>OZ036005.1:11251467-11691467 GCA_964035015.1 Corallium rubrum
TAAATAAAAAGTCAAACGTGTCACTTTTGCAGTGTGGAGTTCACTACCGCCCACACATTGCAAGCCAAATAACAGTTCCGTTTGGGAAGTCCCAATTGCAAGGAAAAGCCCATTATAAAACTAGAAATACGTTAACACAACAACCCCTCGCCCTCTTTTACACGAATTTTTGTAAAATTTAATATCCCTCTGATATAACCATAGAAATAATAGACTTTAGAATGCGTGCTCTGTCACGTGACACTGTGACAGGTGTCCAAATTAAATTTTACTTTGCCCTTAGAGATCCGCCATTTTGAATTTTGCAAGGGGTGGGATATATATACAACAATGATCGCCTCTCAAAATAAAGAATTGGAGGACGTTTCATAGGGATAAATTGGATACATGCATGACAACAAATCAGCCACATACACGTACATTAGCATAAAATAAAACAATTTGCAGGACACTTGCTTTATTAAACGTACTAAAAACTATAAGTTCAAAATTATATTTCGATCAATTCACCACAATTACAAAAAGCAACAAAAAGATAGGCTCGTGCTAAACTTGAAACTCAGAAATTGTCTGCATCAAAGCCCGTTTAAAAGAAAAGAAAAAAATCAAATACGTAATGGAAACTAGGAGAAAATCGTAAGAAAAACACGGATTTAAAATGTCAATATAAATAGATATCGAAAAGACTGACGTATAAAAAGTATGACAGGTGCATAAACATATTTTATATTTCAAAAGTCACAAGCTAGATCTAGAAATCCCTATTAGATTGGATAAAGCAGAACAAAACACTTACTGTCTCCTGGATTAATCCTCCACATTCAGTATAAATCACATACATCACTCAAATATAATAATGTAAAACAGAAAAAAAAAAACACTAAAACCATTCGTATTAAAAGGCCGCTACCGTCGCCATTTCTACATCCAGAGTTTGATGTTCGAAATGTTTTGGCGAAGGATACTGCACTTCACATGCCTCTATCTTTAAATTCACTAATCCAGTAAGTTTCCCGGTGCAAAAAACAGAGAAATTCAGTGCTAAAATACATCCATCGTCCACTCCACACCCGTTGCCAACCGCGGCCGTGTAAAAAAACTGTTAAAAAGTCCTAGGGAGAGTTCCGTTTGCCCTTATAAATCCGCCATTTTGTGGCGACAATTTTTTGACTGACAGGAGATAGGAGCCCGCATTCTAGGCATATTATTTCTACTAGGTGATCTGAAAACACGGAAAAGGACTGGGACTAGTTGTCAAGTAGAAATCCATTTTTCGAATTAAACTATTTAATATCTCGTGAAATATACTTTATTTTGTTCCCAAATTTAGCATAGACTTATCATTTTCAACACTGAACATAAATACAAAGTTTCAACCAGTTTGATAAAGGAAAATGAAAGAAATAAGTTATTCAATACAGCAAAATGGATTTCTATTAGGTTGCTAGTTCCAGGCCTTTCCCTCACGGTCAGATCACCTGGTATGGATATAACCATAGAGATCATATAAATACTAGAGGGGGCATCCAATCCTAATTTCAGCCAACCACAGGTAACCAATTGAAGGCTGCCATCTTGGATAAATTGGTTGGCAAAACAATGATGCCCGGATGAAATCTGTTGGTTCCAGGCCTTTTTTCTGTATCCGAAGCTAATTTTACATTTCTTGTTTATCTCGCCACATTTGTTTATGGAAAAAGAAGGTGGAAAACTCACGAACTACGTATTGTTAAAATACATCGTGTATGTATGTTGTCACAAATTTCATAAGCTTTTGTTTCATATATAGTTGAAGTTTCTTCGTTACCTGTAGCGTTTTAAAATGTTCAAAATGTTCACACCTTTGTTCGACAAATGATGAGAAATGGCAAGAGAAATGGACTTAATTAAGTTAAGTGCTTAGAATTTTGGCTATTGTTTTTAAAATACTTATCGTACAACCTTGAGCAATATATCAAACAGAACATATTGTAAAATGCAATTTCTGGTAGAACTTTTAAGTTCTTATCTGAACCAGAAGTGTTTTAAAATTGTGAAAACGTTTGTCATTTGATCTGGCCTGGGTGAAGTTGGTCAATGTGGGAAGCAGTTTGTTTTGTCTTTTGCAGTTTTGGTGTTTGCTTTTATCTATAACTTTTGGAATACTTTAGGTATGAATTTAAAGCTAATTTAAATCATGAAGCTTTGTTTTTAAACATATCAGAGGTTTTATACTACCTTAACTTATAGCTTTAGTTCTGGCAAAATTATGGAAAAACAACAAACCAGGTCAGAGGGTGACAAATGTAAATTTTGAAATATGTTCAAAAGACAAAACGTATATATGTTCACTATTAATTCGCAACTAAAACTTCTTCTGCTTCAACTAAAAAGCTAGACACTTTTCGACACCTTCACATTTGAATTAGCTTTTGTTTAAGATATATCTAAAGTTCATACCTAAAGTATTCCAAAAGTTATAGATAAAAGCAAACACCAAAACCGCAAAAGACAAAACAAACTGCTTCCCACATTGACCAACTTCACCCAGGCCAGATCAAAATGACAAACGTTTTCACAAGTTTAAAACACTTCTGGCTCAGATAAGAACTTAAAAGTTGCATTTTACAATATGGTCTGTTTGATATATTGCTCAAGGTTGTGCGATAAGTATTTTAAAAACAATAGCCAAAATTCTAAGCTCTTGTGATAAGTCCATTTCTCATCATTTGACGAACAAAGGTGTGAATATTTTGAACGTTTTAAAACGCTACAGATAACGAAGAAACTTCAACTATATATGAAACAAAAGCTTATGAAATTTGTGACAACATACGCACACGATGTATTTTAACAATACGTAGTTCGTGAGTTTTCCGCCTTCTTTTTCCATAAACAAATGTGGCGAGATATAAACAAGAAATGTAAAATTAGCTTCGGATACAGAAAAAAGGCCTAGAACCAAGAAATTTCATCCGGGCATCATTGTTTTGCCAACCAATTTATCCAAGATGGCAGCCTTCAATTGGTTACCCGATTTATCCCCCAATGCCCCCTCTAGTTTATATATGATCTCTATGGATATAACCCTCTGATAACACCGCTGCCAAACGTTTTGCGCATGCGCGACGTCCAAGCTCGTCCCAGGCTCGTCCTCGGAAAAAGAGCAGGAAAACACTGAAATATTTGGACTGGTCTGAGAGTCAAAAGTTAAAATTATAAGCATACTACCACAAAGATAAGGTAGGTAATTTATGCATGGCTTCTTTGTCAATATTGTAACATATTCTGAATTTACACCTTCGTAATTTTCTTTACCCTTTTTTAAAAACACAAATGAATAGTCGAGCCTTACTTAGACTTCGCTGTCTGGTTGTTGTCGCCACGGCTAGTTCCCTCTTCTCTTGCAATGTTTATCCTAGCGAATTCACGCATGCGCAAACGTTTGGCAGCGGTGTTCCCTCTGATTAGGAAAACACTTTCGCGCTCTTTTTCATTGGGAGACTGGAAATAGCCTTTGGAACAATTCAAAATATAGTTTTAAACTTTTAATTAAAGTTACAAACGAATAGCGTAATAAATAACAAAGAAAATTTTCAAGACAATATTCAGGGAAAAAGTTGAGATGAAGAAAAATGCCGGTCGCATCCCGGCACGGTTTGAACTCGACAATTTCGTGTGCGAACTGACGATGTTACCACCAGGCTACCGAAGCAAGCGTCAAAATATCAGTAAAATATTAGGGTTATATTTTACAGTTCTTTCTATCCATGTTTACAAAGAACCAGGGCGCTTAGAACATTGCTAGTGCATCTAAAATATTTGCATTTTTCAAAGGCATTGCACAGCTGCCTAGCTGCCATGCTATATTCATCTCATTGCATTTCAGATTCATTTAGAATAGCAAAAAACAAATTTCATTTCAAAATCTAAAGTGCTAAAACTGTTTTCACCTGAAAAAACTGTTTTCACGCAGTCACATCTGTAATATTTCAACATGCAGCATTTATATACTTAACCGTTTTTTTATGCCAAATTATAAACAAGATACGCTAAGTTTTACAAGTGGTTTTACCATAAGAAAAATATTTAAGAGGAGATATAAAGACGGAAGTTACTCGCAACGGGCAAGCGAAAACATATTAAACGGATCGATACGTTTAAAATACTTTAAGGACACACGAAATCGAAAACAAAATTACTGTAGTAGTCACAGGATATATTAAAGACAGGGAAACTCGAACAGCATTGCTACTAAATGTTTACCGTAAGCTTAACCTTTTCAGCCTTTTTCTTCGTTGGTTTTTTCGCTATTGCTTTTTCCTCCTTTCGAGTTTCGGTGTGACGGGTTTTCTTCTACTAAGGATGTTGTTCTGCTTTATATGTAAACGTTGATTTGTTTCTGTCCTTTTGAACGGGATATATACGTATTAAAAAAAAGTCTTTTCTGAAGTCTTTTTGTCAAGAACAAATTATGTTGTTTATGTTTTATGTTTACAAATTATGTTTTTCCTCAGGAATAGATTTTACTGTTCCCAGTGCCTCACAATCCTAACCGCGCAAGTGAACGTACCATGCATAGAAATAAATAAATAAATAAATATATATATAAATATTCAGATGACAGAAATTTGTTCAGATATCACGCTTGTCCACGCGCGTGTAAAATGACTCCACGTGTGTCGAGATTAGCACCCTCACCGGGCTCCGGGCCTTCAGCCCTACGCCCGGGCTCGAGGTAACATGTATGCTACCCATGTTTGGATCAGGCTATCCAAACACGGAAATTTGCAGCAATTTGAAGTGACGCCTTTTATAGACTTTAGTCTAAATTTTTTAGTACTGACACAAATAAAATAGCATTGAAATTATTAACATATTATTGGTAAGTAGGTATGTGTAAGGGATTCAACAGGGAAAAGTTTTAAATAAGCGAGGGCAAAGAACTAAGTGTCCAATTACAAGCAAACAAATAATTTCTTGAATGAATCTTAATAAAGTTAAAAAGCACCGTCTTTGAGTCTTTTTAAGGCATTAAAAAACAACAACACTATGTTTATATATTGTGAGAGAACTATAACCAAACATGAAATTGTTTTCTGACCATGTTGATTTCAAGAGCCAAGCTAAATGCATAATAACTACGTGCATGTGAATGTATATATATATATATATATATGTATATATGTATGTATATTGTTTAACGAGATGCCTTCTTACCTCCTTAATCCCTATTCTCTTTTCGTTTATTATTTATTTATTTATTTATTTATTTATTTATTTATTTATTTATTTATTTATTTATTTATTTATTTATTTATTTATTTATTTATTTGTTTATTTATTTATTTATTTATTTATTTGTTTATCTATCTATCTTTAAAAAACCTTTAGCGTATGGATTTTATTGGTGAGCACCTTGCATAGGACTCCCGTTTGTGTTTTATCTATTTTTGGCATGTTAGAATTATTTCCTTTGTTTTTGCTTTTCTATTACGTCTTTTTTGTCCTGTTATCTTAGTCTGTTTGTACAAATGTATGTAAATATTGATTGATTTATTGTCAAAATAAAGCTGTTAAATTAAACTGGCTAAAATATACGGTGGTTTGTACTTTAAATAATATGGTAACAAAACAACGTGATTTCGTTTTGAAAACGATATTAAAACGGAATAACATGCTGTTCAAATACCTTTCATTTCAGTCTTGCCTGATGAATTCACTTGGTTAAAAAAAACGACTTTGTTGATATGAAGTAAAATACCCAAGACCTCTGAAATCTGCCGATGAAAATATTTTTTCGTAAGCCTCAGTTTCAGCGGCTTTTTACGGCCAAGACTATTTTTCTTGTATTTGCTCCGAAACCATGAGGCAGACGGCTGAGGCGGTTGATTCTAGTACTGTTTAAGCGTTTTCCTAACAATATTCGCTGTTTTGATGGTCAGAGCTCACTTCTTTATTGACATTCCCATCTTTAATGTTGATTGTCAGCAAAATAACGTCGGTTTAGGGGCGACGTCCATACTCATTTTGCCACGCAAAACGTCAAACTGACGTTTTGACTGGGTGGGTGGGTTATTTAGAGACGGTTTGACCTTTTTCCGTGGCAGTTTGAATTTGCAAGAGAAGAAAGAGAAGAGATGAGAAAATGGTTCTTAATAACCTGTGTTAAAACGCTTTAAGACGTCAGAATGAGGTAACATGAGGTATCCCCTATTAAACATATACCGCTGTACTAAACTTTGTGGTCTCATGTGTTCGCTGCTGTACGATACGCTCTTGTGAAAGACAGCAACCGAAGGTAATTTATTTATCATAAATCCTTTGTAATCCGTCATGCATATCGCTTTATGAATATTCTAAATCATATTAGTTTTATTTTAACACAATGTTCTGGTGCAGCGAGCATGAAAAACTCAAGCCAACTGTAGCGACTAGCAAACAAAACCTGACACCACGAAACGTTCATGGTTGAGTTTTAATACATGGAAAATCAAAACGAGCAATGTTCAGGGCTTTTTTTAGTATTAAAATAGGGACTGCTCATAATTTATTATATACGGGTTGGGGGGAGGGGCTGGGATCTGAGGAGAAACTGGGGGAGGCATTAATTTTTTTTACTCTGAAAGGCTCAAGTTCACTGCTACTGAAGTTTATATTTGTTCATTTATTTGTTTATGTGCTACACATAAGCACGAAGCAATTGGCGGTGGTGTAGTGTACTGTAGTTTGTTTTGTTTGGAGACGGTGTTGCCATTTGAATTGTCCCTAGAAATGTATTTTTAGTTAATATTATATTCATATACACACTTGACGTTTTCAGCACTGGGTGGGGGGTGGGTCATGGCGAAAACGTCAATTTGACGTTTTGCGTGGCAAAATGAGTATGGACGTCGCCCCTTACTTTCTTTCTCGTTTCGCTCGTCTGACTCGTCATAAAGACATTATTAAAAAGGCGAAATGTGATTGGTTGTTTATGAGTCTGGGGAAAAGTAGACGAAACATGATTGGTAGTTGATGAATTTCGGGAGAATATGTATTCCTATCATCATTTTTTTTCACACAATCTGTTATTTTATTGTCGGTCATTTTATAAAAGGAATACCTAATGGGTTTTTAATACCACTAGGGACGTTGCTCGACTTTCGAAAGCTAAAAACACTCGCCAAGTGGCTCGTGTTTTTGTACGCTTTGCAAAAGTCTCGCAACATCCCTCGTGTTTGGATCAGGATATCCAAACATAGAAACCATTAGGTATTTCTTAATTGACGTATAGGTTATTTTGAGGCCACGAGGGGATATTGATTTATTCACTGAGCTGGGCGAAGCCCGATGTGAATAAACACATATCCCCGATATAATTTCCACATGGACGAGGTTGACAGGAGTCGCAACAGAAAAGAAATATTGAGTGGAATATTAGAGGGAATATTAGAGGGGAGTATTAAATATATAGAGGATATTACACGGCGGCGCGAAGATATGAATTTTATCTTCGAGTGGAGGAAAACAATATTTTACGAATGAGCGTAGCGAATGAGTAAAATATTGTTTTTGCCACGAGAAGATAAAATTCATATCTTCAAGCCACCGTGTAATGTTCTTTTTATTATATAAATGACGTCATCGATATCTTCACGAGTGAGGATATGGAAAATACGACACTATATTTCCTAGTAAAACACTCGCATCTATATAATAAATTCCCCGAAAAGAACAAAGGAAACCGAGGAGACAGAAGCCAATGAGAATCGAGTACTTGACACATCCGGCATGTTCATTTAACCGAGACGGGGTTTCGTTATCGCAATAGTCGCTAGGATTGCACAAGCTGGGATCAAGGACGTTTAGTTACATGCACAAAATAGTCAAGTCAAAAGGAAACTGGTGACTTATCGAGTGTTCAGAGGTATTGAGAATATGATATTTGTATTTTGTTCCTGGTTAACCCTCTCAACCCGGGTCCTGCTAAACACCGTCCGCGAACGTCCCTGATTTTACTCTGGCTAACGCCAGACGATTTTACTTAAACCAACATATTTGTGTTAATTTGTCGTTGGCTTGTCAAGATGTCTTGTTTCGGGTGATAAATATTATTGCCCAGCAGATAACTTTTAAAAATATTTTCCTTCCTTGTTAATTCGACTGGAAGCGATTTGTGGCGAGTTAATTCTTCGTCACCGCTGTTCCCCACCTTGACTAAAATAATACAAAGGCTGACCACTTTCAGACCAAGACATAGACACTTCCTAGACATATAAGCCTAGACTTGCTCCAAGTCTGCCTCTTGTTGTTTCGAGACAGGTTTGTTTCGAGATGGGTTATGTTTTGATTTAAAGGTGTACGTGTGAAAAGTGGCCTGGCGACACGGGCGAGCAAAATGGCGAGAGGCAGACTTGGAGCAAGTCTAATATATGCCTTGAACTCGAACTCAAATATCTCCGCTCAAAATCGTCGCCTGGCCATAAATCCTTTATGACCGCATAGCTCGAACCTTTCTCTTTCGCCATATTGGTGTACCGAAACAATGAAATGCCGGCCATATTGGTGTACCATTAGTGTACAGCGCTATTCTTATTCAAATATTTCGTATGGTTTTACCACCTGAGTGAAAACGATCCATATATTATTTGTATTCCAAAGGGCTGGGCTTTGTCACCTCCACTTCCTGTGACCGCGCGATGATATCAACCAACTTTCGAATTTGTCCTAGTGTGAGAAAAAGGATAGCTTCGTATGTCGTATATTGCACTGGTTCGAAGGTTCGTTGCGAAGAGAAAGGTCCGAACTATATGTGCTTGCTATGTCGAGTATTATGATTAGATAGTGGTCAGCCTTTGTATTTAATATTTTACAAACAGTTCGCCACAAATCGCTTCCAATTGCATGACTCAACAAGGAAGGAAACATGAAACAAGACATCATATTGATTATTGACAAGCCAAGTGGAATTTATTCACAAAATGTTGATCATACGACAAATTAACACATGCAGATGAGCAGATCTATTCGTTTGTGGTCATGATTCACAAATGTGCTTTACAACCTCATGCTGCTTTTACCATGTTGAAGATTCATAAAACATCGCATTTTAGAAGATAAAACCTCGAAATATCTTGATATTAATGATGATTAATGCAAATATAGTTGCCAAGAAGCCTTGTCCATTTCGGCAGAATAATGTAATCAGTTGACGTGTATTAAAACCTAGCTAGACAATGGATGATGGATGAAATAACTAAAAAACTTATATATTATATTTTAAGAAATACTAAAATATATTATATGCAGAATAAATAAATATAAATTATAATGGGTAGTTCCAGAAAAGATGCATACTCCCCCCCCCCTATGGAAGAAATTTTCGCTGTCGGGAAGGGGAAATTTAATTTAGATATCCGAGGGAACCGTTCAACGCCGACATCGCTTCAGAAATATCAAAAGGCAAGTAAACATAACTCTTAATAATAAGATTTAACAAGTCATAGATACATAACAAGTACAAAACTATATAATTTGTCTAAAATATCAACAGAAAATAGAAATATCAAGCGGGACTTCCTGTTGAATCTTTAAATAGTCGTAACCTTAGCAACCTACGTTTCAAATTTCACTCAACCGTTGAGAATATTCAACTGTCTGGACAGGAAGTCCCGCTTGATGATTGGAAAATCGTTCGATTTCGATCGGAAATCTTGGAATTTATCGCAAATCGAACTCACAGTGAGAAGAACAGCTATCCGTTTTCCTTTGTTTGGCAATAACTAAGCTTTCGCTTTGGAATTTGAGACAGAAACTGAGCATTGACTTTGATTTTGGTGCGAGCGTCTGAGCCTTTCTACTCAGGACGAACTCTACGTCATCTGTATGGAATGATTGTTTACTCTCAACTCGCAGAGGTCCATTTTGCTACGATCGCCCGATGTGAGGTAATTAAACCATTTTTCAAAAACCCGCTGACAAAAAACGATGTCCAAGGGGGAGGGTGTAATTTGCTTGGCGCTGTTCGGGGAGAGGGGCTGTTCACTTGTCTCTGGATGTCCTAAGAGGGGGGGACCCGTTTGACATTTCCTCTGGGGGGAGGGGTATGGATCTTTTCTGGAACGACCCAATATTGACTGCATACTGAAGATTGCAGAAGATAATGCTTTTACATAGGTTATGTTAAGTGATAACCCACGCGTTTCTGAGGTTGAATATTTGTTTATTTATTTATTTATTAACTTTGTCTCAATACAAGACACACAATTAAGATATGAAACTACAAAGTTATCTATATGAGGCTGGGTAACCGCAACAGCTAAAGCCAATTACTGTGGACCCTTAACAAACGAGTTATAAAATATGAGATACTGGACAATCAATCAGACGAAACGGTACGACTAACACACTACTAACAACACGAAGGTACAGTAACAAGATTACGACTACAGTTACATTTAACACACACGCCTTTCCAGGTGCGTGGATCGTTAGAGGAGTACGTGTCCTTTAAAGCTGTAAGGTAGTAGTTATAGAGTTGTGACTTAAAAGTTGTGAGTGATAGAGATTTCAAAATGAGACTTTTTGGTAATAATAATTTATTATTTGTAGCGCGCAAATTTACATGAGAATATGATCAAATGCGCGTAACAATAAAATATAATAGTAGTGATAGTATTTACATATGCTAAAATAAAAAAAATAAAAAAGGATAAAACTGAACAATATGCAATTTGAAAAAGATAGGTTTTCAATGAAGACTTAAAACTATTAAAATTACTATCCCGTCTAATATAATGCGGCAAGGCGTTAAAAACTGTAGGGGCTGCAAAACTAAAAGCTCTATCACCTAAAGTCTTCTTCGTATTTCTGTTATTAACTGGCTCTATCAATAGTTCATAGAGAGTTCCAGGTTCTTGTTGTCGGGCAGACATAAGATTTTTGGTAGGTAGAGGTTTTGCATTTCTTGGTTTGGTAGAGGTAACAGTTTGAGACCGATGATCGTGTATTTCTATTAGCTTGTGGCGTTGCAATAGCGTTTTTGTCGAGGGTGATTATACCGTGATTAATCTTGTAAAAGAACAGCATATCCAGGTATTCGTGCCAGTATGACAATGAACGAATTTTGCAAGCCAGAAGCCTTTGTTTATAGATCATATCACAGTTAAAGGGTGGATTGAGCATGTATTTGGAGGCTCGTCGTCGTTGTACGTGTTCGACTTTTCTAATTAGTTCAGTGGATTGAGGAGACCAGATTTGCAAAGCATATCCCAAGTGTGAGCGAACCAATGCAAAGTACAGTTTACGCCGGATAGAGAAGTTATAGATGTTATGTGTGTACCTTCGTATACGTCCTAACATTTTGTTAGCTGCACCGGTTTGGTTTGAGACTTGTTTTGACCAAGTAAGGTCGTCATTTGATATCAAGAAGACTGGAGCTTTAATCCCTTGTCTATAGGTTATTCATCTTCGTGTAAACGTCCAACGGTTTAAGGAGCTGTCCAGTCCGTTCTGCGCATGAGGTGTGGATGCGAGGTTTGAAAAATTCCGAGCGGTGAGCGTCAAGTCGATAGCTTCAAAATTATCTTCAAAAGCGCTGCGTGCATAGGTCATCAAGGTAAAATATGAAATGTGATTGGTAGTTGGCAAAATTCAAGAAAATATATATTCTCATCATGTTTGTTTTTTTACTAAAATACCATTTAGAAAAAAGTCAGTTATTTTATAAAAGAAATACCTAATGGTTTTCCATGTTATGATACTGTGATCCAAACACTTGGGATGTTGCTCGACTTTCGAAAAGGTAAAAAACAAATCGCCTAGCGGCTCGTGTTTTTGTTACGCTTTTCTTAAGGTGGCTCCATACAGTTTCTTGAAAATGGAAAATACAAGTTTGAGAGTCCAAAACACGTTATTAAACAATTCTGGAAAAGAATAAAACTAAATGTTGTGCATAATTAAACAGTCTGACAATCAAAAACTGGTACCAAATAAATAGCAACAGTTGTTGTTATGGCAACAATGACGTTTCAAAATGGCTGCCAATTATCCTTCAAACTAATTTAATTCGAAAAAAACTTTGGTGACCCCCAATTTTTTTTTCATTAAAACTTTTCTTGAAGTATGAGTAATCAATAGGCCGATTTTAAAAAAATTCTGTAGAAGGAATTTTTTTTCCCCGGAAAAATCATGTTTGTTAATTTTTAAAAAATTTCGTTCTACAGAATTTTTTTTAAATCGGCCTGTTGATTACTCATACTTCCAAGAAAGTTTTAATGAGAAAAAAATTGGGGGTCACCAAAGTTTTTTTCGAATTAAATTAGTTTGAAGGGTAATTGACAGCCATTTTGAAACGTCATTGTTGCCATAGCAACAACTGTTGCTATTTATTTGGTAACAGTTTTTGATTGTCAGACTGTTTAATTATGCATAACATTTAGTTTTATTCTTTTCCCGAATTGTTTATGCACGTGTTTTGCAAAACAAATCGCCTAGCGGCTCGTGTTTTTGTTACGCTTTTCTTAAGTCTGGCAAAATCCCGAGTGCTTGGATCACGGCATGGAAAACCATTAGGTATTTCTTTACTGACTCCTACAGATTTCCGTTGCACGACGGAGCGCGGATTTGATCAGATAGAGGACACAGCAGCTGACGCGGGAAAACAAAGAGACTGCACTCTGCAGTGCCAGTGGAAGCACTATACACGACTTTCAAATCTCAACTGCGCATCAGAATGACGCGTTCTGAGTCGGGATAAAAGTCATTTCAGTTCATAACATCTAGCTCAGTCTCCGTTTAATTGAGTTCGGAAATTTAAATGCAATGCAAATGACAGAGGCGGATTAAGGGTACCTGAGGCCCCTGGCTGTATTTCTGATTGGGCCCCCCAGGCCCCTTCTTGCACTGCACGTAGGCGCCTGGGGCATTCTTTTTTTAGTAAGACATCAGCGTCCCCCCCCCCCCCCCCCTAATCCGCCACTGGCAAGTGAATACTATCAGTCTTTGCCTGATGTTATGAATTGAAAATGAGTTTTGTCCCGATTCAGAACTGAGATTCGAAAGTCGTGTATTACACCTCTCTTCCTCGATAGAAACCTCCTTTCAAGGCATTGAAATAACAGTTAATATAGTTTCGTCTTTAAGAAACCTTCGGTCCAGTGTCAGCATCATCTTTTCCACAGCACATGTAGCCTGTGTCACAGCGGCCCTAACTCGGTAGGAGTAAGGTCTGTGAACACTTGCGACTTTGCTTGTTCTCGCCGGGAGAGACTGGGAAAGATTATAGAGCTAAATATGTTAATTATTATCATGCAATGTGATCAAATACTCCAAAATAACATAGGTTATAGGTATACACATATTACAACCCGACTCTGTCTCTCGATTTACCTTGTATACGACGCTTTGAACACGTACATGAGAGGGTCAGTGATAGTGACCACAAAACTACGTCATTTTTTTTTAAGCCAAAACTTTTCCCCCAAAACTTGGGATTTAATTTATGCAAATACAAGCAATCACGCAAGTGTTCACAGAACTTACTCGTTGAGAGTTAGGGCTGTGACACAGGCTAGAGCACATGATGCCAAGGCCGGCGAGAGGGGGGCGGGGGGGGGGCAAAATACCCAGGGCCCAGGACCTTGCAAGGGGCCCAAAGCTGGGCCGTGTCGCCCGTCGCGACGTCACTAGTGACTGGTGCAATGTGTTGGAACCTTTGTGTACCCTGGGATTCTAGATTTTAGTTTCGGATACTAGAAGTCTTAGCTTCAGTATTCCAACGGGATACAAAAACAATTTCGATAGCGCACAGCCACAGAATCTGAAGTAACGTCTTACGATGTAACGTAACGTCTTATAATGTAACGTAAATAGAGGATATTACATAGTGGCGCGAAGATGTGAATTTTATCTTCGAGTGGGGGAAAACAATATTTTACGAATGAGCGTAGCGAATGTGTAAAATATTGTTTTTGCCACGAGAAGATAAAATTCATATCTTCAAGCCACCGTGTAATGTTCTTTTTATTATATAGATTCAATGCAAAAAGCGGTAAAATTCTAAATGACGTCATCGATATCTTCACTAGTGAGGATATGGAAAATACGACACTGTATATTTCCTAGTAAAACACTCGCATCTATATAATAATGTCTTATATCGTACCGTCTTATAATGTAGCGTAACGTGTTAGAATGTAACGTAATGTCTTACAATGTAACGTAACGTCTTATAATGTAGCGTAACGTCATACAATGTAACGTAACGTCTTATGTAGCGTAACGTCTTATAATGTAGCGTAACGTCTTTGTAACGTCTTAGCCATCATGCATTCATGCATTTCACGTAAATTTTAGGGGGGAGGGGCCCGTACACATGTCAGTCCAGGGGCCCGAGTTTTGCTCTCGCCGGCCTTGCATGATGCTATCGACACAAGACCATTCTTTAAGTATCTACCAAAACTGAGTAGGCGAAATGGAAAACATTTGAAGCTGAAGCTTGTTTTACCTTGAAAAGATTAGGTAAAAAGTCAATTCTGAATATCGACAAACGGCCATTTCAGCGTCTGGATCATGTTTTCAAACATCGTTGGCCGTAGGAAGCTGCTCAGCGTGTGTATCTGAAGCTCCGAAAAAAAGTGCCTTTTCATCGGAAATATTTTAGTTTTATGTTAAGAGTTCGTGGACACTTTGCTCCATATATTTCTGATGTAGTCTTTTATTTTCCAAGTGCATTTATTGGGCCCAAATATAAGAAAAAGGTATTGGCAATAAAAATTAAATTTGTCCCATTTAAAAGAACTCGTCGAATGGTATAAGAAGACCTTTTGTAATTTTTCTGTATCTTTCTTGTGTTTTGAAATATTTCGACCAAAGACAGCGTGCTGTCCGCCATCTTGTTGTAATATTGGGTCTAATTAACTAGGGAACTTGGTGACGTCACAAGCAGGGTAAACCTGATGAAACTACTCCGTGGGTGACCAAATTTCCACGGAAGGCTTTCGGACAAGCTCCGAAAAAAGTGCCTTTTCATCGGAAATATTTTAGTTTTATGTTAAGAGTTCGTGGACACTTTTCTCCATATATCGCCGATATAGTCTTTTATTTTCCAAGTGCATTTATTGGGTACGCATATAAGAAAAAGGTATTGGCAATAAAAATTAAATTTGTCCCATTTGAAAGAACTCGTCGAATGGTATAAGAAGACCTTTTGTAATTTTTCTGTATCTTTCTTGTGTTTTGAAATATTTCGACCAAAGACAGCGTTCTGTCCGCCATCTTGTTGTAATATTGGGTCTAATTAACTAGGGAACTTGGTGACGTCACAAGCAGGGTAAACCTGATGAAACTACTCCGTGCGTGACCAAATTTCCACGGAAGACTTTTTAAATGTTGTGGTGTGGATCAATTTAAAATGGAAATAGCGCAACAAAATCGAGTTTCGAGCTCATGATGTCATAAGGTTGGCAAGATAAAAATTTCACTTTACCCTGCTTATGATGTCACATATCGAAAATAATTCCAATGTGGCGGACAGCGCTAGCACGCTGTCTTTGGCCGAAATATTTTCAAAACCAAAAAAGATACGAAAAAATTGTAAAAGGCCTTCTTATATCATTTGACGAGTTCTTTCAAATGAGACAAACTTCATTTTTATTGCCAATACCCTTTAAGTCGCTAATAAGACCTGAACTGATCAAAGTTTTTCGTCGTGATTTTTTCACCTATTTTTTTTATTGATGCATCTCACAAAAGCCCGGTTGTACTTGGCTACGTTCTTTATAGCTATACAGTAATATATTCTTTGTTTCAACCATATTCTGATTTTATATAAAATACGCCACAAAAGTGATGTAAATTTCCGTGTTTGGATACTCTGATCCAAATACGGGTATTGACCCAATCAGAGCACACATAGTATATATGTCATTTTATAAATGTTGACGAATCCATAGATCTGCCGTCGACAACACATTACGACTTTTCTTAAACATAGTCAATCGAGATGTGGTCTGGAAACTCAGCTAAAGTCTTTGGTCTATCTTTTTGTTCGCCTTTATGCATTTTTGTGCACGGTCACTGAACACATTGTATTGTAGTATAATGAACGAATTGTCCAATAGCAACGTTTCAGTTCAACCACTCAACCGTGCTATTTAAATATTAATAAACCTAAAACAAAGGATGTGCACGGTGTAAGGTACGGTTCAACGTAAAATCACAGCTCATTATATGCGCTTTGAAGTTTGCCGAGTTTCCAGACCATACTCTCGATTGACTATGTCTTAAAGTGGCACTAACCCAAAAAAAACTTTTCCGCAAATCTAAAAGCCCTTATTGAGTGGATTAGTCCAGTGAATAAATTATTGGTATTGGACATTTCTTTGGTCTTCTGTAGACCACCAAAGTTGCAAAATTTGGCATATGTATGTCCCATGGCGGAGAACGAAAGGGAATGGGTATAGTCCTGGTGTGACGTCAGCCAAGCCAAACAAGGAACTCGTTTGAGCTCTGTCTGCTGAATGCATAGAATTTTTACATTGAGTTAGTTGGGAAAATGAATTTTCAACCCAAAAAATTCTATGTATTCACCAGACAGAGCTCAAAGGAGTTCCTTGTTTGACTTGTCTGACGTAACACCAGGAATATACCCATTCCCTTTCCTACTCCGCCATGGGACATGCAGATGCAACTTTGGTCGTCTACAGAAGATCAACGAAACATCCAATACCAATAATTTATTAACTGGCCTAATCCACTCAATAAGGGCTCTTAGATTTGCGAGAAAACATTTTTGGGGTTAGTGGCACTTTAATAGAAACTAAATGGTGAATTGTACTCTAATGCAAGTTAATGCAGTGTAATACAGTGTAATGCAACCTAATGCAGCCTAATGCAATCTAATTCAGCCTAATGCAGGTTATTGAAGTCTAATGCAGCCTAATGTAGACTAATGCAGTGTAATGCAGCCTAATGTAGGTCAATGCAGTCTAATGCAGGTTAAGGCACTCTTAGTCTGCATTACACTGCATTTAATACACTGCATTATGCAGACATCGCTCCCAAAACCCACCCGAAACACAATAATAGGCATATATGAAGTACTTACCTTATCTGTGGAATATAATCCAAAATGGCAGCCAAGTTAACGATGGGTGCTACTAGTACTGGGCCAGTATTAACAAGTAGCAGCACAGCTACACAACCAGATAAAGAAACTGCTGCTGCTGAGTTACTGCTTTCTCTAGCTGAAATTACAATAACTGCATGCATGTTTTTGACAGTATTCATTAAAAACTCAACGATATTACAGTAATAAAAAACAGGAATTATACAGAGTTGTTGATATTAATAGCCGTATGAATATAATGTAAAAGAAATTACCTTGGTGTCCTGATAGCTTGCATGTGATACGATTGGGGAAATCACCGCGACAGTATAATTTTAGGTGGGAGAATAAATAGACATGAGAACCAGGTAATTTGAGAACCAGGTAATTTGTTTCGCATTTTCATGGCTTTGATTGAGTTAGCTTTAATTGCTGCCGACCCGTAGGGAGGTAGCACCCTATTCTTGACGTTACATGACGTTCTTGCGTTTTCGTGTCCAGTCCTCGGCCGAGTTATGTATAGTCGACATGATCTCAAACTGCTGTTGGTGAGTGGAGATGTCGGTCCATTTCCAGGGGGCTCATTAATTATTCAAGTTCGTTTGTAAAATGAGGGGGTTGTTCAACAAAATTTCTTCAATTCGCCTCAAAGAATAAGATGGTTGTCCAACAAAATTTCTTCAATTCGCCTCAAAGAATAAGATGTGTCTTAAAGTGTTGTCTTAAAGTGTTTTACCCGAAATTTTCAGTACATAAAGTGATTATATCTGTAAGTTTAGTTTATATATTCATTTATATAGAGTTCATTTATCGATGCGGTGAACCGGTTTAATAAAGTTGCGAATGTCGAGGGAAACAGGGTTCATTGTAAAATGAGGGGGTTGTTCAACAAAATTTCTTCAATTCGCCTCAAAGAATAACATGTGTCTTAAAGTGTTTTACCCGAAATTTTGAGTACATAAGACAAGTGATTATATCTGTAAGTTTAGTTTATATATTCAGAGTTCATTTATCGATGTGGTGAACCGGTTTAATAAAGTTGCGAATATCGAGGGAAACAGGGTTCATTATAAATATCGAGGGAAACAGGGTTCATTATAAATATCGAGATTTATGATGATTTTAATATCATGTCAAAGTGATTATATCTGTAAGTTTAGTTTATATATTCAGAGTTCAACAAATTTCATAAATCTATGAAATAGTTTTGGAACTCTGACTGAAACCATTGTTAATCAATTACACTACTGCTGCCACTTGAACAGCTGGATTTAATACACAGAAATCGATTTTTACTTCAACAAAATGTTTGTTACCAAATAATTGTATATGGATATACTTCATCATCTGTAATGGAATGAAATCTTCTATATACGAAACGATATATTTGTCGTGAGGAATCCTGTGTAATGTGCTTCAGAGTTGTTTTGGATTGGACAATTTGCTGTACATGTTATGGATTTGCTGTATTATCACTGGACATATATGATTTATGAAATATCTGCATATATGGGGCAAGGAAAAGACTGTTAGGAAACATTTGATTACCAAAAAGTTTTATATGGATATACTTCATCATCTGTAATGGAATGAAATCTTCTATATACAAAATGATATATTTGTTGTGAGGAATCCTGTGTAATGTGCTTCAGAGTTGTTTTGGATTGGACAATTTGCTGTACATGTTATGGATTTGCTGTATTCTCACTGGACAGATATGATTTATGAAATATCTGCATATATGGGGCAAAGAAAAGACTGTTAGGAAACATTTGATTACCAAAAAGTAAAAATTCCAGATGCAGCATCTACAGTACATCTATTAAACAAGAATAGTCAACAAATGACATGACAATGATTTATAGACATGTGTCATTCTGAGTTCCAAACTATTCTATTTCTGATAGCATATTTCTATTGATGTTTAGAATTTCAAATCCATTATGGTTGGTACCAAAAATTCAGTGTTGACAATAACCCACTCCAATGTGTTGGTTTGTGATTTGTGAACTGGAAGTAGTTTTTGTACACTTTTCAAACCGAGTGTTGTAATCTCAATTTTGACTACAAAATAAATTGATACATACAGTGTGGCTTTGTATTTGTACAAGTTAATTTTGCATTCAGTTCATGTGGCAAAAAGGCAGCACTTTCCTTGCGATAGTAACTCCTAGTATGTTTAAGCCTAGTTCTCATATGTCGCCGACCGTCGCCGATCCATGATTCAGATACATGTTAAGTAATAAAGAACAATGCAGAAAAGCACTGCTTTCTGCATTGTTCTTTATTACTTTTCTTTTTACCGTTTTAACATGCATCTAAATCACAAATAGGCGACCGTCGGCGGCATATGAGAACTATAGGCTTAATATTTAGATTATCTATTAAGTTTTAGTCTGTTCCTATTTTTAATAACTAAGCCAGTGGCAACAGTTTACATTTAATCCTCAAATAAATACGCAGTGTTGTTGTAGAAATTACTCATGTCTTCATTTGTTATCGTTTCAATGGCTAGAGCGCAGGCCAGCTTTGCATTCTCGTGAAATAGACGTTGGAAGCAGTGATTCAATTGTGTTTTAATCTTGTTAAAACAAAGCTCTACAGGATTTAGATCGGGTGAATAGACGGGTGTGTATAGTAATTCTATACCCATATCAGCTAGGAACTCTTCCAAAACTTCAATATCCCCAACTTCTAGAGCTAGTCTCCTCGTCTCAAAATTAACTGCGTTCGAAGCCTCTTCAAAAAAATTAAAAAACTGGACAGTGTTAGTTGCGCCGTCTATTAGGTTGTAATACTCTGCACCATTCAAAGATACAATGAGGTTTAAGGTCGTATTCTGGCTTTCTTGTCTTCTTATAACCTCCACATCTTTCACCGACTGGCGCGTGTCCGTAAAGACGAGTGCCAACGTCTGGCGATTTTATGTCGGCTTCATCGAAAAATTTTATCTTCCTGGCACCCTTCGAGCTAAGATAATTGATAAAGAGTTGGGTTCATCTAGAGATCCAGCGATCTAGCGATCTATATATATATATATATATATATATATATATATGTATGTATGCATTTATATATATATATATATATATATATATATATATATATATATATATAAATGCATACATATATGCATGCATATATATATATATATATATACACACATCCAAGTGATAAGGTACGCTCTTGATGACGTCAGCTGTGTCTCTTACACTGGCCATGAACCAAGAGTTGCGTGTACAGTACATTTGTCAAAGTAAACCGTTGGAGTGCAACGTGGGAAATTTTCTTTCGAGAATATCTCTTGCCCGACAACAATCTTGACTTGATCGCGCGTGATATTGTAGACATGGCAACCTCCTCTTGAATATCTCCAAATTCTGCTCAAATTTCGTTGATTTCTCTCATCGAAATCGAACCTTGCGCTACTTTTAATGTTTCGATCAGTTCCAAATCATTACGGGTTAACTTACGATTGCGAGTTCCTCCACGATCCTTTACTGCCAAGTTATTTTCCTCGCAAAATTGTTTCCATATCTTCTTCACTGTCAGTGGCACGGTGACACTCAATCTATTCGCAATCGTTGTATAAGTAACTGGAATATATCCAGATAACGTATCCCCACCCTCTTTAGTGATTTCGTCTATGATCAGCGAACGCAGGTCATCTGATAATGGCGGGCCACGTCTATATGACCTGCCGAAAGTATTTATGTTGTAGTCCATGTTCGCCAAAACAACGTTGAAACTTGAAACGGGAGCAATAACAACGAAAAGTTACACCCCCTATTCGTCATTGTTTGATCCGTCAAACCGATGAGTTGTCATTGGACAACGTTTGTTTCAAAACCTGGAAACAACTAGTTAATTCGCTAAACACTTGAACGCAAATGGTAGTATACCTATGTTATTTTGGAGGATTTGATCGCTTGCAGGATAATTATATAATAATTAACATATTTAGGCCTATAATCTTTCCCAGTCTTCTCCCAGCGAGAACAAGTATAAACACGCAAGTGTTCACAGACCTTACTCGTACCGAGTTAGGGTTGCATGATGCAGGCTTCATGTGCTGTGGAAAAGAATGATGCTGACACTGGACCCAAGGTTTCTTAAAGATGAAACTGTTAACTTGGAGGTTAACTATCGAGGACGAGAGGCGAAATAGTGCTTCCAGGCACTGCAGTCTGTTTCTTTTCCCGCGTCAGCTGCTATGTCATCTAGCCGATTATATCCGCGCTTTGTCGTGCATCGACATCTGTAGAACTCAACAGAAGTTGAAGGATCTATAGATCTGTCGTCGACAAAATATTACGAGATCTGTCGTCTACGAAATATTACTACGGACGGACGGACGGACGGACGGACGGACGGACGGACGGATGGACGGACAGTCAATATTGTATCAATTATATATACATGCAGTATATAAGAATTAAATTTAAGTAAATACAATTTTTCGTTTATTACGTGTCGTTGCAGAAAGAAATTTTTCGAAGATGTTTTTTGAATAAATCAATTGTATTACATTCTTTTGCGAACGTTGGAAATGAATTCCACAACCTTGGTCCGCTATAAACAAAACTATTTAATAAGTGAGATGTTCGTATTTTAGATAAGATAAAAGCTTTCGCGATCGATCCTGATCGAGTGTTATATTCGTTTATCTTACTTGAAAATGAATCTATCAAATATTGTGTAACAAGATTATTTGATATTTTAAACATCATTATAGCTTTGCTATATTATCTTCTTTCATTTAATTTCTTTGATCCTAGTTCATGGAGCAACGTAGCTGATCGTTTAGTGTATGGTGCTCCCAATATTATTCGGGCTGCACGGTTTTGCAATTTTCGTAACTGATCAGCTAGACCTTGTCCAATGCCATCCCAAATGATCGAACAGTAATCAAAATATGGCTCAACTGTTGATTTATATACCTGAAGTATATGATCTTTATCAAGTGTGGACTTAACTTTACGAAGGGTATTAAGACCCCATAATATACATTCTTTTTTACCTTATTAACTTGGGAATGCCAAGTAATATTTTCATCTATTTCAAGCCCTAAACATGTGGTGACCTCTACTTTTCGAAGACATGTGTCATCAACTGAAAGATTTAAATCACAGTTTTCTAAAGAAGACAATCCGTGTCTTGATCCTATAATCATATATTCAGTTTTCATAATATTCAAAGATAATTTGTTGCATTGCAACCACTGTTTAATATGACATAAGTCAGTTTCCATCATTTGTTGAAGTTCGGGAATAGTGCATGCTGTGAAAGTCAAATTAGTAGCTATCATCAGCATACATTCTAAGTAACCTTACTTTGTTCTATACTACACGTTAAATCATTGATAAATACCAGGAACAGTCACGGCCCTAAATGGATGTATAGATAGATAGATAGCTTTACATTCAGAACTTATCGTTTGTTACATTGGTACAACTTTGTAGGTAAGCAATATAAGATTCATCATGATCTGATACAGTTTCCTCTTTCTGACTTTCTCTCCGATAAAATGCTATCCTTTGAGCAATAGTACCATCACCACGCTAACTGATTATGTTGTTCTTTTTCGTTTGTTCCTTGCGCCTTTTTTTAACGTTGAAATCCGAACAAAAAATAGACATTGTCTCCGTTATAGCTATAGAACGCACAATAGCCTTGAGTTCTTTCGGAAGGGAAACTCTTGAGGTTCACAGGGAAAATGCCAAAGCCAAAATGATGTTTAATGTTTCAGAGAAACTGGGACCAAAATCACTCACAAATCTTTTCACCAAAAAACGTGAAATTACAAATTACGACTTAGTATGACTTAGTATGTAGTTGTTGACGTTAGCGTGTTTAAATACGTAGTTCTATCTATCTTCTACTCATTTGCAGTGAATACAAAAACTCTTCCTTGATAGTTGAGTCGCTTCCGGCTTTTATCCAAATACAGCTCTAGCTCGGCATCCGCAGGCCCTTCGCGTTGTATTTGGCTAAAAGCCTCGGTTCTCGGTAGTTAACTTATTTGTCACATACGGTAACTAACGCATTTTTTTATTACTTTTGTGTTAGGAAAGTGACAGAATTGGTTTAAGACAAACACTAGAAGGATAGTGTGACTAGGGGAAAAAAGAATCGTTACGGATATAAACACGATGTTTTTATAAACACGAACTGTATAAACACGAACTGGATAAACACGAATTTTTTATAATCATGAACTTTTTGAATACGATTTTTTTATAAACATGAACTTAATAAAGACGAACTTTTTACAAACACGAACTGTATAAACACGAACTTAATAATTTTGTTGGTCTACTTAGGACATCTGAGCTGGGCTGTAAAGCTTTTGAAACTGCTTACGCACAAAAGGGAGAATGGCGCCAATAGAATCGGTGAATAGCAAAACATAATGAACGATTATCGAAAAGATTTGAAGATTGCGTTCGATCAGGCAATATTGTACCACACGAATGGGGAATACCAGAAGGTAATTGACTGTTTCCGCGAAATCTTGCCCACTGCGCAAAAAGTAGGCGATAAAGTAGGCGAAGAAGCAGCTTTTGCACTTATGGGGCTAGCCTACGACGACATTGGTGAATACCAGAAAGCAATTGACTGTCACCGTAAACACTTGGAAATTGCTGAAGAGCTTGGCGACAAAGGAGGGATAGGCAGAGCTCATACAAATTTAGGAAATGCCTACGACAACATTGCTGAATACCACAACGCAATTGACTGCCATCGTAAAAGTTTAGAGATTGCTGGAGAACTTGGCGACAGAAGAAGGGTAGGCATGGCTCTTGGAAATATGGGAAATGCGTACAAGAGTATTGGTGAATACCACAAAGCAATTGACTGCCATCGCAAACACTTGGAGATTGCAGGAGAACTTGGCGAAAGAGGAGTGGTAGGCACGGCTCATGGAAATATGGGAAATGCGTACATCAGTATTGGCGAGTACCAAAAAGCAATTGACTGTCATCGTAAAGACTTGGAGATTGCTGTAGAGCTTGGCGATAGAGGAGGGATAGGCAGAGCTAATTCAAACATGGGAAATGTGTACTACAGTATTGGTGAATACCACAAAGCAATTGACTGTCATCGTAAATACTTGGAGATTGCTGGAGAACTTGGCGACAGAAGAGGGGTAGGCAGTGCTCATGGAAATATGGGAAATGCCTACCATGGCATTGGTGAATACCAAAAAGCAATTGACTTCCATCGCAAACACTTGGAGATTGCAGGAGAACTTGGCGACAGAGGAGGGGTAGGCAGTGCTCATGGAAATATGGGAAATGCGTACAAGAGTATTGGTGAAAACCTCAAAGCAATTGACTGCCTTCGTAAATACTTGGAGATCGCTAAAGAGCTTGGCGACAAAGGAGGGATAAATAAAGCTCATGCCAATATTGGAAGTGTCTACTGCCAGATTGGTGAATACGAGAAAGCAATTGACTGCTATTGTGAAGCCTTGGAGATTGCTGAAGAACTTGGGGAAATACGTATGGTAGCAATTATACAAAGTAATCTTGGAGTTGTTCACCAAAGGAATAATGACAGAATAGCTTGCTCATTCTTCGCTGAGTCAATGTTAAGCTACGACAAGATCTGCCGTTCTGGAGTTTATGAAGATGAATTAAACACGTCTATGTCGAATCTGTTTGCTTATATCCACAAAAACTTTTTCGAAAGTCTTTTGAATCTGAAACAAGTCAAATTGGCCTTGTTGGTTTCGGACAGTGGGAAAGCGAAAGCCCTTTACGACTTAACAAGGAGATGTGTAGACGTTGTTACGGATCCTTCTCTTGATGAGAGTTTTACTATTGCAATCCAAGCAATTGCCAACGATCCTTGTTTAAAAACAAACGAAGCATTTCTTGATATTGTTTTATCCGAAGTGATGTGTCTGATGCGAGATGAAAATATTATTTCCTACACGTTTGATCGTCAACATAATCTACACGCATGGGTTATTTCAAGGAAAGGTATTTTCCACAAGACATGGAAAACAGCGAACGGTATGTCGACGAAAATCTATGGGGAGACAATCAATCGTGGAATACAAGAATGTTTGATGGGAAATTTGCCAAAAAATGTTTTCTATAGTCCAGGACCACCAGAGAGGCACAGCTTTGTTGAAAATGCGAAAAAATCCCATCTTGATCAGATATTCACTGGTAACAAAGATGACCGGGGAAATAAGTTCATTCGAGATTTAGAAGAAAGAGTTGAAAATTTGACGAGAATTGACAACACAAGCTCGGAAACGATAAAGTGTGATCCAAATATCTCGGTCCTGAAGTCCTTGAAGGGAAGATACAACTTAGACGGCTCAACCACAGATCAACACGGCTCCTATAATTCTTCTCAGAAGTGCAGTGATGAAAATGAGAAAGATACGAAAAAGCTGGTTGGATGGTACTCGTTGGAACTACCAAATATTACTCAAAGTCAAGTGAAAATCGGTACTGATCACCGAGGGCCTCAACTGAAGCAGGACACATATCAAACAAAGCTAGAGAAACTATATTCAATATATATTTCACCTATCGAAGAATATCTGGTTGGCTCAAAGATTCTAATCGTCCCAGAAGGCTCGTTATTTAAGGTACCATTTTGTGCTTTACTCAACTCGAAGAAAGAACATCTGTGTGACAGATACAGTCTGCAGTTTACCCCGGCGTTACATGTTCTTAATACAAGCTTGTCGAAGCCCTTACCGAAGATCGGACCGGCGCTTTTTGTTGGAAATCCAATTGTTGGAGATGTCAGATTTAACGACGTACTCACATCGATACCTCAACTCCCTATGGCCAAAGTCGAAGCTGAAGAATGCAGTGAATATTTCAACGCCGAGCCATTACTAGACGAAAAGGCTACAAAGGAGAATGTCCTGAAGGACATGAAAGATGCAAGTATCATTCACATCGCTGCACATGGGGACATGGATTACGCCGACATATTCCTCGCACCAAACGAGGAAGCACCAATACTTCCTAGCGAAGAACATTACCTGTTAACGGCTGAAGATGTTGTCGAGTGCACTCTCAAAGCTCGTCTTGTAGTCTTGAGCTGTTGTCACAGTGGTCGTGGTCAAATATCCGCCGAGGGTGTGGTCGGTATTGCAAGATCTTTCCTAGGAGCTGGCGCCCGTTCAGTTTTGGTGTCTCTTTGGAGAATTCTAGATGCAGAAACTATGGAATTTATGAAGCTGTTCTATGAGAAAGTCATCCAAGGAGTCTCCGTGTGCGTTGCTCTACAGCAAACAATGATTGAAATAAAGAAAAATTACACAAGGGAAGCGTGGTCGTATTTCCAAATAGTAGGGGAAGACATTTCACTAAGCAAGGGCGAAATTGAAGAAATTCGTCGACAATCTTCAGCAAAGTAAACAAAAATGTTAGAACAACTTACATATTATTGTTTAAGTACTTGTATTTGCTTACGTTTGGTTATATACTGAACTTTATAGATAATTTAGATATAATGTAATGTATCATACATGAGGAGGAGTATTTTATCAGGGTTTCCGAACTCCGAGATGTTTGTTGAATCATGGTTAGTAAAAAGACTGGACAGGAAACTTGATGGCGTGAGCATGACAACCTTGGTTGAAATTAACAAATTTAAAAGTCCCCTACACTATAGCAATAATAGCTTCTTATTAACCGATAGTGTGGTCACTGCGTAGAAATATCTGACCGAGATCTTGACCTTACGGACCGAGGTTCGTACATAAAAGACCGAGATAATGACGTCTGTAATGACGAAGCAGTCGAGGTTAATATAAATTTTATTTTAAAATTAAATTAAATTGATTGTGGCTCGATAGGCACGATAAAATCATTTGACACGATAAAATCATTTGAAATGTCAACATATATATTTGTCTGAACACGAGAAGGAGAAGAATTCGAAAAAAGCTTCACTTATAAGTAAAATGGCAGTAAGATGGAAAATCTCCTATTCAATTTTGATTTTGTCTAAAAATACTTTCCGTATGAGGAAGTATAGCGTTTTATTAATTAAATTAATATCCCATCATGTTCCAGAGATATTCAGGTTTTTATAACATGCAAATCAGATGCCTCATGATGGCATCTACCCCTCAGTTGGGGAAGTTCGTTTGATTTGTGTGGAATATATTAAGCAATAACTGTTGCACATTGCAATGTGCCATTCGTATCAGAACATCTTCAAAGTTTCTGCACAATCTGTGCCTATTATTTCCGTAGATATTCTTCCTTTACGGAATTAGCGAAGTAGATAACGTCATAAGGTATCTTATTTGCATTTCTTTAAACCCAAAATATCTTTGGAACAAGATAGGAAATTGAACAAGCGAAGAGGCTATTCTATATTTTAACAATGCAACACTTCTAAATAAAATCAAAATTGGGATAGACAATTTTGGCGTCTTACTGCCCCTTTAAAAATCTTAGTAAAACCATACTCACGCCAATCGTGACATCACAATTTTCAACTAGGTTTCACCGTTTGGGAAAACTGAGCGAACGACTATATCACACAACAGGGCTGAAATCACTGCACGTGACTAAGTTTCCTATCAAGTCTTTTTACTATCGTATCTGGTATCAAGATGTATGAATTTTCAAAACAATGAGGAGCCAAATTTACAGTTGGCCTCCTC
This sequence comes from Corallium rubrum, assembly GCA_964035015.1. Taxonomy (NCBI): domain Eukaryota; kingdom Metazoa; phylum Cnidaria; class Anthozoa; order Scleralcyonacea; family Coralliidae; genus Corallium; species Corallium rubrum. The sequence goes on from OZ036005.1 coordinate 11,279,190, forward strand.
TTTTTAGTTTAGGTTAATGAATTTTAGCTGCCAATACAAAAGATAATACATGCATGTACATAAAATAGTAAAGTAAATGGCAATGGAAAAGCAACAGGATAATTCCAAGTTGATATCTCAACCGCTGATGAACAAAGACCAGCGCGCCACTGAACAGAACAGAACTGAAGAGAACATTACATAGAAAATTTTTATATTTTACTTTATCAGTTAATCCCGTTATATGAAATTTATCGGCACTGTAGTCCTTTATATTGTGATTGTTACAGTTATACATCTGGCGAATGTCCGTGACAGCTACGCAGTACAGTGCTATAATTTATGTATGTGTATTTTATTGCCCCTGTGTAGTCAGAGGCCGAGGAACTGGGGGGCACTGGGGGCAGATGCCCCCCCCTTTTTTTCAAAATTTGAAAATGTGCCCTTTTTCTGAAATAAAAATGCCCTTTTTATAAATGTGGCATGAGGCGGTTAATGTTTACTGCGGGATATTGCCTATACTGGGAAGAATTAATGTACCCTTTTCCTAGAAGTATGACATTGCTATTTGCTGTAGAAAAGAGTGACTGTGCCGTTGCCTGAGGGGTGACGTAAAAGAGTTATTTATAAAATATGATTTTATGTAAGTTTCCAGCACATTGGCGCTGCTTGAAGTATTCTATTTCTAAAAGAAATGGCGCTGATCAAGAAATTATGTTAAAAACAACGTTCGTACAACGTTTTAAATTATACAATTATTTTGAAAATAACCAAGGTGCCCCTTTTTGGCGGTGCCCCCCACTTTTCAGGTGCTTCCGCGGCCTCTGTGTGTAGTCCTTTATATTGGGGTTTTTATACAGTTATTGACATCCAGCGAATGGTGTGACAGTCGCAGTGCTTTTATTTTATATTAATTTATTATTGAGTCGGTTTTCTTTCTTCTTTCGAGGGCTTTATATCGCATAAAGCCCTTGAATAATAATTAGAAACGAAATGAAGAAAAAAACAAGGAAAATATATATATATATATATATATATATATATATATATATATATATATATATATATATATATATACACCATAATGTAGTACCCAATGGTTTTAAATCTTCTTTTAACTTTAATTATTTTAACTCACAACTAGAAGTGTCATGGCTGCTTGTTATAAACACAGTCGTCGTCTCATGCGTATTACCATTCACTCAATGTCCCAACACGTCAACAAAATTGATTCTGATATTTTGAACGTTAAGACAAACCTCTCTAACGTTTGTCCCACCGTCATATATTCAGGCATCACCCAGTTTATTCGCTCGTTGAACTCGAAATTTTACACGTTTCTCAAGGCGAGTAAAACTTCGAAATTCAACACTCTTGTAGGCCCTCGTCCCGTTTCGAATTCTAACCACACTAACTCCACCAGTAATGTCAATTTAGTGGTCACGATTCCTCCTGATTTGCCCTTGTCTGACCCTGAGAGATCTGTCCTTGCGAAAGGTCTCAAATTTGTTCCCAACCCTGGGCCCATAGATTCCTTCTCAGTGAAAGAGGACACCGAAACTTTCTTTCGGACTAAGACTTAAGGCACATTTTCACAATAATTCCTCCATCCAACAAAAGGATGTTTTTGAGGCTGCTAATCCTAAAAAATCTTCCTGGTCTCCTCCGGAAGGCCAATTTGGCTCCCTTGATCTTTTCATTCGACAATGTCGACATGATATAGATCAGCTCCCACCATTTAGGCCCAAAAGGCCATCTAATCTCAGCTCTAGTGAATTAAGTGCTTTAAAATCATTGCGTAGCCGGAATGATATTGTTGTCTGGAGAGCTGATTTGTACCGCGAAGAGGCTCAAAGGCAACTAAACGACACTGCTTTTTACAGCAGAGTTGATGGTGATTTGACATCCCAACACAACACCACCATTCGATCCACCATCAACAACCTCATCACCACTGGGGAATTGCCTGATACAGCAAGCAATCTTCTAACCACCACTCCACGCACACCTGTCATGTACTTCCTTCCCAAAATTCACAAACCCAACAACCCAGGCAGACCTATAGTGTCTGCTTGTGGTTGCCCTACCCAAGCCATTTTATCCTACCTTGACCACATCATGGCGCCCTTGGTTAAGAATTTACCTTCTTACATCAAGGACACCAAACATGCTCTGAAAATTTGTGACCGCATTAGTTTTCAGGGTTCACATCATTTCATCTTCACCATGGATGTCAAATCACTCTACACTGTCATCCCGCATCACGATGGTCTTCAAGCACTTAAATATTTCTTTGATCAACGCACAACTCGGGAGCCATCGACCACCACTTTGTTACGCCTGGCCGAGTTAGTGCTCACCCTCAACAATTTTTCGTTTGATGGTGAGCATTACCAACAAGTTAGTGGTGTAGCCATGGGTACCAAAATGGGCCCTAACTATGCCAACTTATTTGTTGGTTATGTGGAAAAACAAATCTTTGAACAATACACTGGTTTCCTACCTGACTACTATGGTCGGTTCATTGATGTTGCTTAGGCAGACTGCATCATGTCCGCGCGCTGACCTGGTTTGCTTCATTAACTATGTTAATGACTTCCACCCAGCACTCCAGTTCACATGGGAGATCAGTGAGACTAGTGTGTCGTTCTTAGATATTCTCGTCTCCATTAATGGTAATAAGCTGAGCACTTCTGTCTTTTACAAGACCACTGACTCTCATAGCTACCTCCTCTTCTCCTCTCATCATCCTAAACACACCAAAACTTCCACTCCTTTCTCTCAATTTCTTCGTCTTCGCCGCCTCTGCAGTGAAGACGACGATTTCAATGCCAAATGTTTGGAAATGAGAAACTTTTTTGTTAATCGCGGTTATCCTTCCCACCTCCTAGACACTGCCTTACACAAGGTCTCCAACATTTCCCGTTCAGACACCTTAAGCGAACCTTTGGCTACCATTTCTAATGAAAAAGTACCTCTAGTTCTCACTTTTCATCCCTTCAATTTCAAAGTAAGGGACATCATTAGCCGCAATTTCGACCTCATTAAAAATGACCCAGAAACATCTTCCATTTTCTCTGAGAAACCCCTAGTATCTTTTCGGCATAGCAAAAACATCCGGGAAAACGTTGTTCACAGCTCACTGCAGCAAGCCTTGGTATCACATGTTGGCACCAGCTCTTGCTGTCGTGCATGGTAGGTGCAACACCTGTAAATATTTAGACTCCTCAATTTCAATTTCGGCTCCAAAATGTAGGTTCAACATAACCCATAGTTTCACTTGCACTTCCTCCAACCTCATTTACTGTATCTCTTGCAGTAAATGTCCCATGCTTTACATCGGAGAAACTGGAAGACGTTTAGGTGACAGGTTTGTTGAACACCTTCGTGATGTCAAAAACAATGTGCAAAACAAACCTGTTGCCAGGCACTTCAACAGTGCCAACCACTCCTTTTCTAACATGAAAATCTGCGCCATTCAGCCCATTACAGGTTGTAACGATACTCGTCGTAAATAAGAAATGCGTCTCATTTACAATCTTGGTACCATTCACCCTCACGGCCTCAATGAGCGATTCTCTTTCATTTAGCTCACTCCACCACCATATTCCACACCTTTTCCTTAACCTTTTTCTGATGATTTAAATAGTAATTTATAACCTGTTTCTTTGCCTATTTGCAGGTAGCTGACCCACAAATTGGGTCAGCACCTGCACACAGGCTAAAATTACATATTAATTTATTTGTTCACTTTGTTTTTATTGGCTTACATGTGTTCACGTGATTCCCATTGTAGCTCTGCTATAAATACGCGTGACCACATGTGAGTTGTTTACTAATTTCTCCTGACGAAGGGCCTTCGCTCGAAACGTCGAGAAGATTTTTCTCTGTTTTTCAGGCCAACGTGACTTAACCCTGGTAATATTTATATATATATATATATATATATATATATATATATATATATATATATATATATATATATATATATATATATATATATACACGGACATGTATTTATGGCTTAAAAAACAAAAACAAGGAGAAGCCACCAAAAGTGCCCCGCGGAAGTTGGCATGCATGGCCGAATAATGACCGAATGACGACTTATCTCGAAGCCCGGGCGTAAGGGCCGAAGGCCCACAATCCACACGCGTGGAGTCCATTTACACGCGTGGACAAGCGTGATATGCGCACAAATTTCTGTGATTTGAATATTTGTACGTGTGGACCACTGACCTCTATATAACTGGACTGCGGGTGCCCCACGAAAAAATGGACCAAATACACGCCATCAGGCGCCATCTTAGCTTGTTAGATCTGAGCCGCGAAACTGACCAATCACAGGCGAGCTTTTTGGCTTTTGGCTAACCGTGTCTTATGAGATTAAAAAGGGCATGGAACCAAATTTCAAACAAAAAAAGGAGCTGAGAGTTGACAAACATTTTGAAAGCCAAAAATCGATTGTCGGTAAGCAAAAAGTGCAACTAAACCAATCTAATCTAATCTTATTTATACTGGATAGAGCAGGGGCGTAGGAAGCAGGGGGGCCGGGGGGCCGCCCCCCCCCCCCCCCCCAATATTTTATAAAGGGGGGCCGGAATAGCTTTCGGCCCCCAAAAAATAATTGAATTTAAAAAAATTGCATTATAAGTGCGACTTCGATTGCGCTGATCGGCCAATTAATAATAATAATCCATCCTGACTAACGGATAGCAAGAGACTCGCAAATTATAATGAAAGAATTAATGAAAGGGCCTAACGAAAGAGGTAGAGGAGACTCTGAAAATGCCATTTCCGACGATCTAGAGACTCCAAATTTTCAAAATTTTAACGCTCGGCGCCAACCATGGTGGCGCCTCGTGGGAGTCGGCCCCCCTAAGTTTATCAAGCTTCCTACGCCCCTGGGATAGAGGTCCAGTAAGGGCCATCCCTCATTGGTCCAGTGTTTTTACAGGAGGAAACCGGAGTACCCGGAGGAAACCTGCGATGTTAGGTTGAGTCAAACTGGAAGTACTCTTCTCACATGCGGCCAAGGTGAAATTTTAATCAGGTAACTGCTGAGAGCAGGAATTGAACCCAGGTCGCAGAAGTGAAAGGCAGTTAGGCACGTGCGCTAACCACTGTTCCACCGACATCCCAACATATTTAGAGGTTTATTTTTAAAAGATAATTCTGAATGGTTTTATGTTGTATTTGTATTTGTATGTTTTTTGAGTTTCTTTGTGTTCAGGAAGATATTTTAACTGTCCTTTTTGAGCTTGCTTCATTCGACAACAAACACCAAACACGGCAAAGAAAAAAGCTTGGAATTTTCGAAGGAACCTTTGTTTCACGCCATAATTTACATAAATTTGAATGTATTTGAACTTTTTACTTTAAAAAAGAATTAAATGTCTTTCTTAAAGCATTTTTAATTTGCTTCAAAAGAGATCGGCGTGAGTCGTCAACTCTTCGGGCTACTTTACGCCGTCGGAAGACCTAACAAGATGGCGTCGTTCAATAGACCTTTCCGCATGCATGAAGTGCGCGGATAACGCGTTCAGTGATTTGATTGGCTCTCGCAAAACTTCGGACATGCAAAACTTCGGACAAACATTGGACATTAGCCAATCAGATTTGTCAAAAAGAAAGATCACGTAATCCATTCACTTCATGCGGAAAGTCTATTGGATAGGCCATGGGTGCCAGTTGTATGATGCCGTGACCACTATACCCAAGGTGGTCGATACTAAAGTTCATAAACTTTCATAGATTGAAAACAGACAAAAAGAGTTATTTTAAGAAAATTTAAACAAATGTAAAGACGCTAATTTCTTGCATTTGTTTCTATTACTAAGCTGTAAAACCTTAAAATTTCGTTGTTTTTCTTCAGTGCCGAGTGCCGACAACGAAGAAACTTCACGATATAATAAATAAATATATCTATCAGACTATAAAATCTACGAAGAATCGAATTCCAAGTTTTATATTGTACCTTTTATAGTAATCTTAATGCCTCAACAATATCTCGTGTTGTGTACTTACCATCTTTTGGCTGTATTTGTTGTTAAACAGTGAAAACTAAAGGAACCGGTATCTGTTGTTTGCTTTACGGCTTTTCCGACTCCCCCTGTACAGAGTACTTAATATTCCTCCCCCCCGGATAATCTGGCCGTGTTTACGTCAAGATTATTACTTATGCCAGTCAACTTTGGGATTGGGAACAAGTTTCAAGGCCGCAATGCGTCATATGTTCCATAAGTCATGTAATATATAGAGGCCCCCAGACAGTTCATGTACAAAATATCGGGCACCCGCAGTCCAGTTATATATAGAGGTCAGTGTTGTGGACGGACCATGCGCGGTTAAGATTGTGGGACACTGGGAACAATATAGTTCTTGACAAAAAAGATTTCAACCAGGGTTGCCAGTTTGGCCTGTTTTCGGCCCAATTTGTCGCTTTTGGCTTTTTTGAAAATCGTTTGGCCGGCAGAATAATGGTCAGCCAGCCAATTTTTTTTTGCCTATTTTGGCCTTTCGTAATTTAATACTCGGCTGGTACTCTTCGGTCAATTCCCACATAAACCCGCTGCCGCATTTGTAACCCAGGCTCCTAGACTTTCCCACTTGCCTGTTGGGCCGCGGGCTGCGCTAGGTTACGAGCCACGACACTTGCAGTATAGTTTTAGTTTTAGTTTTATTTTATTTTATTCAGCCGATCCGCACGTTGTAACCAATAAACTACTGTAATTGTAAAGGCATTGTATCAGTAAGTTACTGGAAATTGTTTAATAAAGAGGTTTTTAATGAAACCCTCCCCCCCCCCGAACCCCCTAACCCTAATCTCAAAAATGTGAATTTCCCGGGGGTAACCCTAACCCTAACTTGAAAAGTGTCGGGGGGGGGTTTTAAGGCGCCTCCTGCCCGTCCAACCCCCGTAATAGTGTTTTTAATTTATGGTCAACAGTTCTTGACAAAGATTGTGGGATGCGCAGTGAGTTTTAATCCGTTAATTCGCGCATCTTACAATTAAACAATTTCCAGTAACTTACTCCATACAATGCCTTTACAATTACAGTAGTTTATTGGTTACAACGTGAGTAACGGGTGTTTTATTAGCTTTGCCAGTTACACATTACAATTACAAACTTAATTATACAGAACGAAAATATTTTGGCAGGGACACCGCAACAGCAAAAGCCAATTACTGCGGGCCCATAGTGATCTTTCCAAAGTTGCCTTTCGAAAGATGACAAAAAAAGATCACTTTTATTTTGCTAATATTGCTTATTGACCGAGGGGGACTGAGGTGAGCTGCAGTTTTTGTTTCCTTCCGTCAACTTTATGGCATTTTTAGCGAAAGTATATGCTAAAACATTCTTGTCATTCAGCTATTTGGCCTCTTTTATTCTGGTTTGGCCGATTTTGACAGTCAATTTGGCCGCGTAACCGACGACCTGGCGACCCTGATATCAACTATAAACAACAATTTATTCTTGACAAAAAGATTTCAGAAAGGAGTTTTTGGGAAACGTACAACCCTTACAAAAGAACAGAAACAAATGAACGTTTACGTTAAAGTACAACAGCGCCTTTACTGGAAGGAAACTCGTCAAACCGAAACTCGAAGGAAGGGAAAAGAAATAGTCAAACTAGAAAACTGAAAACCAACGAAGATAAAGGGCGGAAAAGTTTAATAAGCTATAGAGCAGCCGCTCTCAGTTAGTTGGCATTTCAAGTTCCTTTAAACTAATAAAACAAAAGCAAATTTTCATTTCGAAATCTGAAGTGCTAAAACTGTTTTTACCTACGTGTAAATAAATATTTCAACAGCATTTGTACGTTTTACAGAAGAAAAATGTTCCTTTTCCAATTTTTACGCCAAATTCAATTATGAACAAACTACGCTAAGTCACAAGTGCCGGGTTTTACAATAAGAAACTGTTTAAAAAACGATAAGATGGCAGCCACAGGTAAAAAATACAACGGGCATTGGCAAGCAAAAACATGCAACACACAAAATAGAAAACAAAATTAACAGTGATAGGATCTAATGAACAGGGAAGCTCGAACAGTTTTGCTAGGCAGTTGTTTGAGTAATTTTCATTCACTTCAATGCTTTTTGGAAAATGCAAATATTTTTAGATGCTCTAGCAATGTCCTTTGTAAACATTTTTGATAAAATTTTGACGCCTGCTTCAGTAACCTGACCGAGTTCAAACCCTGAATGCGACATGTAATTTTGTTTATCCCAATAATTTTTACGAAATGTCGTCCTTAAATTTTTCTCTGTTCTTCTTTACCTTTTCCTTTAAAAAATTAGAGTTAAAGGACATTGGCAATAGAAATTGAGTTTGTCTAATTTGAAAGAACTCGTAAAATTGTAATTGAAGATATTTTACAATTTTTTTGTATCTTCGTTTTCAAGATATTCCAGTTTGATTACTTGATATGTAAATTAGATGGTCTCTGACGTCAAGAGCAGGGTACAGTATTTTCACACCTAGCAAAATCAGTTATATCTCCAACTTTGTTTAACGAAATAACTTGGAACTGTGCACATAAAAAGGCCTCGTGACACTGAACATTTTATGTTGAGCAATCATAGAGGTGTAAGTGATTTTGTAATGTATGAAAATACTGTACCCTGCTCCTGATGTCAGAGATCATCTAATTTACATATCAAACAAACTGAAATATTTTAAAAACGAAGAGAGATACAAAAAATGTTGTAAAATATTTTCCATTCGCATATTTCATTTTTATTACCAATGTCCTTTAAACAGTTTTTTATTTCAAATATTCTACTAGAACATCGCTGCTAAACCTTTGCGCATGCGTGAATTCGCTAGGATAAACATTGCAAGAGAAGTGGGAACTAGCCGTGGCACAACAACCAGACAGTGAAGACTAAGTAAGTCTCGACTATTCATTTGTGTTTTCAAAAAAGGATAAAGAAAATTACGAAGGGGTAAATTCAGAATATGTTACAATATTGACAAAGAAGCTATGCAAAAATTGCTTACCTTATCTTTTTGGTAGTATGCTTATAATTTTAACTTTTGTGTCGGACTCTCGGACCAGTCCAAATATTTCAGTATTTTCCCGCTCTTTTTCTGAGGACGAGCCTGGGACGCTCTCGAACTTCGCGCATGCGCAAAATGTTTGGCAGCGGTTTGTACCTTGTCTAACTATATGTCTTACAAAAGTTAAAATTAAATATAATTAATATGTTAATCATTGGCATTCTTATTTATTTTCTTGGTGAAACTTTCTCATTTTGACGTCACGCGAGCCACATGACCATAAGTCATTCAATCGAAGGCTTAAAATATAAATTTTTAAGAATTAAATATATTACTTACATATATTTATTATAAATTATCTCCCCAGGGCTTCCTTATCTAAAGCAAGCTTGCCCTGTGCTAAATTAAAAGTGGCAGAAGAAAACCTTTTAACCCTAAAATTTCGTGACTTTGTCACGCGAGTCACAATGCAATGGCTGTATCGACAGTTCCCACCCCCAAACCCTTAATGTTTCCCCTTTGTCAAAATTCGACTCATGTTGGGGTGTGTGTTGTTTTTTTGTGTGTTTTTTTGGTGGGGGCATGTGTTTGTGTGTGTGTGGGGGGGGGGGGGGTTACTCAAGCAGAGGACTACGCCATTGACTACGTCAGAGCTTGGTACGTTTCCAGGTTCATAGGCGTAGCAGTCCAATTCTGTTTGAGGGCAGATATTTTGTCTACATAGATATTAAGTCTCGACTATTCATTTGTGTTTTAAAAAAAGGGTAAAGAAAATTACGAAGGGGTAAATTTAGAATATGTTACAATATTGACAAAGAAGCTATGCAAAAATTGCTTACCTTATCTTTTTGGTAGTATGCTTTGGTAGTATCCAAATATTTCAATGTTTTCCCGCTCTTTTTCTGACGACGAGCTCGGACGTCGCGCATGCACAAAACGTTTGGCAGCGGTGTTGCCTAAGGCCTATTTCAAGCGTCGATCGTCTCATGCGCAGAACCTAAGGTCCTGTTTACATGGAGGTAGGGTAAGCTTCTAGAAGGGTTCCTCTTGTAAAAGGGTTACCCTAGTTCATTGCCCTTCCGTTGGGGGACGGTCACTCTATCAGATTGCTAGGGTAGCCCTAGCGGCAGGGTTATCTCTTTGTTTACATAAGCCATGTAAACGCGTTTGCCTGGCCTAGGTTCAATGAGAAGAAAGAACGCGTACAGGACAAAATGTCTTAATGATTTTGTCAATGTGGCTGCCCTTCCTGTTCTTATACACCTTGTGAAGTCTTTTGAAGATATCAAGCAAATGACGGCAACACTAGCATGTAAACCGAAAATATATAGGAAATGGTCACGCAGAAGGAAGGTGACCTACTAAAAGAGTTAGATGAGCCTATTCACTTTTATCTTGCCTGTATTCTTGCCTTTTATCCTACTGAGCTTATTCACTTTTATCTTGCTTGTATTCGTCCTATTACCGAATATGTATGTCCTGTTTTTCATGACAGCATCCCGGCCTATCTCTCTTATGACCTCGAGGGAGTTCAAAAGCGTGCCATGAAGATAATTTTTCCTTTTCGCTCATACGATGAAGCGTTACGCGAGGCTGGTCTTGTTAAACTATCCAACAGGCGCCAAACCCTTGTGGATAGTTTGCTCACGGAAATTGTCGAAAACAATCGGAACAAACTTCACTGCTTGCTTCCAGCACGAAACCAACGAACTCGGAATCTTAGGCAACAGAGTGAATTTAGACCTGTTTTTAAAACAAATCGTTTTCGCAACAGTTTTATAACTTTTAATGCCCTTAAGGCCTAGTTACTACATTGTTTTAACTATTTTTGTTTCCTTTTAATTATTTGAATTTCTATTTAGGATTTTGTTATATTGTAAAAAATTTTGTAATTCAACCTTATATGGTTGCAAAGAAATATTTGAATAAACCATCTATCTATCTATCTAATCTAGCCTTACTACAAGGGTCACCCTACTCCATTTAAACAAGGGCTATCTTTTGACTCGCTTCAAAGGGTGAACAGGGCCTAATACAATTTGACCATTTCGGCTTTGGAGCGACTGAAGAACGACGTCGCTCCAGAGTCAGTCTTCATTGTTTTTCATAAACAAACGTCAATCTTTTTTTAAGCGGGTAATAATGTTATCGTCCCGACAGGCTTTAATCCACACTACATCGAACACACTTGAGGCACAAATTGCTCGAATTTAGTATATATATATATATATATATATATATATATATATATATATATATATATATATATATATATATATATAAATATAAATATAAAACAAATAGAAAATGGCTTTTGTGTCTCTGTACTTTGATACAAACACGAATGACGTCATTTCAACGGGAAAAAATGTGTGAAAACACTCGGCTTCGCCTCGTGTTTCCCCTAGGCATGTTTTCCGGTTGAAATGACGTCATTCGTGTTCGTATCAAAGTGTTAATTATATATATATATATATATATATATATATATATATATATATATATATACATATATATATATATATATATATATATATATATATATATATATATATATATATATATATTTAGTAGAAACTTACTAGTATTCTATTGCAAATGCTGCAATCTGATTGGCTGCTCTACTCGATAATTCGTCAATAGATCGCGAGTAGCAAATTAAGTACCAGTACTCGCGCGGCCATGCAGTAAAACAACATGGAGGACACGAGGAGTGAAAGATTGTTTTGCCTTGGTTTTCACACAGAAACAATGGTTATGCTTCGTTTTTTGAAATAATTTGGAAGAACTAAGGTACACAAGTTAGTTTCTACTAAAACAATTAGGTTATTCGCTCTCAATTTCTATGAGATGATAGTTGACTCGAGCTCCGCTCTCGTCAACTATTCACTCATAGAAATTTCGAGCTCATAATCTAATTGTTAAATATATATATATATTGCATTGCATTGCATTGCATTGCATTGCATTGCATTGCATTGCATTGCATTGCATTGCATTGCATTGCATTGCATTGCATTGCACTGCATTGCACTGCACTGCACTGCACTGCACTGCACTGCACTGCACTGCACTGCACTGCACTGCACTGCACTGCACTGCACTGCATTGCATTGCATTGCATTGCATTGCATTGCATTGCATTGCATTGCATTGCATTGCATTGCATTGCATTGCATTGCATTGCATTGCATTGCATTGCATTGCATTGCATTGCATTGCATTGCATTGCATTGCATTGCATTGCATTGCATTGCATTGCATTGCATTGCATTGCATTGCATTGCATTGCATTGCATTGCATTGCATTGCATTGCATTGCATTGCATTGCATTGTATTGTATGTATTGTATTGTATTGTATTGTATTGTATTGTATTGTATTGTATTGTATTGTATTGTATTGTATTCACAATGGCCGCTGTTATGCATAACTGTTATTAACATCGTGCCTGTGAACTATTTCATTGTACTATGGTGTAAATATACTAAATAACACGATTCCCTGTTCGTTGCAGGTTGAATTATTGTGTAAACTCAGATGCAAATTCAACCAAAGGCATGCAGTAAACACAGAGACATGCATGCATCATATATGCCTATCTTTATTGTTTATATTTATATTTATAGCTATAAATTCAGCTGTAATCGAATATAATTCTAAATAGAAACAAATTAAAATAGATGATAAATTAAAGTTCGCAGTAAAAAGCGCGATTTATAAATCGCAATAGTACAACACTTGTGATTTATAAATCGCAATGACAAATACACTTATGATTTATATATCGCAATGGCAACAAAAATTGCGATATATAAATGACAACAAAGTTGTCGATGAAGCCTACAAAACACGTTAAATCGGAAGTAAAAACACGTATGATTGCCATTTCGAAACGTATCACCCTAACGTCATCCCACCAGGCTTTGCGAAACTGATGCCTGCACGCCAAATGCTTTGTTCCTGATGTCTGATCAAGTCTTTCTCGTCTCGGATGTGTTTTTTGTGTTCACAGACATACTTATTGGTCAGTAATGTCGCTGGCAAGTACACGCCGTTAATAGTTGTGTTGATATTTAATACCCGAAGAGACTCGACACATGAACGCTGTGTACATGTGCGGAGGCGATCGTGTTTTGTTATGGCAAATTGTATTTTCTATCGGAGAATTGGCACCAGGCCAGGGTTGTGTTTTGATTTTGTCTGTGACCAATGTGTACTGTTTAATAGACTTTAGATCTTAGCACTGCATGTGACAACCTGCGTATGTATATGGGCCCTATGTGACCCAAAAGACTGACCTTCACTTACTATATATAGTAATGTGATTTTACAGTAGTGTCGGAGATAGCACATTGTCATTCTACTTAAGGGTTCAATTATAGAGATAATCGGATTTGTTTGATTTAGTTTAGTTATGACGCAAGCTGAAGTGACGTTTTAGGTATAGCATTACTTATGGTGTGATTGTGATCGTGTGAGGTATAGTATACGTTTTGGGTCTGAGATTCGGGTTTTACAATAAAGTGAAGTGAAAATTCTATAGTGATTGTGATTGTGATTTGTTGGGCGACATCGAAAGGAGGCAATCCCCAACATAGTGGCACCTCCGACGGGATCTGGGATGGATCTGCTTTTGAAAGCAATAAATACGAAACTTTAACTTTTAGAGATCAAGCGATCAAAGAGCCAAGCTGTTTTAGAAAAGGGAAATGTCGAAACGATCGAGCGCTATCGTGATATTTTGAAAGCCTTGGCAAAAGAAGTCGATGAGGATAAAGTTAAGATAGAACAAGAGAAACTGTCGAAAGACGAAAGCGCAGAAGAAGTGTCCGAGTGGGGCAGTGAAATCGAAGTGAAACTTGACCTTGTTGACGCCGAAGTTATGAATCTTAGCAAGTGGTTAAATGAAGGTAAACAACAAACGAGTATGGCTGGCAAGGAATCAAACGAGGCTCTCGTAAGGAAGGAGAGACAGCAACAACTCGATTTCGAAAGAGCTCAGCTTGAATTAAGATTCGAGTATGAGCTGAAAGCGGAAGAACTGAAAAAGCAACAAGTTCAAGGAGCGACCAAAGCGCCGAGCGCCAGCGCGAAGCTGCCCAAGTTGAAAATTACGGAGTTCGACGGGACGTTCGAACAATGGCTTCCTTTCTGGAACAAGTACAAGGCTGAGGTAGATTCGACAGATCTACCACCTGTAACCAAGTTCGCGTACTTAAAGGAGTTGGTGGAACCGAAAGTGCGCTCAAATATTGATGGTTTACCCTTTACCACGGAGGGATATGAGCGCGCCAAGAATATACTTCAGTCGGAATACGGGAAAGAATCTGAAATTATTCACGCTTACATCAACAATATAATGGGACTACCTACCATCACGGACTCGAGCCCGAAGAAAGTGGAAGATTTCTATAAAAAACTGCTGTACAATGTTCAGAGTTTAGAAACCCTTGGAAAGTTGCGTGACGTCTCCGGAAACGTCAGGGCAATTCTGGATAAACTGAAAGGAATCAAGGCCGAGCTAGTGAGAGGTCAAGAGGGATGGCAAGACTGGGATTTTGCTAAACTTCTTCAAGCCATCAAAAGATGGAGGGAAATCAATCCCGTAGAAGGAGACGAAGAGTCGAAAGTAGGAGATTCTCGACGTCGACAAGAGGGGAATTCGAAGCGCAGTGCGAGATCGTTTCAAACGCAGCAACAATCTCGGAAGTGTGTTTATTGCGATGGTTTGGATCACAAGGCCAGCGACTGCCAAAAGTGTATCACCGTCGACGAGCGAAAGAGAATTCTGGCGTCGAAACGCCTTTGTTTTAATTGCGCAAGGGAGAAACATCGAGCGTCTGATTGCAAAAGTCGTTCCGGATGTCTCAAGTGCGGACAACGTCATCACACCTCCATCTGCAACAACTCAGCCGCAAGGAATCCGTGTATGACAGCTCAACTCCCAAGGAATAACATCGTGATATATCCGGTGGTTGTTGTCAACGTGGGAGGTATCAAGTGCCGTGCTCTTTTGGATACCGGAGCCGGAGGTTCCTACGCTTCTGCATTCCTACTCGACCGAGTGGGTGTGCGTTCGCATCAAAGTCAAGTGCGTCGTATAGAAATGATGCTCGGTGCACAAACCAAGAAAGTTCAACTCTACTCTGTGAACATAACTAATGTGAAAGGTGATTTTAATCTACAAGTGGAAGTTACGCGCGTGGAGAAGTCCAAGTTGTTAGAGCTTGAAAATCCTCGGTATAAAAACATCCTCGAACGTTACGCTCACCTGAAGGGGATCAAGATGGATGACGATGATCTGAAAGGAACACTTCCTGTGCATCTGATACTCGGAGCCAACGAATACGCGAAGGTCAAAACAGAGAGTGTACCGCGAGTGGGCCGTCCTGGTGAACCTGTCGCTGAAAGGACTAAGTTTGGATGGACTATACTTTCTCCTGGTGAAGAAGCTGAAGTGTCTAATGCGCTGCTGACACAGACCTCGCAGCTGGATTATGAAGGGCTGTGCAAAATGGATGTTCTGGGTTTAAAGGATCCCTCCGCAGGAGACCAAGGAACGGTATACGATGAGTTTAAGGAACAGTTGACGAGAAGCTCTGATGGATGGTATGAAACGGGGCTGCCATGGAGAGGAAATCACTCGCCACTTCCGAACAACAAAGCTGGGAGCTTGCGTAGACTGAACAATCTTTTGCGCAAACTCGAGAAATCCGAGATGACCGCCGAATATCACAGCATCATACAAACCCAGCTAGATGAAGGTATCGTGGAACGAGTCTGTCACCCACCGGTGGGTCCTGAGTTCTATATTCCCCATAAACCAGTGGTCAAGCAAGCGGCGGAGAGTACGAAGCTTCGCATAGTCTACGATGCCTCGTCGCGAGCATTCGACAAGGCCCCGTCCCTGAATGATTGCCTTCATGCAGGTCCACCTCTACAGAACCAGCTATGGGGGGTTTTGGTTCGTACAAGGTTTAATCCAGTCGCTATCACGGGTGATCTGAAACAAGCCTTCCTTCAAGTCCGCATCCGGGAAGAGCTTAGGGATGCTTTAAGATTTCACTGGATCGCTGACCTAGAGTCCAAACGTGTGGAGATTCTACGGTTCACTCGGGCGCTGTTTGGACTGGCTCCATCGCCATTTCTGCTGGGAGGAGTGGTCCAGCAGCATCTGGAGAGCTGTCGTGCCAGATATCCTGAGATGGTGAAAGAGATAAAGAAGAGCATGTATGTGGATGACCTAATCAGTGGTGGCCCCACAGTGGAAGCTGCTGGCAAAGTCAAGACCACTTCAACTGAGATCTTCGCTCAGGCTGCATTTGAACTGCACAAGTGGCATTCAAATGCGGTCGAATTGGAACCCCAGGACGGTGTTTCCAGCGGAGTAGCAGAGACCTACGCCAAGGAGCAGTTGGGTGTACCGCAGTCAGGGGAAAGTGGCATTCTTGGGCTTGCATGGAACAAGAAGCAAGACACTATAACAGTTAAGTTTCCGAGAGAACGTGGTGAATCAACGAAAAGGGGTATTCTGAAGAAAGTTGCGAAGGTTTATGACCCGCTGGGACTAGCCTCACCTATGACCCTTGGTGGCAAGCTCTTGTACCGTGAAGCTTGTAATCTAGAGGTGGCGTGGGATGGGGAACTTCCGAACGATCTAGCGAGAAAGTGGTCACGGTGGGAGTGTGGATTACCAGAAGGAGTCGCTGGACCCAGAGCCATAGCCCAACATCGCGAGCCCATCATCAGTATCGATTTGCACTGTTTTGGCGATGCTAGTGGAAGAGGAGTATCTGCCGCGTTGTATGCCGTAGTTTCTCAACCATCAGGTCTAGGTGTTGGCCTTGTAGCAGCTAAAGCCAGGCTGGTTAAGCAAGGACTTAGCATTCCACGACTAGAGCTGGTGTCAGCTCATATGGCTGTAAATCAAATCGTAAATGCACGAGAAGCTTTGGAAGGATTTCCAGTCGACAAACTGTACTGTTGGCTCGACAGTACAGTCGCTCTCCACTGGATCGGTGGTTCTGGTGAGTACAAGCAGTTTGTGAACAACCGTGTTCACAAGATTCAGCAGCACCCAGAAGTGAAATGGCGACATGTTGGTACTCAAGAGAACCCTGCAGATCTGGGGAGTCGCAGTGGGAGTGTCGAGAAGGCAGAGCTGTGGTGGAAGGGACCCGAGTGGTTAACCAGTCCAAGTCGTTGGCCACCAGACATCGTGACTAGTCCAACAAACGAAAGTCAAGTGGAGGCTAAGGTGGTTCGAGAGCTCTTTGGCGTGGCACAAGTTGCAACTGACGAATTCGACGATTTGCTTGGGAAGTTCAGCCTCTGGAAGAGCCTCAGAGTCTCAGCATGGATCTTACGGTTTGTGAACAATGCACGATCTACCCAAGCTCAGAGAGTAACAGGACCTCTTACCACCGGAGAGATCGATCGACAAAAGCTGTTTTGGATGAAGCGTGCCCAGGAAAGCTGTACAGGAAACGAGAAATTTGAGGAAGACCGGATGCAACTGAATCTTCACGCAAGCGAAAGTGGGTTGTTGGAATGTAGAGGACGAATCCAGGGGGAGTATCCGACTTACCTTCCCGACCACCACGCGTACACAGAGAAGTTAGTTGAAGAGGCGCATCTGGTGACGCTTCACGGGGGAGTGGGTCTAACTATGGCGAAGGTCCGGGAGCGTCACTGGGTGCCAAGGCTGAGACGCCTGACGAAGAAAGTCGTGAAGACCTGCCCCGGATGTAAACGGTTTCAAGTCAAAGCCCTTGCAAGTCCACCACCTGGCAATCTTCCAAAGGATCGTACGGAAGGCGGGGCTGCTTTCAAGGTGCTGGGGGTCGACTATGCTGGGCCCCTGAGATACCGGAAAACGAAGAAGCAAGAAGGGAAAGCATACATAGCTTTGTATGCTTGCAGCGTATCACGGGCTCTCTACCTTGAGTTGCTTCCAAATATGGAGACCACGGAGTTCCTGAGGAGTCTCAAGAGGTTCATTGCTCGTCGCGGTCGACCTGAGAAGATCTACTCGGACAATGGACGCACATTCGTTGGAGCGGCGAATTGGCTGAGAGCAGTAATGGACGACGAGCGACTCAACGACTTCTTGGCCCGTCATGGAATTAAGTGGCAATTCAATCTTAGCCGTGCACCTTGGTGGGGTGGGCAATTCGAGCGGTTAGTGGGCCTTGTGAAAAGATCTTTATCTAAGTCGATTGGAAATGGGTTGCTGACATGGGCGGAGCTGGAGGACGTTTTACTCGACGTGGAGGTGACCCTCAACAATCGTCCTCTCAGCTATGTAGAGGACGACGTCCAACTCCCGACCCTAACACCTTCCACCTTCCTATTCGATCAACCGAGTATCCTACCCGAGTTGGAGCCTTACCACCTTGAAGCTGGAGACCTGAGAAAGCGCGCAAAGTACCTTAGTCGATGCAAGGACGCCGTTTGGAAACGATGGACGGGAGAGTACCTGAGGGGACTTCGGGAGCGACACAGTTTGAAGCACGACGGGCGGCCTATCAGAGTGAACGTTGGAGAGGTGATGCTAATCAAGGGAGATGAGAAAGATCGCGGAAAATGGAGAATTGGCGTGATTGACCAGCTGATCGCTGGACGAGATGGTGTAGTGAGAGGCGTTAAATTGCGGGCGGGAAACTCGTATTTGGAGAGGCCGGTGCAACACCTTTACCCGTTGGAACTATCATGTGATCGGAGGATGAAAGTTGTACCGAAGGGTGTCCTCAACGCGAATGCTCCAGAGTTCAAACCAAAGCGTGCAGCTGCTGAAGTAGCCAGAGGTCGAATTGCAGAAATTACAGAAGACGAACTTGATTAAATAGTCAAAGAAACCTTTATTTACATTTACAATAACAAAGTTTTCCACCTTTAGGCTTTTTTAGGACAAGATAAAAACATTTGCCTTCTTAGTAGTCAAATGGGGGGAGTGTGTCGGAGATAGCACATTGTCATTCTACTTAAGGGTTCAATTATAGAGATAATCGGATTTGTTTGATTTAGTTTAGTTATGACGCAAGCTGAAGTGACGTTTTAGGTGGCTGTTCGGAAAACGCGGGGTACGGGGTACGGGGTGCGGGGTGCGGGGTGCGGGGTGCGGGGTGCGGGGTGCGGGGTGAATTTAATTTTTAATAATAAAAGCGAATGAAGTATATCTTTTAGTTGTTGTTGTTTTAAAATTATTCCTATTGAAAAATATTCGTATAAAACCAGGCGGTACAGTATTACAAATATATATAGCTATTTTAATAAGCCAATGTAAGTCCTAGTCTCCCTCGCAGCCGTTCTTTGGGTCGGGAGGGATGAGAGTCCGAACCCAAAGAACGGCTGCGAGGGAGACTATGTAAGTCCAAGATGGGGTTCGAATCACATCTAGTATATCAGGCTAGAGTATATAGTATACGAGCTGCATGGTAAACACGTTAGTGGGTCAGGATAGCGTGTAAGCTAGGCGAATTATTTCGTTGAACTGCAGTCCTTAGTATGTATTATTGTTGGGTTTTTTAAGTCTCGCACTATGTTACTTAGCTTACGTATATCGTCAAAATTGACCCGCTAGCTTCCGTGTTTACCGCCTAGCTTATACGCTATCCTGGCCCACCAACATGTTTACCATCTCGTAGACTATAGTCTAGCCTGATCTACTGTACTAGATGTGATTCGAACTTTAACTTAAACTCGAATCCAAACTCGATGATTTGGGATCCCATCTTGGACTTACATTAACTTTAATTAAAATAGTTATATATTTTTAATACCGTACTGCTTGGTTTGAAACGAATATTTTCGATAGGCATAATTTTAAAACAACAACAACTAAAGGATATACTTTATTCGCTTTTATTATTAAAAATTAAATTGATCCCGCACCCCGCACCCCGCACCCCGCACCCCGCACCCCGCGTTTTCCGAACAGCCGTTTTAGGTATAGCATTACTTATGGTGTGATTGTGATCGTGTGAGGTATAGTATACGTTTTGGGTCTGAGATTCGGGTTTTACAATAAAGTGAAGTGAAAATTCTATAGTGATTGTGATTGTGATTTGTTGGGCGACATCGAAAGGAGGCAATCCCCAACAGTAGCTCGAGTTGTTTTTTTAACAAACGGTGCGCCATACGCAACATGCATTTGCACGCAACATGCATTCCAGACATTCCAGACGCTCCTGACTCCATAGTCTCCATATGCCGACCACAGTTAACTGCGTGACATTCCGCTCAATTTTTATTTTAGCAACTCTAAATTTACATAATGATATAATATTACAGAAATACATATTGTTTTCAATAACTATTTACAGTCTATACTCTGTAGTGCAATTTATGAGGCAAGCGTGCGTCATTTTTACATGTTCCCCACGCACACTACAGTGTTTAGTAGTCGGCATACTGTTATTCCAATGTTGTTTGCCCGAAAATTCCTGAGATTCCGCACGTGTTAACCCCAACCTACCAAGTCCTCCACTTAAACCTGGTTCTCATATGTCG
The DNA here is from genome assembly GCA_964035015.1 of Corallium rubrum. Taxonomy (NCBI): domain Eukaryota; kingdom Metazoa; phylum Cnidaria; class Anthozoa; order Scleralcyonacea; family Coralliidae; genus Corallium; species Corallium rubrum. The sequence goes on from OZ036005.1 coordinate 11,299,691, forward strand.
CCGATCGTCGCCGACCCATGATTTAGATGCATGTTAAGTAAAAGAATAAAAGCACTGCTTTTCTGCATTGTTCTTTATTACTTAACATGCTGCTGCGCTTCCCGTTTTAACATGCATCTAAATCACAAATCGCCAACGATCGGCGACATATGAGAACCAGGCTTTAGCGCTAGTTTTTGCGGGCGGGTGGAAAGGCGGGAGAGCGGAAAAGCGGGAGGAAAGAAGCGGACTTGCTTCGCTTGCAGGTTTTTGAATCTAAGTAAATATTCTGGCGGGAAATCGCTGAGATGTACATTGCCTTGTTTTGACGTGTTTCGGGTTGTCGTACATGCAATGGAAAGTGGTTCTACCCCTACTAAAATGTTTTCAAGAGTCTGTTGAACTCCAACTTCCAAAGATAGCACTTGCATAACAATTTAGCCTGAATATAATTACTTCCCGAATTACGTAACCGGTCGAAAAATTCACCGGTGAATTTTGGCGCGTTGCAGGTGGGAAAAGTCCTTTTCAACGAGGAACCAAAAGTCAAAAATGTCGAAAGGTCAAAAAAGTTTGAAAAGGACTTTGAGAAAGTCTACCCCAGCCGTTCAAACCGCCAAAGTCGCGGATTATTATACAATAAAATCGATCAATATTTAAAGTGCTTATAACCCCAAATATGATATTACTGCATATGGATTCTATTTAATGTGTATAGTTGAATGCCAAAATATTTTTTTGATTTAAACTTTATTTGTTGTTATATTTATTATTTTTGTTACATTTTATTTGTTGTTTGTATTTCGAAAATGGCAAGGAGATGTATAGGCATAATTTGCATACGCACTGTTCCGTTACAGCCAGAAATATTACCCAATTCACATGTTAATGAATACTTGAATAGTATATGTTCTGGATTTGAAATTCTTCTTCTTCACATGTACACGCTGCTGAAGGACAACTGAATATTTATAGTATATTCTATATTTTATCATATTTTTCTTATTAAAATCTTCAAGCGGTTATGATAAGAAAATGAGAAACACACGCACTCATTAACATTTTGGAAATACAAACCTCAATATAACAACAAATAGAAGTTCAAGTCAGAAAATATTTTGGCATTCAACTATTCACCTTAGTCGATATATAGAATCCATAATGATATTGGTAATATCTTTTTTAATTTTTAGGCACTTTAACAGTTATTCGCCCAAGGCGAGGTGAATATCGGTGATTAGCATATACCTCGCAGGTGAATAGTGCTTTTCGCGCAATCTGATTGGCTCCTCTAGCTCGGGATATCCTGCACTATTCACCTGCGGGCAAAACAAGATGGCGGCCAGTTTTGCTTTGTTTACCGAGGCAGGAGATTTTGTTGATAAACAAGGGTGATGTAGTAGAATAACGAGAAAAGTCAACAAAATTAGGTAGAAGAGTGTCCCCAGGTACGTTTCTTTACAATTTTCTAGCCATTAATATATTCAAAAGTTGTATTAAAAAACTGTTTTGTCGACAAATATCGAGTACGCCAAGTGTCCAAGTTGCTAGCGGTCGTGTCTTGTATAAAATACCGAAAAATATGAGTTAACAATGTTAAACTTGTTATTTCATTTATGAGGTATATGCTAAAACAATTATTCACCTCAGTGTCGGCGAATAGTGTGGATATTCACCTCGCCGAAGCGGCTCGGTGAATATCCAGCACTATTCACCTCCACTTTGGTGAATAATTGTTAATTATTATATATTCAAACTTTATTCTCGTTTGTTATTGGCCAAAACGCCCCCGCTAATTCTCCGTATCTGGAAGCTGACGCGTTATTTCAGCTGCTGACGTGATCAGCGTGCAATAATACCTTGTTTTGGATCGAACCTCTATCCAAAACAAGGTATATATTGCACGCTGTCGAACCCAAGCCCGCAAAAACTAAATATTTTTAAAGCGTAAACAAAATGGCTCTTAACCGGTTTCCATCGTTGAACGAAGAAGAAATTTCGACGTTGCTCTCAGAGAAAGATAGTAAAAGCACGAAGAGAGCAACAAAACTGTTTAAATGTATTTTCGAGGAGTATCTACACGAAAAGCAAAAAGAATATCCGACAAACGCCATCGAGCTGGCAGCGATTTTGAAGTTGTTTTACGCCGAAGCTAGAAAACAGAACGGCAAGTTGTACTCGAAGAGCTCGAATATATAATAAAACAATTATTGGATTCGGTTTTCGCATGATATCGAGAATTATCAAGGCCTCGGTTTGTGTTATCCACCTCAGCCTTCGGCTTCGGTGGATAACACAAACCTCGTCCTTGATAATTCTCGAATCTCGATATCATGCTCAACCTCATTCAATAATTGTTTATTAATAACCGAGACATGAATAATAACCGAGAAAAATTATGAAATAGTTCTAAAGTACAAATCATTATTTCGTGAATAAAACGGAGAATTAGGGGCAGTTCATATTAGGCGGGTTAGCCAAGGTTACCGGGCTGATTTTATGTCACGACTCGGCGAAAATCTTATTACGACCTTTGAGAAATGCAAAATGAATAACAAAGCAAAACTGGCTTCGTTTTCCTGTAAGCATATAGCACATACGGTATTCTCAGTGGCGTGGTGGCAGGGGGGGGCGCCCCCCCCCCCAGCTGGAGTTGCAGAAGGGGCGCCAAAACTAGCCAGGGGCGCCAACACTTAACAAAATAAACCTATTTCTTTGTATAGCTACAATCCTGGACAAAATTGTTGGGACACTTTGCCGATTTTGACGATTGTCGCATAGTGTCCCAAGCACTTTAATTTGTCCAGGATTGTCTGAAAATAGCGAATTAGACAAAATCGAAGAAAAAAAAATTTGAACCCGACGATTCTGCGCAGTTTGCTCCAAAATGATACAAGTTTTTTTTTGTTTATTTTGTTTTTAACAGCTTTATTGATCTTGCAAGAAAAAAAAAAAAAATAATATATATATACAAATAATTATATATACAGTAATCATGAAATAAACAGCAGACCAATAGGTAGAGGTGCGAATGGGACGTAAATCCCATGCAAGGCACCACCCCAATTAAAAATGTAGTGAAATAATAATGATAAGTTTCTCTATACACAGATTATTACTTATCTAGTGCTGCCAATGACAGCCACAACCGCGGATAAAACTCCACGAACATATATGTCCGTTCTGGATCAAAAACACTATCTAACTGTTCTTCATAAACTTTATCAATTGAAAGCTTAAATGATCTAATATTTTCAAAACTACTAGGGCTCACTAATGTACATATACGATTCCACAATTTGACAGTCCGGTTAAAAAACGACGATTGATAAGACGTCGTTTTACAAAATGGAGTAACTAAATGAGTCAGTGATCGTCGAGTCCGTCCATGATTTACCCTCTTAACAAAAGTTATATCCATAGTTATATCACGCTCCCACATGCATGAACAACAGATGGTTTGTGGCGTATAGATGGTTCGGTGAATATGCAAATTAAATAAGAGCTCTCGTGCGGGTGGTACCGGTGCGTGATGCCTTCCCCATTGAGGGGGTAAGGGGGAGCAGAGACGGGGGCTCTTTTATTAAACTGTATATCTTTTGCAATGTTACAAAGTTAAAATGCTGTGTTTTATTGAAAATTCATAAATTCGTCATTTTCAGACAATCCTGGACAAAATTGTTGGGACACTTTGCCGATTTTGACGATTGTCGCATAGTGTCCCAAGCACTGTACTTTTGTCAGGTCCAGTAGCGGCGCCACGGGGAGGACTGGGGAGACACGTTCTCTCCAAGGTCGATTTTCCGATTCGTCCAAATTCGAGGAGAAAAGTTTGGGAGGGGAGGGGGGGGGGGAGGTTTTTGACTGAGATTTGAAATCTGGCTTAATATCTCGATGATTCGAGATAGAATGGCACTGTTAGATATCTCTCTTAATTTTTTGACAGTATCTAGTAATTGTCCATGAAATATCCCATACAAAAACCTGAAATGTGTAGTTTTTAATGTTTTTTTATGGCGTTTTTTGTAATTGACATTTCAGAGACTCTAGATTTCAAAATTTATTTTCCGGGGGGGGGCATGCCCACTTCTCGTACCCTGGCGCCGCCACTGGTTAGGTCTTCAATGGTGATATAAAGATCTGAAATCTGTAATCTTTTATGTTTTCTATGATTTATAATCTTCAGAATTCTGTAAAATCTCACTCCAAAATGCAGGAAATGGCATATCAGAGACTCTAGACTTCAAAATTTTCCAGGAGAGCATGCCACCGGACCCCCTAGATGTTTGGCACTACTGCGGCGCTCGCATTGGCGTCGCCTTTGAGAGACCCGTTGTTTTGCTGTAATATTATATATTGCTATTTGAGTTATTTTAAAACAAAAAATGTGATCATTTGTCAAATACAGTAATGTCTTTTTTTCATATTTTGTTTTTGGTGGGGGGAGGGCAAAGCTAATCTAGCCACCCGGGTAATCTAATTCTTTTTTGCGGTCACAGAAAAATTTTCGTGACGTATAATCAATCAGCCCAGTCCCTTAGGGCTCAGGGAGTAAGAGGGCCTGATTTCATCTCGCGTTGGCTTGTTTACTGACTTGTGCAGCTTTCCCACCGAAGCCCGAAATCATGTTTTCGCAAACACGATTTGAATTAATAACCAACACATGAACAAACGCAACTTGTAAAATAAAATGTTGACGAAAAAATATTAGTAGCTAAGGTTCGACTTGCCAGTGCTCCTATGAGGGCTAGGGTTGTGGTTGCTACAATGAAAAATAAAAGATCCATTTAAAAGAAATAAGAGGTGACTATCCGGGATGTTCAATATTTTAAATTAGATGAATACGCTTTTGATCGGGAACGGCTAAACAGAGTTAAATCGGAGAGTTAAGATTTCGGAGAGTTAACTTTGAGCCACGCCCACGTCACGCCCACTTTTCTCAACGACCACACCTAATTTCGTAACTTCTTCTGATGTTTTCTGTGGACTAACGTCAGAGAGTTAGTTTTAATTTACCTTTTTTCCTTCAAAAAGTAAAATAAGACGCGGAAGTTAACTTTGTCTTAAAAATTTCTGAGTTCTGATACTAATAGTGAGATAGTCTTAAGCCCTAATCAAACGCGAAGGCAAGTCATCGCAAGTTGGCAGTCACGCTATCTCAGTCAGCCGCTCTGAATAATTTCCCAAAAATATCAGAAGAGTAATTTACTTTTTGAAGGAAAAGAGTTCAATTAAAACTAAGGGGTGGACCATTAGAAATCAAGGGAGGAGGGGTGACAATTACCAAAAAAAAATTCGTGCAAGGAAAATGATAAAGAAAAAAAAATCGCGCAAGCGATCAACAACAACAAAAAATTCGTGCAAGCAAAGTGCACCATGTGCTTTATCATATGATAAAAAGGAAAAGCTCACACAGTCAAATACCCTATTTAGAAACTTCAGGTAGTTTCAAACACTGCAAACTATCTATTATTCATTGTTATATAAAATTTCCTTATTTCATTTATACTTATTAGCTCAAATAAAAAATAAAAAATAAAAAATAAAAATTGGCAATAAAAATTTAAGCAAATTTAAACTTTGGGAGAGACAGCAGATGGGAACCGGCCTGAAAAGGTGTACTGGAGGACGCCCTTCAACCCCTCAGAGATTTTTTTTATTTCATTCTGTTTATTCTCTCTTGAATTTTTGTTTCCAAAGTGGCTGGTTTAATATTATGTTGTGATGCATGCACTTTAAAGTAAATGCAAAATAAATTCGAAATAGCGCCTGATTTTTTTTACTCGAATTCAGAGTTTGTGCAACTTTTTATTGAGTGGTTCAATTTTATAAACCCTCCAAAGCACAGAGAAACACTTTTGAACACTGGTATTTATCATCATCGTCTTTTTAATAGCGTGCAAGCCGCTATTCACCACTTTAATATGATCGCTAGTGGTACTTGTATTTGCAGGCCACATCTCCCTGATTTTATAAAGTGCCACGTGGTCAGTTTTGGACTGGCTGGCATCCTTTCGCGTATGGCTTAAACAACGCTATAAAAAAATTCCTGCAGAGCTTGCACACTGCAAAAAAAAAATCCTGCAGGGAATTTAAGCTGAAAAAAAATTCATGCAGCACATATTTTTCACACACCCTCCCTTGATTTACCACCCCTAACTCTCTGACAATGGTCCACCCCTAACTCTCTGACGTTAGTCCAAAGACAACATCGGGAGAGTTAAGAAATTAGGTGTGGTCGTTGAAAAAAGTGGGCGGGGCGTGTGCGTGACTCAAATTTAACTCTCCGAAATGTTAACTCTCCGATTTTCTCCGATATTAGCTCTCTGTTTAGGCCCTGTTTACATGGAGGTAGGGTGACCCTTCTAGAAGGGTTACCCTTTGAAGCGAGTCAAAAGATAGCCCTTGTTTACATGGAGTAGGGTGACCCTTGTAGCAGGGTTAACTCTTCTAGTAGGGTCATATTACTTCTGCGTGACCATTTTACTATATTTTCGGTTTACATGTTATTGTTGGCGTCATTTGCTCGATATCTTCGATAGACTTCACAAGGTGTAAAAGAACAAGAAGGGCAACCACAAAATCGTTAAGACATTTTGTCCGGTACGCGTTTTTTTTTCTCACTGAAACAACCCCGGTCACCCAGCAAACGCGTTTACATGGCTTATGTAAACAAAGAGATAGCCCTGCCGCTAGGGTTACCCTAGCTAAGCAAGCAGCTGATAGGGTAACCCTCCCCCCAGGGTCGCCCCGGAAAGACAATGAAATAGAAGGGTCACCATACCCCCATGAAAACAGGGTCTGGAGTAGTGCCGGAAATAAGAATATTTGACGTTTCACAACCGCCTCCACACCTTTTCCGGTGCACGAAAATCTATCTCACGGATCGGAACCTTTTAAATTTAAATTTGTGTTAATATCTTCAGAGACAGGACTATATCCGCGATAAGCTAGCGTCAAAAAATTACACTGCCGCCAGTATAATTTACGAATTTTGTTTAAACGTTATACATACTATATAGAAGGTTTCACGATAGCGGCCGTCATTTGTGACTTTACAGTTTACATCCTATGGGTACAACCAATATGTATTTTAATATCATTGTGTTTGCCCAATTTGCAAAATGGGGGCCGGAAATATGGTTGCAATATGGTTTGGAAAATATATAATAAACGCCATGTATGTATATATATATATATATATATGTACCGGTATAAACACACAAACCTCAGTGAAACCTTGTACAGGTCTCTAGTACAGATGTGAGACAAATGGGCACCAACCCATGCTCAAGTAGGTCTTTAAACCCACGATATTGGTGTACCGAAACACTGAAATGGTGGCCATCTTGGTGTATTCTTATTCAAACATTTCGTATTGTTTCACCACTTGAAAATTACGTATTCTATACTTATTAAAAGTGTCTATACTTGTTTCAGTGGGCGCCTGGGTACGCAGGATACAAATTAGCCTGCGTCGAAGTGAACTGAAACTTTCTAAGTTCTTGTTGCAATTCAATGACTGAGACCTCGGGAAATCTTTTGTTGATATGTATTTTGTAAATCCACGTTTTCGGCGCTACTTCTACGGGGGGTCCCACGTGTTCTCAACTCAAAGTTTTCGGACAAACAAACTCGGACAACATACACAGACACTGATGAGATGGGGCTATAAAATGGTTGAAAGATGCGCTTGGTTAGTTGTAAAATCAATTCTTGATTCCCAGAACGACGAAAGATGTTAGACGAGACTGTTAGAAGTTTTTGCGATTTTTCAACAGGAAAAGAATAAAAAAAACATAGAGAACTGTCCGTGGATTATAACATGCAGTCGCGGCGAAAAGCTTGCTTTTTACGAAGGATATATATCTACTGCCTTTGTTTTATCCGTTGACGTAGTCTAAAAGTATAACCTCTTAATATCCTCAGTTACAGCTATAGTAAAGAACACTTTATTTAAAATTATAAATAAAAATGGTTTGCTGTATTGGCCCGGCGTAATATATTTTACGCGTGGACAAAAGAAGTCCGCGTGGGTATCATGTGGGTATCATGTGACATGTGTTGATGTGCACTATACTGCATGATGATTGATATATAATATTTAAAACGAAAGTGAGGTGTTTACTTACTAAAGATATTTAGTATTTTTGTGCGCTTTCTAAGTATCGACGCGTTGGTATTAAGACGCTCATTGAATCTAGTAAGTTGAACGTGAAAGTGCAAAATATTTGCCTTCCATTTGCCAGTCTAGTTTCTATTTTAAGCGATTTTAAGTGCGCTACTTTAGGATAGGATAGGAAAAACTTTATTTATACACGCTAACCATTGTCAACCTAGGCTGATTTCCACAAGGGGCGTGTAAACTATTAAAATTACAAAGATATAGTAACATAATATACACTGTTGGAGCAGAACAGTTGAAATAACCACAAAGTTGGCCATCTCAGATTAGATCATTACCAGAAATTTGGGTCATTTGTGCCGCTGCTCTCGGTCAGCGGCTATATTCGCTTAATAATATAATTATGTATTCTAGAATTTCTAATGAGTGTGATTCTACTGTATTCTAGTGTTTCTCATTATTCAGGTCATTGAGTTCTTTAGAATTCGCCTAAATCGTGCACGATAAGGACTGTGAAATCAAGCAAGTTCAAATGCTTTTGGAAGTACTATGCTAAAGACAAATGAGTACTTTTATGTGCTCTCGAAGTAAACTGACTCATGCCGAATGCAACGCGAGTCGGGCACTTCGCATCGCTCGTAAGGTTGTTGGTCAATTTGGCCAATTTCTAGAACCTGTTTGCAAAGATTACTATGGCTAACACTATGGATAGTGGCGCTTTCAGTGCAAAAATAAGACGAGCTAGGGAAGTACTTTGTCGTCGAAGTAAGCAAAAGTTTTTTAGTTATAACTGTTCCTTAGTCCATGCTGAAGTCAACTGGAGTCGGGCAAAGAAGAAATATGTAACCGTTTAGGCAAAATTTGAATTATTATGTGCTCTCCTTATTATTTACTGTTGAGAATCTCCATTATTATGGTCCTTGATACGCAGGCGCGCCACCGTCTTGTCCCAAATTTCTGGTAATGTTGAATCTGAGATAACCAACCCCATGGTCACTCCAACTGCTCCGCTTCCACTGTGCAGTAGAAAATTATAAGTACAAGAATATAAACTACAGAAAATAATATACAGTACAATAAATTTATTTACAAGTCTTTCATGCGATGTTATTCAAAAATGTGAGTAGCAATTTTAGTTTGAAAGGACATGAGGGAGTTGCTCTCCCTAATTTGTTTCGGTAAAGAGTTCCATTTTTGTGCCCCATCAAACATGAAACTTTTTTTCATGCCATTTGTACGTGGCTGTGGCAAGCAAAGAGTACTTTCAGAATCTCGAAGTTCATAACTGTTCATTTTACTTCTGAAAGTAAATAGATCAGTTAGTGAATTCGGACCCATTTTATTCAACAGCTTGTACATTAATTTTGACTTAGCCTTTATCCTTTCCGTTTTAAGTGGTTTCCAGTCTAGAGCATTTAGAGCAACCATATGATCTATATCATTGCTCATATTCATTATGAGTCGAGCAGCTCTGTTTTGGAGCTTTTGGAGGCGTTTGGATTGTGTTTCACCAAACACGTCCCATACTTCACAGCAATAAGTAAAGTATGGATGAACAATAGAATTATATACAGAAACAAGTGTATCTTTCTCAACAAATTCTTTCATTCTACGAAGAGCTGATATTCCTGATGCTATTTTCTTGCAAATGTTATCAGTATTATTCTTCCAAGATAAACACTGGTCAATAGTCACTCCAAGAGTTTTGCAAACATAAACTTGTTTAATTGGTTTGTTTTCTATGACAACGTTTAGCCGCTTATTTGAAATACTTTTTATCATTGGTTTAGATCCAATTAATATAAATTCAGTTTTGGCCACATTTAAACTTAGTTTATTGGCAGTTAAGCATTTCCTTAGGTTTTCTAAATCAGAATTCATAGCAGCTTCAACATCATTTATAGATTCACCAGCAACTGTTAGGTTTGTATCATCCGCAAACAGTCGTGGTTTTGTTTTGTTTAAACAATGAGGCAAGTCATTAATATATAACAAAAAGAATAATCATGGGCATCATGCGTGTAGACAATACTGATTTAAAATTTCGAATAGCTTTTCTGCACTGGCAGAACTGTAGCTGATTTTAGGTTAGAGGTTTCATTGTTGGTCCATATTAACGTATATAATAAAGGCTGTAGATATAGCTATCTTGTACGAACGCACGCGGCTGCCATGGTCCACTTTATACGTCTCTCTCTGACTCTGCTTTAGGTCTTTTTGCGGCTGAATAATCATAAAAACTTGTAGGAGTTCCGTCTAACATATTTGATCGTTCTGGGTATCCAAAAGTGCTCTTACAACTACCCAGGCGCACATTTCAACCATTTTTATAACGTCATTTCCTCAGTGTCTGTCTACGTTGTCGGAGTTTTGGCGTTGAGAACAATTTGACGTTGAGATACTTGAGAACACGTGTGACTCCCCGTTGAAGCAGCGCCGAAAAGGTGGATTGATAAAATGGCGGCGTAATGGTTAATTCGTATGACAGTTTTTATCCACTCTCCTCCGCAGAGGCTTCTTGAGCTTTTTAATGGGCTTTTCTATGGGCTTTAATTTCTTGAGCTTTTTAAGAACTTTTCGATGTATGTCGGCGCGGGCTTGGGGGGCGCGCGGGCTGGGAGGGGTTGCGCGCGCTTGCAATTTTGCGTCCCTATGTTTCCTAATGTGTCGCAGTACATCCCCTCGCGCGTCCCCTAGCCCTGCCCCAAGCCCCCCTATAGCCCGCGCAGCCAAAAAGCCTGCGCGCCTTCCAAGCCCGCGCCGACATTGTCCTTAAAAAGCTCAAGAAAAGCCCATAGAAAAGCCCATTAAAAAGCTCAAGATGCCTCTGCGGAGGAGAGTGGTTTTTATCCCCACTTCCACGTTTTATCCCCGCGTTTTAGTACATCTAACGGGGGTTTGGTACCCAGTTTTGCGCACGCTTTGAGTTGGCTTTGAGCTTAGCTGCTGCCCTACAGGTGCTAAAGTGCTAAACGGATTTTAAGGCATTTGCCAGTTCACAGCGGGTGCCTGTCCTTGCTATTTATTTTTTTTAGCAATACTGACAGCAAAAATTCGAGAAATGATTAAATTTATTAGTCATACATATCTGCGTTTTAGTACGTTTTATATCTTTATCCGTGTTTTATCACGCACACTGGTTCTTGCGTCTTTCGCATCCGCGTTTTATTAACCCAACGTCTTGTGCAATGGGGACGACAAACGCGTTCGCTTGAAAGTTCAAAAATAGAATATTTAATATTAAATTAAAAAAACAACAAGAGAAAATTAGTTAATGAGAAAAAGTGCGTGTGTGTGTGTGGGGGGGGGGGGGGGGGGGAGATCCGGAGGTGTGGTGCTCCGTAAAAATTTAGGACTGGACTTTGGACTATGCAAAGTTCTGTGTGAAGTTCATTCCAAAGTCCAGTCTAAAGTGCAGCCCAAAGTCCAGACCAAAGTCCAGTCCAAAGGTCAGTCCAAAGGCCTAGCTAAAGTCCAATCCAAAAGTCCAGACCAAAGGTCAGTTCAAAGTCCCGGCTAAAGTCCAGTCCAAAGTCCAATCCAAAGTCCAGTCCAAAGTCCAGTCCAAAGTCCTTTCCAAAGTCCAGTCCAAAGTCCAGTCCAAAGTCCAGTTCAAAGTCGAGCTAAAGTCCATGTTGCAAATGACTGTAATGTCTGTAATGAGTTTTTCGCCACAGTCGCATCAAAATTCTGTTTAACTCAAAATTATGTATGAACTGAATATGACACGGCAGAAATTTGATGTTTGAGACGCAATTGAACTTCTGAATCGCACTTGCACACAGGGCGCACATTAGGAGTGTGTGGGGGGGGGGGGGAGGGGGAAGGTGCCCCCCCCCCCAATAATTGAGAGTTGGTTGACCTTTTCGGTCCGTCCTGACCGTACGGTGTGATGGTTTAGGGAACTTGATCATGAGGAAATGACTTTAAGGAGAGATGGTCGTTAAACTTAATAGACTGATACAGAGTATCCAACCATTCCAATTTCCTCTGGTATTTATCTGATTTTGCTTCAAAATCCCGAATCCCGACGCGACCTCCATCTCGATACGAAGAAAAATCCCGATTTTATAGATCTGGTCTTCAATCGGGATTTTTCGTATCCCAGCCGATAGAGCTCTGTTTCCATATACCTGAGAAAGTGCTTGTTTTAGGGCTGTACTCCACAGAGTTGGCTCACGGAAATTCAAAATAACTTTGACAAAGTTTTAAAATATTTGATTTTAATTAAACCTAATTCGTCCACGTTGATTCATACGAGTATGATAAATTTAATTTGAGTAGGTAGTATGGGTCTATGGGATTTCTCGAACTTTAACTCGGTACGCTACCTCCTCCGCAGATGTTTTTAATTTATTTGCACCCCCTTATGAAAGAAACAAGCCGAAATAAATGCCTGTGGAGGAGGTAGCTCGGTAAATATGTCAGTTTTCATTTTTCATGGCAAAAAAGGCGTAAAATGACAATCAATTTACCATGCCTTTTTGATCGAAGTATTCGCCTGAGAGTGCTGGAAATGGTGTTTCAGGGCATCCAAATTTCAAAATTCTCTTGAGAGGCATGCCCCCAAAGCCCTCTAGATGGATCCTGATCTGGGAAGGTGCATAGCTTCGACACTACTGATAAAAAAGTCGGTCCCAGAACGAAAAGCATGCTTGCACAATACGGTAGCATCGCAGTCTGCTGCGTCACGCGCGGCAGAAGTGCCGTTCATTTGGTCAGTCATTCATTTCCCTATAAATTTAAATTCCAGCCGAAATAATCCTATTACTTCAACGGTTGACGAGCGAGACGAAAGAAATAACTATAAATCACTGATCGTAGTAAGGGCACCGTAGAAGTGTATTAACTGAAAAGGTGGTGAAGTGAACTGATGTTTCGAGCGGTCCAATGAAAGCTGGCTACGCTCGAAAGTCGAAACGTCAGTTTTTCGTTTAAACTAAGCGAAAACCTCGGCAGTTTGCCAGTTTGGCAGAGAGCAAATTCTAGGTTTCATGTTACTTTTGACGGAGATGTTCAGATCAGAAGTTCGTTCGCAGGTTCACAAGTTCGTATTGAACTAGGCATTTGGTTGGCTGCTATTTGGCTATTACTCTCAAAAATAGTATACAACTTTTATAAATCGTCGGACGAAGCATAAGCTATAACGAATTTCTCTCTCTTGAATTTCAGCTTTCCTACTGATCACGCAAACAACGCCGCCTGCTGTCACGAATATCAGGCGCCACTCTTCAAAGTGATGAATGTCAATATATTATTTATTATTTTGGCGACTGACATGCCTGGCAACAACCGGTCTATAGTCAGGGGGGTGAAGATTGATGTCATCACAAAAATATTCATGATTTGCTGTTGTTTTAACTAATTTAGCTCGGCGTACCGAAAACGCAAAGAATATAAGACATTTTTAATCTATGTTTACATTGCTTAACAAGGCGTATGATTTCAAGGCGTAACTTGATCAAAAACCCCCCTTGTGAATTTGCGCTGACAAATTGAATGTTCATCATGTGGTCGTTTCCTGCCAATCCACCAATCATCGTTTCGAGAAGTCACATGACCGAGGCACGAGCAGGTGACTTTTATTGCGCATCGTGCACCGATCACATTCTGTATCTGTTCACTCCCAAGTGGTTCGAGGTTCTTCTCTGCTTTTGACGAGCGAGTTATCGAAGATTTTACGCTTTTCTCTACAATTCAACAAAGGTGAGTTGAAGTTTATTTGATTGTAAACGCGATGCGAAGACGTGCGAACGAAGTGTGTAAAAAAGGTTGTCTATTTTAACTCCGTACGCGATCAAAGAGCCATGAGGAAGTTAGTAACCGTTGATGTACTTCGATCCTTGAATATGCTAAGAGATTGCGATATCTGTGTTCGGCAGTTTTTGGTGGCTGTCTTATATTGACCACCATCACTCTATTGCCGAGGCGATTTACCCTTTTAGTGTTTAGTGTTTGAAGATGAAGTATTAAACAGTCAATATCGGCTGGGAAATCGTGCGCCTTCGAATCTGTTTGGGGTGTTGTCTCATTCGAAGGGCTTCAACGATCAAGCTTTTTTGTCGAAACCACAACTGTACGCCGTCGGCTAACCACAAAAAGTTCTTTGTCCCTGAACAATCGCTGTTTCTCTATTCGGTTTATTTCGCATGTCGTGCTCTCATTAAACTTTAATGCTTTCATAAATGTCGGGACACATGTCGTTTGAAAGTAACGCATTGTTTAGGCCATATCTGTTCGCTGTTGGCTTTTCACATGAGGCGCATATTGAACAAATATGGAATTGACCAACTCCTTCGTTTCATCGCCATGCACTACATATTACGATTATTTTATGCCAAACAAGCGTTATTTGTTTTATCCAGTTCAACCTTTGGCTTCCATTCGAGTTCGAAAATTGCCACATTCGCTTGCGACGAAAAATAATTTTATTTTGTTGCTGTGACCAGCTGGCTGGGCTGTTTGCTTACGGCTAGAAATGATTAGATAAAACACACACAAATTCTATTTTGACGACGAATCTCGCCGTTCAAGAAATCTGTCAATATAAAATCCATGGTGTGTACTAACCTGTTCGGGTTTATACTGGTTTGTGTTGAAACCTGAACTCGTGTCGAAAACACCCATAATTTCCTTTGCGACTACAAGATATTTTAAATATTCATTAGTTTTTAGTCGTCTTGATGTTAGATAAATTATGTTGTTGTTCGTCCATCGTTGTCGATGAAGACCGTGACTTCATGCATCAGTAGATAGTGTTCTGTGGGTCCTCAGATGGTTTCTTTCTTCGGAAAAAGATTTTATTTAGGAATTTTGTTTGGTTCAACTTAGACCGAAAAAGCGCTTTTCTCTCATTTGCATTTTGAAAATAGCTATTTGATCGTATCAAGTTTCATAAAGGGATGGGCAATTAGTGGTTGGCATTTGTCAAGGTCAGATGTTTTTCGCGGCTTTTGGAGAAATTTTGGCGAAAGAATAAAACGATTTAGTATTCTTAAACTTTATTGGCTTCCTGATTTATGAAATAGCAAGTTCAGCCGCACGGTTTCGAATTCGAAAACGAAAAAAACGTTTCCCGCTCTTTGAACTGACTGACCAAGGCGTGTTCGGCGTCTTATATCAACGCCGACATATTCCTGATCAAATTGAAATTTTTTGCCGGAGTTGAATAAAAATAAATACAGAATAGCTTGTTGAAAATGAAAGTTATTAAGGATAAAGGGTATCCTTTCGTCTGGTTGTGCGTGTGCGTTGGGGTCCACCTGGTGGATGGGATTTAGTGTGGTATTTTTTGGCTTAAGTTTTCCATAATTATACATTTTTCTGAATAGAAGTTCCGCATTTTGGCACGGGCATAATATTAGGGCATGTTTGAACAAACTATAATAGATATACTTGTATGATTGTTATTTAGGAGTTAAATTATGTTAAATAAGCCATGTTATGGAAAGAGCATAGTGAAAAGGTAGTCAAAACCTAGAGTGCTGTGTACGCAGTGTTTTAGATAGAGCAAGGTGAAAATGTGGTAAAGTGCTGAGAATAGTTCTTATAATGAACTACTGATTTATTGAGAGGAGCTTCTCATCACAGTGAAATGGTGGTAATTGGCAGAGATTTTTAGCAATAAAGTACTAAATTACGTATGTAGAGTAGAAATAATAGTAAGGTTAGATATACTGCCAAAACAGAGAATGTAGGAGTCAAATTTTTCGAGAAAAGGCCCTCACGTTTCTCTCTGATGAAGGGCCTTCACTCAAAACGTTAGACTCCTACGTTCTCTGTTTCAGCAGTATATCTTGCCTTACTATATTCTGATTGTTGTTTTCACACTGCCTATGCAGAATGCTACTTTTAATTTCACTATGTAGAGTAGAGCCATTTTACTCTGATGAAGGGGTGGGTACTTTGTGACTTCATCTAAGCCTGTCCCTTTCATAAACCCTAATTCTAATGCAGGTCCAAATGATATGTATACATGAAGTGGAGATCTGTCTAGTCCCAATCGTTCTGAAGCACACACATGCGTATATGATGGGACTGGTACCTAGGTTTGATGTGCAGCTCTCTGACAGACACCCATGCTAGCAAGTAATGTGCTCTCCAGTCTGTTCTACACAAACAAGACATTCATAGATAACTACATACTGAAGAACATGGTAGAAAACCAAGTGATTTGACAATCATCTCTCTTTGGAAAATGTTTTGTTTTAAGTACAAGTAATTAAGAGGAAGCAAAAAAAGCTTACAATCTTGAAAGAGGCATCAGTATATTGGTTTGTAACTAAAGAATTGTAAAGATTTGTTTTGTACGTGTGTGGAACAGACTGCAGTATGTATCTTTACTACAGTAAATTTTGAAAAATGGGTTTTAGTCAGTTTATCTGGTTCCAAGTTAAGGATCAGGTTTGGCTTTTCTATTTCAATGAAAAGTGCTAAAGCTAACATCTAATTGATCATAAAGTAATTTAAGTTTTGTATTTCTTATTTCAGATGAAGCTTTCAATCGTTTTATTGTGTAAGTACAGTAGTGATTAATGCTAGAGGTATTTAAAGGCTCTCTGCAGCATACCATGTGACTATAGCCAATAATAATCTGTACATACTGTGTGTGCAGAAGAGTGATTGTCACAAAATGGCAGTCTGAAGGTAATTGTGCTGTCTTTGCAATGAATACTAAAATATTGGATGTAATAAATTATAAATAAATATAATTATGAATATACATGTTCATGTCATGTTGAAATGTTTTGATTTTGTTCATGATTTTTTCAAAATTTCGAGTGTCGTCGCAGAGAGCCTTTAATTGTAAGTTCTGTATTTTTAGTCAGCAGAAAAGAATAGGTATAAAAGTCAGATCAGTTCTGGTTATTGAGAACTACATTAGGCTTAAACAGCGGAGGGGGTTATAAAACTGCAGGTTCTACTGTACATGTATAGTGTAACTGAGGTCTAAATTATAGGGAAATCAATGTATAAGGTACAGTACCTAATTCATTTTTTTCTTGTTTGTTTGTTTTTGTTTAGGTGTGACAGTATTCACCATCTTCACCTATGGTATGTTTAGGATAATTTCTTGTATGCACTAATGTCTAGTGAAAACACCTACAAGAAATGCATTGTTTTTGGGCTTGGCCTTTCTTGATGTGCGATGTGTTGTATGAATATGAAAGACAAACAGACTGTACATCATGTAGTTGCATACTTTATTTACCCTCCCACAGAATGCAATTTGTCTAGTACCTCCCCATACATACACACACCTCCCTGGATTTTCCCAAAGGCATGAAATCAACTACATGTATTCAGCCACAGTACACCACCCAAGTTACTCCTGATATTAAACTCCCCCTGGAATTTCCAAGTGCCTTCTGTGGGGTGTCATGCAGTTGTTATTTTCTGGAATTACAGTACTA
This sequence comes from Corallium rubrum, assembly GCA_964035015.1. Taxonomy (NCBI): domain Eukaryota; kingdom Metazoa; phylum Cnidaria; class Anthozoa; order Scleralcyonacea; family Coralliidae; genus Corallium; species Corallium rubrum. The sequence goes on from OZ036005.1 coordinate 11,317,208, forward strand.
CATAATTTGTACATTATAGGGCTAATCACTAACTAGTGTGTTTTGTTATAATGCATGAGTCAATCCTACAGTGACAGACTTCTGGAAATGGTATGCAATTTCACCCTTGGTACTTGTCTGGGCTCCTCAAGAAGTGCGATTTATTCTGCTGCTTGGCAATCCATTGTGGTTAGGGGAGGCAAATGTTTTTAGGCTTTAGATTTTTCCTACATTTCAACATTTCAGTGACATCCATAATATGTACTAGTTATAGTAAGGCTTTAGTACTAGAGATGAGCCGATTAATTGGTTAACATGATTAATCGGCCTATTTTCAATAATCGGTAATCGGCTGATTATTAACATATAATTGGCTTTTTGCCGATTATGCACGAATTTTTCTTTCATCTTACGAAAATACTTGAAATCAGCGCTGTCTTCTCGTTTCTTCACTGTTGTCACTTCAAAATGTGAAACCCTTTCATTCCTGCACCATAGTTTGCCAAGACTGGACTTTGGTTACTACGTTTATTGCTATACAGTGAAACCGGAGTTTTGCGACCACCCCCGGTGCCGCGTAAAAGTGGTCGTTAAGGACAGGTGGTCGTTCAGACAGGTAGTGATGTGACGTCATAGCAGCCATTTTGGCAGCGCTGCGATCCGCAGCGGTGGGAAAAGCAAGAACACTTCAAAGAAGTGCAGTCTTGATTTATTAATGTTAATATGTTATTTGGATATTAAAATAAAACAAATTTGACATTTGTTTAATATCATGGCCTTTACACAGCGATGTTTCCACATTAAAATGGTCTCGTGCTGTTGTTCACTTCAGTTTTTGCGCTGTGTTTTTGGTACGTTTCAGATACAATTTTTGCACTGGTTTGGTGTTGTTAAAAGCTCTTGGCTTTATTTACGATCTTCCAGTAGTATTTTTTAGATGTGAACACTCAGTTTTGTCACTTTCCTTTCCAAAGTTAAAAAGCCGTTGTAAAATATACAAACTTGTCGCGGTAAACGTTTGTTAAGATCAACTTGTCTAAAGTTAACAAATATCACTCATGGTTTTGGATTGTTCAGTCATTGTATTAACTCTCAAACATCAACTAAAAAGTATTTGGCTTTGGCAGGAGAAATTCACACAGATTTTCATCAAATAATGCTCAGAAGAGAAGCAAAACAAGACTATAAAAATGCGGGGCAATTGAGCAACACTTCCGGTTTCTTGTTTTCACATGTGGTTGCATTCGCGTTTGTTTACTATGAAAAAATGGGTATTTCTTTAACGTATTTCGGCAGTTTTACATTGAGTTGGTCACTCATAACAGGTAAATATCTTGTTTGGGACACAAAAAACTGGTCGCGTAAGGCAGGTGGTTGTTCATTGCAGGTATATTTCAACTACAAATCGTCCGTGCCAGAAAAAGTGGTTGTATATGACAGGTGGTCATAAAACATGGGGGTCGCAAAACTCAGGTTTCACTGTAATTCCAATAATCTTAACATGCTAGACTTATAGAATACTTACAAATAAGTGGCATAATTTTATTGTTAATGTTCTGTTATTATTTGCGACGTTTCCATTAAAACTTTGTCGTTGAATATTGTTTCGTGTGTAACATCACCCTTTTGCCTTTAACGAGCTTAGGCCTAGGTCAAACGTCGCTCTTCTCATGCACCAAACCTTATGAAAATTAGCTAAATCCTTTGTTTGTGCTGATTTGCATTAGGTTTGGCACATGAGAAGAGCGACGTTTGACTTAGGCCTAAGAGTAAGGACCTAATTTCAAAATAATTGATTGTCTTATATATAAGTATTAAAAGTTTAAAACATGCGTTTTGAAATTTGTAAGTATAAACAAGTAATAATTATAGAGGACCGAATTTTGTCTGATGCATTTTTATTTCTGCGTGTATAGCCGAAGTTTGAGAGAAGTGTCCTAACGCACGAATTAAATAACATATTTTCACGCAAATCAGCAAAACCCAGAGTCAAGCGACAGAAAAGTACTACCATAGTACGAATGTCGGTGAATTCCTCAACCACGTTTTTTGTAATTAATGACATGAAATTAATCGGCTTTGGCCAATTAATCAGCCGATTATGTACTGTGATTGGCCGCTGATTAATTGAATTGGCTATACACACTTTTTAGCGATTGGCTCATCTCTATAGTACTATTGTTGTAATGTGTATTATAGGTATTACTGTAATAACTGGTTGAATTTTTCTTTTTATAGTTAACTCATCAAATGGTAACTCATCAAGTGGTACTGTTTCTGTTGGAGATGCTTGTAAGTTTTAACCACATATATTTGAAATTTTACAGTCATTTGCAACTCACTTTTCACCCAAATCTTCAGAAGTCCATATCGGAAGTTCACAAGTTTGTTGGGAAGTTTGTAGTTCATTTTGAACTCTATTTGATTGGTTGCTTTAAGTTCCTAGCAGCCTGAATCAAATGCGTAGTTCAAAATGAACTAATGAACTTCCCAATCAACTTCCGAATGAACTTCCAAAGATTTGGGTGAAAAGTGAGTTGCAAATGACTATAATGACTGTTCAGCCGTATGTCTACCATGTATGTATCTCAATAGTTAACATTTGTGACCCTCCACGCGAAAACGTACCTTAACGCTTTTCCGTTAAAACGGCAAAAAAACGGACGGCGAACGGATGACAAACGGCTTGTAAAAGCGTTCGAACGGTTTCCCAAAACGTTCGAACGGTTTGACAAACTAACTAAACGGTTAACGACAGGCGGTCGAACGGATAATAACAGGCGTTCGAACGGTTAATAACAGGCGTTCGAACGGATAATAACAGGTGTTCGAACGGTTTCCCAAAACGTTCGAACGGTTTGGTAAACTAACTAAACGGTTAGCAACAGGTGGTCGAACGGATAACAACAGGCGTTCGAACGGATAGTAACCGTTCGAACGGATCAAATGAAGCGTTCAAATGCATGGTTGCTACAAACGTTGGAATGGTTTACTTTAGTTTAAACGGATCATAACAAGCGTTTTAAACGGTTTACACGCATTCAAACGCGGATTATGACGAGCGCGCATTAATGGTTCAGCTTATAAGCGTAAAATAACTGTCGTGGGTCGTGGATTAAAAGTCGTGGGTCGTAAAATGCGCTAAAAATTGGCGTTTTTTTTCTAGACTGCGAGCCGTCCCTCTATTTTCCTTCGTTTGAGGTTCAGTGATTGGGCTAGCTTGGCTAATTACTTTAACTTTACACCCATAAAATGTCCAACCCGAAACTTGTTTGTCACAGCAATATTGCTATTAAGTAAAATCTTTGGTAGAATCAGTGTTATATACATAATGTTTTATGTGGCTTCAAAATAAATGGCATTCATTCACTTGCTTCTAGCCGTCAGATAACTTAGTTATAATTAAATATATCTTTGTTTCGGCTTTGTGTTTAAAATGTCGCGCGCTCAACTGTTGTACAAATTGAATAGTTTTCTACTTCGTTCCACATGGAAACTCACTGAATTATCTAAGATTCTCGCAGCGCATTTTAAACATGGACTACGTAGTTTTCAAGAAGGTTTACTACCAAAATCAGTAGAGTGTCTTTTCCGGAAGAAAAAAGGTTGTCTGGAAGGCGGCCAAACGTGTACGTTTTGTGACGTTCAACGGCTCAGGAATGCAGCGTGGCGTGTGAACGAATTCAACGAAATCAACGAATTCTATTGAACAAGATGTTTTCTGAATGGTGTGTACTACAGTATCACATTCATTTTACACTACGTTGAAAAGAAAGCATTGCAAGATGCAAACTGCACGGTGTCTGGCTTTCCCCTGGTTTGTAGTGAATAATTCAAAGCTTTGTAGGCTCTATCGATTATAAATATATCCCGTGGTGCGTAGAAATAAGACACATACGAAAACGATGATTTATCACGCGGAAATTGCTAAGTTTAATACTAACTATGATTTGAACAACCGTTTGCAGAGTCAGTAGTGTTGTTTGCACCAGGTCTTTTGAACACTTTGACTTAGCCGTTCAAACGGTTTCAGTTAGCCGTTTGAACGGCTTCAGTTAGCCGTTCGAACAGTTTCAGTTAGCCGTTCGAACGGTTGTAGTTAGCCGTTCGAACGGTTTCAGTTAGCCATTCGAACGGCTTCAGTTAGCCATTCGAACTTCGAACGGTTTCATTTAGCCGTTCGAACGCTTAATAACAGGTGCTGAATGTTTAATAACAGGCGTTCGAATGCTCTGTTAATAATTTTAAACGTTTTATCAAACCGTTCGAACGGCTTCAGTTAGCTGTTCGAACTTCGAACGGTTTCAGTTAGCCGTTCGAACGCTTAATAACAGGCGCCGAACGTTTAATAACAGACGTTCGAACGCTCTGTTAATAATTTTAAACGTTTCATCAAACCGTTCGAACGGCTTCTTAAAGCGTTCGAACGGTTACCGAACGGTAGGCGAACGGTATTTTCATGCCGTTTGCTAAAGCGTTAAGGTACGTTTTCGCGTGGAGGGTCACATTTATTACTAGAGCAAGCCTGTCACTAAAGGGCTGTTTACATGAATCTGGATTGAGTTTCAATCTGGATTGAAAAGTGAAGTCAATCCATGTTTACATGGGAATTGGGTTTCTGGATTGAAATCCACCTGAAATCTGAAATCCGTAAATATTTGAAAACATGCATGCATTGTTTGTTCTAGTCCTCTCTGTCACGTTTTTCATTCCGGAATGAAACTCGCACCACCTTTACATGATTCCGGAATGAAATTTCAATCCAGAATGAGATTTCAATCCAGAATGAGAACCGGATTGAACTCAATCCAACCAGATTGAACTCAATCCAGAATGAGCTAATCTCAATCTGGATTCATGTAAACAGATAAAGGGGTTTGATCAGAAGTGGAATGAGTTCAATCCGGATTCATGTAAACGGCCCCTAAGGGGGAAGATAAGGTTGATCTCATCCCACTTCTTTTTTAATGCTGACAATTAACAGTTGTGGATTTAGCATACATGAGACCAGTCATGCGACTGACATAAAACAATCACCAGAAGAATTGCACAATCACACAATAGTTTAATCGAAAGGGTGTTGTATACAGAAAATGTTATGATGACTGACTGTCAAGGCTTATAGCCTGAGAAAACAGCTGCCTCTTTTCGCTTGCCCCCTCACAGAAGAGATGTCTGAGCAATGAGCCAAGAAATTCCATACTGATGATGTAAATCTACTGAAATTTGGTAGTATCACTGATTGGTTACTTTGTAATCATACGATAATTAATTCAAAACTCGGCTCGACCGAGATCAGCTCCGATATCATCCCTGTCTGAAATAACAAAGCTAAAGCTTAGTTTTTGCCAACAAAGAAAGATAGATAGTTTTCCTTAAGCGAGTTTGAGTTGTAATAAACAGCAACATTTCCCTAGTGAAATTGAACGATTTTGCAAGACATTTAGCACCACTTCCTGTCGAGACTTCAAACTGTCGTAACATAGCAATGAAGGTTTCAAATTTCATTCAACAGTTCGATGACCACCGCTGAGGCTGGCGAAATATCACTTACTATATTAAAACATCAACAACAGTCTTTCTCAAGACTACACTAACCTAGATGAACAATTTTCACAAACCATATGTATGTACTAATCCTAGGTTTAAACCATTTATCCTGTCATTCCAAAGAGGGCCTATTATTAATCTTCATTGTGCTCTGCCATGTATTGATTTCAGCTGGCAAATAAGATCTAGAGATGGTTGAAATATGACCAAGGAAAATTTAATTCGAAAGGCCTACATTATATAAATATTGATTTGTCTCTAATAAAGAGAGAAAATCTGGTTACAAAGCAAACAATGCCAGGTTGCAAGATATGCATATAATTTGCAAGAAATTTCTAGTATTCTGTCGGTCACTTCCCATTTTTTTCTCCCCCTTACCATATCAAACCCTGTGCAGATCCCACGTTTGATCCTAGGGTAAAAAATATATATATGTTATTTACCGGCTGGGAGGTCCGTATAGAAAAATATTTGCCCGAGGTCTTAAAAAAAGCCCGAGGCCGCAGGCCGAGGGACATTTTTGAGACCTAGGGCAAATATTTTTCCATACGGACCGACCAAAACGGTAAATAACGTATTTATTTTTTTTGTTACATAATTATTATAATTAAATTAAGTTGCGTAATCGAGATGACGTTCACGTGATATTCAAAAGTCCAAAGTTTATCGTTCGACAGTAAACAACTGCTGACATGCAGTCTGACAGGGAAGCTTGGAACCTCTTTTGTGATTAAAAAACAGTCAAAACTTGAAGATCTAGTTACGAAGGGAAGTCAGAATGGAGTCCAAGTGTTTTTAAAGTTTAGTTGTCAAAGATTCTTCGTCGTTCTTCTTCGTCGCTTGCTCAGTTTTTGCCTTTTCGCTTGGAAAATCGCTTTCAATACTGGCTGACTGTATGCAAATTTAAAGTGGCTCGTTCGAGTTTGAGGACGAAAATGCTTGCTGAATAAACCATTTGTAACTTTTTTCAAAGACATGACACGATGAGGTTGGCATGTGGAAAATATTTGACTAAAGGGTAAAGACTTGTAGCGGTTTTGTTGAGTATATAGTTGGACGACAGAAGAATGACAGTAATAGTATCAAAAGGTTTCAGCTTTTCTGTCTTCTCATGGTATGTTTTTTTATATATACTTCTATATAGTTTCATTTACTGATTCAAAATACTGTGTTCACAAGTTTATGTATGTTTTACCTACTGTTTTAAACTGTTTTCATACGTCGTTGAGCAATAATACTTTAAAACTTTATAAATGTCGCTCGCTGAAATTTTGCTTTATCACAGTTTTCTCGCGTTCTTTTAAATTTCGTTATTTTCACACGACGTTGTCAAAGCCACTTGGATAATAAAACTCATTTGCATCCCTGTAGCTCTCTGTTAAATATATTTTTTCTGTGGCAAGCGAAATGACAGAATGTAAAAAAAATAAGCTTCTTTTTTGTTTTTGTTTTGAAATCTACAGCGGTCCGTATCGGGGTCCGTATCGTGTGATACGGACCGCTCGCTAAGCCAATCAGAGCGCGCGAATCAGATGGATTCCGGACCGCAAAAAAATAAAATTGATTCCTAAAGAAGCGACTGGGGATGAAGTCTGGTTTGACTGTAAGAGTTATTTAAATGTTGAGGTTTGTGTGTGATATTTATAAGGTGATAAAAAGGGAGACCACACTTTTGTCTACAACTTTTTTTACTTTTGAATAATTAAAGTATACTTTGAAAAAGTATTTCTATGTTGTACAAAGTTAAAAATGCTGTTTTTCGACCAACATTCGGACAAAATAAGTCATAAATTTGAAACCAGGCAATAAATGATTTTACATACCATTGATATTGTTATTTATTTCACAAATTGTTTCAAAATATGGGTAAAATTCTTGGCTTTCCTATTTTCCCTACTTAAACTTAATAAAAGTGTGTTGAACTTTGTATACACTTTATCACTATTAGTTTATGATTTAAGAAATATTTTTTCATCAGTTGCATCTGACAAGTTAAAAAAAGATCATGAATTAAATATAATGGTAGTTTGATGGGCAAATGTAACGTCAGTCACAGCAACGTTAGTCACAGAGTTTTTTGGTCACGTACACATGTGTGATTATTATTGTGAATTTGTGTTACCATCCATATTACAAGCATATAATAAGGATATATCTTTGAGTTAATATTTTTGTGTTCATGCATTCCTTTGAGCTGAAAATGAATATAATTATAGTTACTTTTTTTCATGTCCATTTTTGGTAACATCAGTCACACATTGAATGTTGAATAAAATTGTTATGCTTCATCTGTTCACCAAATTTTTAATGCTGTTCATGAGATCTAACCAAATTAATGCTTATTGGCAAAAAATGGCCATTACGCCAGCCTAATTGCAGAGCTAGAAGGTAATTAGTACTCATTTAATCTGTCCAAATGTAACGTCAGTCACAATGGAATTACCCAGAGCTAACCGGGATGGGTTTACAGAACGGTTACATGGAGTGGGCTAGTTCGATAAGCCGGGATGATTTCAGGCTGAAATTTGCAATTATCAAGTAAACAAGGGCAAAGTTACATTAGTTAGGTTTACTTCAGTTTTACACTAATTAGTCGGTTATTTATTTATTTTGTAAGCACGTCGTTAATAAAGAGATTGTTAAAGTCTTAGCTATTACCCAAGAAAGCTTCTTCACAAAGACTAATTAATTTATTAAATATTCGCTTTGATCATGAAACACACAAACAACGTTGATGTTCTATTTCAGTTCCTTTCAGCACTATTTATTCACACAGCCAAGTAAATGAACTGAGTTCAACAGTTTTTCAGCCTGGTTTGCTGGAATGGAAACTACATGGACATTTTCATCCTGGTTTCCTGGCAAACCGGGCTAGCCCACTTGCTATGTAATTGAAATGTTAAAACAACATGCATTTTATATATGAGGCAGGCTACAGCTTGGTCCATGTTGTAATCACCCCCTAAGTATTCTTTCATGTTCTTACTTTTTGTGTCGTAATATGCACTTAATACCTGTATTTTAAAGTTTTTGAAATTGATCTTTTTGACTTTTTATCACAATCAGCTTCCATGTCTGCTAAAGCATCAGCTTCTATAGCCCCTGGTGGAAATACAAGTAAGTTCATTAGTGAGATACAGTAAAAAAACTGTAAGAACAGGGTTCTCTTTGTTAATCTGTGCAATCTAAAAAAAAAAGCATATGCTACCTAATTTAGGAACCTCCCCCCCCCCCTTATATGCGTAACAATGTAGTAGCTTTTAAGGCTATGTGAACACGGTAATGTTTCCGAGCGTTTTCGTATTGCTTCAAATAATGAGGCTATTCATTAGTATTCTTTATGTAAAATTGTGTGTTCATTAGGCCTGCACTAAACGTCACACAATAGACGAATTTAATTCAGAGAAATTTAATTGTTTGAGTTTTATTCGATGAAACTGCGATGTACAGTATAACCCGATTAAATTCCACACCCAAATTAAATTCGTCTGAGTCAAACAGATAATGTGACGATAATGCGTATTTGAATTATCGTTGCGTCGAATTAAATGTTTCTCTTCTGTCTGTGACAATTCGGCGCCATGCTTTCGAGGAATTATTTTGAGACTCAAGTGTTCACAAGTAAAGGCAATTAATTCAACTGAAATTCGATTAAAATTCATCCGAATTAAATTTGTCTATTGACGTGGGCCTTAGGCCTGTGATAAATGCCGTATTTTTCATGCGCCGTATAAAATATGAGAATTAAGTTCATGAAAAATACGCTGTCTGTAACTATTAAATACGGCAATTGCATTAAGTTTGGCAGAGCCATTAAATACGATGAGCCTGGTCATAATACGACTCAACTACGGGGTGGGTTAATACGTGCAACAACGCTATTAAACTTGCAATGCAACAATGTTGCAGCAATTTGTACATCGCTCGTATTACTAACTTCTTATTAACCGAACGCGAGGTCTTTACAGAGAAATATCGGACCGAGGTCTTTTTGGTACAGACTGAGCCCGTAGGGTGAGGTTTGTACACAAAGACTGAGGTCTGATATTTCTCTGTAAAGACCGAGCAAGCGAGGTTAATAAAAAGTTTATTATATGGCATTTTGAAACAACAAACCTTACATTTATACCTTGTCATGATACGTACTTTAGTCAGTTTAGTGTGACCTCGAGCGTGTGACATAAACTCATCGTTTTCAATGTTGTTGCTTTTGTTGTCGTCGCTTTCGGAGTCCTAAACTCGCTTCCAGATTGCTCTCGTCCCAATCATACATAATTTAGTCCTCAGGTTGTTGAATTCACAAAATTCTTGCGGTTTCTTTCGTTGTTTAGTTGCAAACAACATGGCTGATAAGAAATTTGTTTGGTTTTTTTCCGTAATGGACCGCTGGTCCATTCATTACGGGAAAGTAATGGACTGCTAAAAATGTTTCTAAGCCAATCACAGCACGCTATTTCACCGGAAGTGACGCTTGCCATATAATAAATCACCTTAACGCCAGACGATTTTTCTCGTCAAGGGGAGAAGTCTGGGAAAGTCATGCATGAAAGGCTTAAGCGAGTTTTTAAGTAATAGTTACAAATGCTAACTGCTGTCTCTTTGTTGTTTTTTTTTAGCATCAAAGCCATGTAAGTGTTGAAATGTTATCATTCTACATACTAAGTACGGTAAAGTTTGTGACAAGTCCATAAAAATAAGTGGTTTTAATTTAACTCTACAAAATTCTAAAATATTTATTATAATTAGTCATTTCAAACTCGCCTTTCACCCAAATCTTCGGAACAGTTCGTTGGGAAGTTCAAACTTTGTTTTGAACTGTATTTGTATAATAGTCGGGAAAGGAATAATGGCCACCTGCAAACTAAATGTTATTGACTTGTTAAATGAAGTCAGTTGGACGGAAACCCAACGAAATCCCACATATCATTCTACTTTCCATATCATTCTACTTTCATTTGACCAAAGCACAGTTTACTTTGGGGTTGTAGACCCTTTGCACTTTGCACCCCTTGGTGGAGGAAAAATGCTTCCAAACAATATGTTCAATTCTGTGAAAGTTTCATGGCTATTATGTCATAGGAAACACCACGTGAAATATTTATTTGCTAAGCTTTCGGCCTGTTGACTCAACAACTTGTTGTTATTGCTCTGATGAAGGCCTGAGTCCACAGCATGGTCAACAGGCAGAAAGCTTAGCAAGTAAATATTTCACGTGGCCATGGTGTTTCCACAAAAGTTATTTAATCATATATATGTTCATTAATAATTCGCTCTGTTGGAACTGTGAAACTTTGAAGTTGTCCTCCAGACCGGCCGTTTTGACGAATATTATTTGGAACCTGAGAAGATTTGTAATATGTCTCCCTTTTCTAAAATTTCATCTTCATGGACTTTTTCGCTGTTAAAGTTGACGGGAGCGAGGTCTACACAGGAATTTGTCTATATAAAAACACAAGTTTTCTACTTCAAAAGTATGTCTCATTGTAGTAAAACTATGATGACAGGCTTCAACGTTCTAGAACTTCCCGTCGTCTCAAAAACGTGAAAATGCTCTCAATGACGTCTTGTGTAGAACGACGATGGCGTTCACGTTGCTATTGGAATTTTAAATTGCTCATTGTTTTGAATGAAAAATGCTATTGATTAAATTGCTTAAGCTCTCTATTGATTGACATTCCCGATCCGTGTATAAAACAGCTGTTTACGAAAACAGAAAACTGTCTACGTCCAAAGTGTGCATACTGGCATGTGTGTGCAAAACGAGGGTGGGGTGGTAAGTGCTCCCATGTCCCCCTTTGGATCCGCGCGTGTGCATGTGTCGTTGTTTTAGGGTGGGTGGCACTTGCTGTCATGTGATATTTCTTTAATGAACATAGCTGTTGAATACGTCTATAATCACTAGTATAGACAGATATTTTAAGATGATTGTCTTAGAAAAATATATTTACTCACCAAACCTTATTTCCTTTTTTTTTTCTTCAGCTGCCACAAGGGAGCCAACAAGTAAGTTGATTTGAATGGAATTGGTTTTGTAGTTATTGATATAAATTAGTTATGAATTAAATTTACTGCCATTTGCATACAAGCACCAATTATATTTGTACTAATTCCCCAAGGAATTCATACGGATAAATGAACTTTGTTTACTTCACACGAACATAGACAGTGCACTGGTTACGAAAACATACCAATATAGGTAACTAACGTAAAGTTTAAATTTTCATGACAAAACACGATTGTTTGTGGTCCCCAAACCACTGTTGATAACGGATAAACAATTTTCAAAAAAAACGGCGCTCGGTGCGGCCAACTGGCAAAAGCGTCTATTATTCCGAGGTTCTTGATGCCACAACGATGAAAGTGAGCAGCAGTTGAAGAGTTCAAACGCGTTTGTTTACTTTTCAAACGTGCACGTTTAACTAGAGGATTTTGACGTTCAACAATAGCCTGATGAATCAGACGCCATTTTTGACAGGTGATTGATTGGGGTATTGTTGAAACGTTACATCTTCCAGTTAAACGTGCACGTTTGAAACATAAACAACTCTCACGCCTAACGCCTGGTTTACACGAGCAATTTTTCCTTGACAAGTCTCTTTGTTGAAAAGCTGGCATGCCAGCTTTTCAAAAGGGAGACTTGTCAAGGAAAAACTTGCCATGTTTCCTCGTACACACGGGCAAATAAAACTTGTCAAGTTGAAAATTGCCAAAGAAAAATTGCCCGTGTAAACTAGGCTTAACGGCTGATCGCAAATGGTAGTAATTGACCAAAAACAACAGAAATACGAAATGGACTTTTTCTTTACGATCAAATTATACATATGGATCGTTTTCACTCGCGTGATCGCTTATTGACGCGTCCTAAATAGGCGAGTTTCAGGGTGTTGCGCGCGCATCATTTTTCAAAAAACTGGCAAGCTCCACTCAAAGTAAACATACTGTTTAAAATAAACAAAGTGTAGATACAGTTTCTGGATATAAAACATTGTTATTCTGCTGTTGTTGGCTCGCTAGCAAGTCTGTTTGCCATTCCTTACTTTGTGGGGAGCCCGCCAATTCCTTTCCAAAACGATGCGCACGCAACACCCTGAAACTCGTCTATTTGAGGGTGAGGAGCACTCTACTGGATTTGGTGGTAGTAACAGTATCTAAGTTTGGCATTGAATATTTACGTGTGTTTGTCTAATTTTTGAAGGTTCGGCAAGCACTTCAAGTCCGTTATTTGCTTTAGTTCCTGCCTTCTTGTTCGCCAGGTGAGTTGTATTTCCTATTATCAATTCCATTGTTATTCATAAGGAAATATCAAAAGAAATGTTTCATCAATTTTGTCAATATTGTTAAACTATCATTAATAATTCATGAAGAAAATTCAAAAGAAATGAATGTTTAAACAGGTGTTGTAAATCGGATACAGCATTGATTAATAAAACATGTCATCAATGCTATATCAAGATTTACGGCATACTAATTAGGACCCCATTGGCTCAAATTGAGCTTTTGGCGCCAAGTTTGATCCTTGTTTAAAGTGCTTATATCACTTGTGGGGTTTTAACGTATTGAATAGAGCAAAAAAAGTTAGTTAATAAGTTATTTTGCCGTTTTTGATTTACTTTAATAGTTTCTGAGATATAAGCCTTTAAACATACCAATTTCGGCTTTTCGCCAAAAATTTGCGTCGTTTATTTTTAAGCACGGGGGTCTGGGACTCAGGAACCTAAGCCGACCATCTTAGTTGGAACTCTCGTGCGTACTGGGAAACGGGTGTGAGCTCGACATTTCGATTTTTCAGTCAAATATGTGTTTTTGTGAATCAATAAGCCGAAACGTAGTTGTTTTGGATTGACTCGTTCCTGAGTCCCAGGCCCCCAAGGTGTTAAAATGAACGACGGAAACTTTTGAGAATTGGCATGTTCAGAAGCCAATATGTCAGGAACTATTTGACTAAATCAAAAACGGCAAAATAACTTAACCGATCTTTAAAATGCTCTATTTAAATACGTTAAACCCCATCAGTGATATAAGAACTTAAATAATTTGTTTTTGCTTTTTCTACGACTGGTAAACAAAGTATTCATGATATAAACTCATCGTACCTCCATTTGCAGTTGAGCTTGCAGCTTGCTAAATTAAGTCGACGTTTCATCGTTTGAAACTCTGCGTTCATTGGACCGCAACGTATTGTTGCCAAGGGCACAACGTGACGTTGCTATGGAACATTGGCAAGGTGACTAATTTGTTGCTGTGGAGCATTGGTAGGGTGATTAATTTGTTATTCAATTCGTGGCGAGTAGATATTATAAAAAATGTCTAGTAAACGATTTAGCAAAGCCGGCCGGACAAGCTCTATCACATGACTTAAAGTGTATATGAAACGAAAATTAAGTTTGTCTTATTTGAACGAACTCTTAAAATAATGGGGAATATCAATTTACAGCTTTTTCATATTTTACTTAGCTCTTGAGATATTTAGACTTATGTGATATTCAAATAAGATAAATTATGATTCGTTTTTTCACTAATTAACATATTCGAAAATCGCGAATATTTTTAAGATTATTGAACGAAATCACTTGAAACTTTGTATATTGCTACAGTTCATGCAACTAAACATGAAAGACAATTTACAAGTGATTTTGATCAATAATCTTAAAAATATTCACGATTTTCGAATATGTTAATCAGTGAAAAAACGAGCCATAAGTTATCTCATTTTGAATATCACATAAGTCTAAATATCTCAAGAACTAAGTAAAATATGAGAAGCTGTAAATTGATATTCCCCATTATTTTAAGAGTTCTTTCAAATAAGACAAACTTAATTTTCGTTTCATATACACTTTAAGCAGAAGCATTATTGATAAGATATTGGACTAAAACGGTGGAGAAAGAGCAACTTCGTCACGAATAACAAATTATGAATCACTTTGAAACCCTGTCAAAGCTCCATAGCAACGTCACGTTGTGCCCTTAGCAACAATACGTTGCGGTCCAATGAACGCAGAGTTGCGTCTTAATTAACGCAAGTTACAAGCTCAACTGCAAATGGCGGTAGCTTAAAGGGTCAACTCAAGGCAAATTAGTTTTCAGACTTATTATATGCGCTTAAGTATGGAGAATACGAATATGATAGAAATTTAAAGCAAAACGTTACTTTTCGTAGATTTCTGAATTTTTCAACGAAGTATTACAAAAAAAAGCCGTGTTGTATAGAGAGTCTGGCACTAGCAAGTTTGTGACGTAAACAGTTGAACTGGACGATTGAAATCAGAAGAAAAGCTGATTTATGACATGTATTAAAGTATTTGACGCTTTCACGCTCTTCCAGTGTGTTAACTTTAATGGATGGTAAAATCGTTCCTCTGTTTACGTCACACTGCTAGTACCAGACTCTTCATACAACACGGCTTTTTATAGAAGTACCTCGATTCAACATCCCCAAATCAACGATTCAATTTTTTTTCATTAGAGGGGTGAGCCGATGTTAAAAAAAAGCCGATTGCCGATACCGATTGTTTAGAGCCGATATTTCCCCCACCATCGGCCGATGAATCGGCAAAACCGATGTTTGCTAACCTGATGCTCAGTGCTCCCGTTATGTTGTTTTATTCATCTCAAGTTTCGCAATGAGAGGAAGTCATCAAGCCCATTCTCGTATTTTGAGCGCAACAAAACAAACAGAAAACAGTCAGTAGTCACCAACAACTCAACAAGCGCAAAAATGCCAAACAATGATAAACGAGGACGAGAGAGTAGAAATACGAGGATCCGATGAAAGACAATCGGCCATTGTGAGAAAAACTAGCCGATGATCGGCTCACCTCTATTTTTCATCCGGCGTATTTCAATACATAAATAAAGCGAACAATGTAATTTGCCTTGAGTCAACCTTTAAAATAAGATACAATTACAACAGGGCCATTTACACGGGAGATAAGTCGCGACTTCTTAGAAATTGATCGTTTATACGAGTTTGTTCGCATCTTACACGAGAGAAAATAAGTCGCGACTTAAATAAAACGCGACTTATTTTTCCCCGCATAAAGCCGGTTTTCCACTAGGCGATTTTTTTCGCGCGAAGGTACTTTCTTTTGTTCGAATTCAATAGATTTCTGATTAGTTCAGAGCCATTGAACTCTAAATAAACTGGAACGCTAACTCCATAAGAAAGGCCCTATGATTGGGTGAAGCCAAACTTCCGGCCGCTGGGGGTCGCCATTGCACGTCTGACGTCAACAGAACCTATGAGCGGCACGTACAATGAAAAACTGAAAACTCGCTGCAAAAAACAACCATTTTTTAGGCCTAAAGTTTTTTTATAGATGATAACGAAGAAGCTAGTACGTATTGGCTTATTGGCCTTGTACCTGAACAATTTCTACACACGAAAATGGATGGAATGACGAAATATCTGCCGAACAAAAGCAAAATTCGAGTCCGAAACTCGTACGGAAAATGCAGGTTTCTCTTATGTTTCTTTGTTATCTCAAACGTTTGAAGGTTGTCTTGCCAAGAATTAGTAATAAGATCATGCTAAATTATAGCTTTAACTCAAGTTTTAGTTGTGGAAATGCTAAATCTGACATTTTTCGATACGAAGAGTAATTCCAGAGCTGTAATAACACACGGTAAAGTGCATTTTGTTGTTTTTTTCCTACTGAAAACTTAAAAATTTAAAACCCAACTGTTTTTATAAACAACCTCTTCATTTTAAACCTGGGTTTCATATGTATTTTCTTTATATTTGTCCAAACCAATGGCAATTTTGGTTGCGTATTGTTGACTTTCATTTGAGAGCTTATATTTTTACTGTTTTCCTTGTTTTTACTCGTCATGTCAGTGTTCACCTACTCTACGGTATATTGGAATTTGATTTAAGCCTAAAAGTGGTTAACAACTTCAGTTTTTGTTTGATTTCAAGCTGTTTTTGCAACCCAGTTCACCAAATTCAGCTTCATTTTCTCTCGGCTATAAAGTAAAAGGGACTGGGGTTGACGTGCATGGCGGCCCCCATGTTGGCTTCATGATACGCCATCGAGTTATCGTTCCAGTTTACTTAGAGTTCAATGTTCAGAGCTCATGAGACAAAAGAAAAAGTCCTTTCGCGCGAAAAAAAGTCGCCAAATGGAATACTGGCTTTAATGGCCCTAATATTCGCGTCCGAACTATATGGGATTTATAAAACCCGTAATCGACCAGTCGATTTAATCGACAGACACGCGTCTTCGCCAATGAGAACACACGGTTTAGCGGAAGTAACTTGTTCGCGGGCATAAATATGTTTTTGGCCCAACTCGCGCCCATTTTAGCCCGGTCTGGTCTGGTCTGGTCTGAGCCGAAGGCGAGGGTTTAAATTAGCTTTGAGAAGGGCCAAAACATATTTATGCCTAAGAACATCAACTGTATTACTATTATAATCATTTTGGTGGGCATTCAGAAAATCAAAGACAGTATACGGTAAACAGTATCTTGAACAGTGCCGCCTTCGCGTCGGCTTGTTTTTCATTGCTAAAAGCGCAACATTTGTTTGTCATCGAAACAATCTTTGCTCCAGAGTAAGAAAAGTATACAATTCCGTAAACAACAAACCAATAGACCTTATTCAAAAATGGCCGCCGAATTAAAATTATTTTATATACATCTAAATTAGCCCTTATGAACTCGTTTTCATGTGTGAAATTCAAAAGAATTTTTACTTTAAAACGAGGTCATAAGGGCTAATTTATATGCACATAAAAGAATTCTAATTCGGCGGCCATTTTTGAATAAGGTCTATAGTGATTTAGAACCACTGATCTCAAATAATATACTCATTGTACTGGATAGAGCAGCTATTGTTTCGCGCGTGGCAAAAATTGAAGTCGGAAGTGAGGCTGAAAATCTCGCGGCGGCCATGTCCGGTGGGACCGACAATATTGCTGAATCATAGTTTTCGCCTCTGGTTTTCGCTTTAAATGATCGGATTTTTAATGAAAACCAGCTAAATTTTTGTGGCATGTATCTGTCACTATGGGAGAACTTAAAACTGGCTGTATGAAAACCAAGTGGGTCCCACCTGAAATGGCCGCCGCTAATTTATTCCGACTTCACAGCGAGCACCGGATGCTCTATCCAGTATAATGAGTCTATTATTTGAGATCACTGTTTAGAACTGTTAAAACTGATCAGCTCAGATCAGCGGTCTTAATATCTTTTAGCTCGCTGAATTCTCCATTTTAGCCCGCAAAACACCCGATAAAATTATAATAGTGGCTCATTTTCTGCCGTATAAATGGCCTTAATGACTCTGCTGAACAGTTTTTCTCTCTTCTTCTTTTTTAGTCTGTTGAAGTATCTTTAGTGCTGTTCATCGTGGGCTATCGTATTTCATAATAGATGTGCATAATGACAACATCTTTTAACTTTTACTACTCCAGTATTACTATTTGTGGACGTTATTTTAGACACTACTACATGGCATGATTTTCATAAAATAATCTAATAAAGCTCGTCTTTTTGTTATGGACTATTGATAGATAGATCAGTCTGAATGTTCTTAGATTAATAACCGTCCTAACGTCAACTGATGCATCTTCACGTATTCAGGACGACTTTGACACATTGAACAGTGAAAGCTGTTCGGTAAATTTTACGTTAACGTAAAGCGGACAGCATCTTTTGGATACATCAAGTCCATAAAATTGCCGTTGCAGCAAGCCTATGAAATTGTAGCCTGCTCGCAGGCTAATGAAATTGCCGTGTCAATGATGTATAAAGGTCGTAATTCAGATTACTCGCTTGGTTCTAGCTTTGTTTGGAATCTTTGAAAGATGGTTTTTAATAATGGTTAACGTCAGCGTAATACGTCGTTCTGCGTACGCTAATAATAATAATAATAATAATAATAATAATAATAATAATAATAATAATAATAATAATAATAACAACATGTATTTATACCGCGCAAATTCAACTTTAAGGTTTTCAAATGCGCCTTACAATAATTCTTGACATAGCCGAGTCGAAGGCATATTAAAGGCGCTCAGGGAGCCGCCATACGAGACATCGGCCCACGAATTACAGCTAAGACCTAGGTGTTGGTTTTGCGGAGGGAGGAAAACCGGTGAAAACCCTCGAAGCACAGGAGAGACCAACTAAACTCTACTACTCGTCCAAGTACTAACCCCGTCCAACCGGCTTAACTATTGGTGAGAGGCAGCGCCCTAAGATGATTTCGTGCATCTTAAGGTAACCTGTGCAACGAGGACGATGCATGAAGGACGTGAGAGAACCTTTGGTGCAAGTACCCTATTTTCTGATTGGCTCAGAAATCTGTTACGGGGTAAATCCTGTTAGGCAAGTGTTTTATTGGTCGGGTTTTAATTAGATTACTGCAACACGAAAGCGAGATTGGGGGCGTCTTCAACCAGAGGTTCTCTAAACTTCCTTTCCGGGTAACCAATCCACATTGTCGATTATCAATTCGTTCCCATGCTCCTTTATACTGATTAGGGCTAGGGAAAGGTGTTGGGTTAGATTATCTAAACCAATCCGAAGCCTTGGCATAGGTAGGTGATGACCCACATTGTAGAGATTAACACCCTCATCGGGCCTACGCCCGGGCTTGGGGACAATAACAAATCGATAATGGTGCGAAAGACTTGCTACTCATACCGTCGATGAGCAAAAAGGAGGGGGAGTAAAAAAAAGGATGAACGAGAGTAGTCTTGCGGCTGACATTACCGCCAGAAATGGGTGAGATGGCACAAACTTTCATGTCCGAAATACAATGGTTGGCACTATTAAAATGTCGGGCAACAGGCTTGTCAACATTGTTCCTCACGGAACAAACCTGTCACATAAACGTCTTTTATTGCAAGAAATACAGTAAATGATGTTGGAAGAGATGGAAGTAAAATTATGCTGAATAACAAAATTAGCTTTAGGTCGCAAAATACATGTAGCGGAGTTAAGAAAGGAATACGTGTAACAACGGGTACGGGAAATTTTTTCTAAGGGCACTACGCCGAAAAAGGGTTGTCAAAATAGTTGACGTTTCAGGATCATTCTTTAGGATCTGAAAATTGTAGCTAAGGAAATGGATTGTTTAGTGTGTTTGGGATGAGAGGATGGAAATAAAAGGTAACTATGTGAATCGGTCGGCTTATAAGAGACAGAAGTCATGAGCGAATTATCACTAATCGATACCAAGATATCCTGGAACGACACACAGGTTTCACTGATTTCCCATGTGAATTTGAGTGCTGGATGAAATCATTAACATAATAGACCTTTCTGCACGAAGTGCGTGATAACGCGTTGAGAGATTTGATTGGCTCTCGCAAAACTTCGGACATTAATAAATCTCTAAGCAGTTTTTTTAAAAAATCAATTTTTCCAAGGCTATGAAGGTGGCTTCCCACGTAAAGAGATCAGGCAAGGGACTAGTGTATCGTTAGATATACTGCCGAAACAGAGAAAACGTTTCTCTCTGACGAAGGCTCCAAAGTTCTCTGTTTCGGCAGTATATCTAACCCTATGCAGCACGTTACTTTTATTTCGTTATGTTTCTGTCATTGCACCCGTTTTTTTGGCCAGAGATTGTCCAGGGGAGCTAAGGGGGACAAGCTGCCCTGGGCCCCCAACTTGAAAAGGGCCCCAAAATATTTTGAGATTTTAGATTCGACGTAAGAAAACATGAGGCCCCAGAAAGCGTAAAGATCAGTAACACTAACTTTAGCCAAACCTGTGACGTCATCAGGCAGGACACCCCCTCCCCCAAATCGACACATGACGTCTCAGGGCTCCAAATCGATAATTTACTCAGCGACCCTGACCATGCCATATTGGAAACGCAAACTTATTGAGTTTATTGCCTCAAATAATGAATTTTACAAACATATATTGCATATTAAATTATACTAATTAATTACTAGCGGCAGGGCTCAAAATAATGGCCGGTCAATGACCGGCCAAATTTCCATAACGGCGGTCGTATTACTTGCAATCAATTTTATTACTTCCATTTGAAGGGACTTAATACGATTGTGCTGTTGTAGACCCGTTTCGTCATGTCTGATATATTGAAGTGAACTATGCATGCATTTCCTTTTTATGGCAAACGTTCATATCAGTACTAGCGTATATATATATATAGCGTAGAATATACTTTACATGTTTTTGTTGTGTTGTGTTGTGTTGTGTTGTGTTGTGTTGTGTTGTGTTGTGTTGTGTTGTGTTGTGGTTTGTTTTGTTGTTTTTTTGTTTGTTTTTTTTGGGGGGAGGGGAGAGGCGCGAGCGTCGTGAAATAATTTGACCGGTCAAAAATCGGCTTTGACCGGTCACAATTGGAACTGACCAGTCACCATGACCGGCGTAACATGTTATTTTGAGCCCTGCAGCAGCCCTGTAGCGGCAAGAAGGATTTAAGATTATCAATCCTTCTATTATAGTGAATTAATTACAAAGATGGCGCACTACTTTAATATAATTATAGTATCCACCAAATAACAAATTAAGTATTTGGAGAATACTATTGACTTACATAAAGGGAACAGAGGTGATTTTTTAGTTCTTGAAAAAGAAGTGAACGAAACACTATTTACAATTTCATTAGGCCAATTAAAAAAAATATTTCTGTTTTTCATCGCCGCCTGCCCCCAAAAATTCGTCCGCCCCGATTTATTTTCTTTGATCGTCAGTTATCTTGTTAGAAACCAAAAATTTGGCGCCGTAATGCGCTATTGTTGTCAGAAAAGAGCGGTAAATCGTGCTTTTGCTTTTGTTTGTACCGTTGCGCGTGAGCGAAGTACAGTAGCCTTCGGAAGAAACTGGAAAGCAGGTAAATCGTGCAAAGCTTTGAAAATTAGCTTTAAACGTGCAATAGCTTTGGAGCGTATACGAAATAGAAAACATCTCAACTTTTAACCCGTTTTCTGTAATAAAATACGCTACTAATAAAAATTAAAAAAAAACGCGCTAGCCCGCCCCAATTTTTTCAAACAAAGTGATGAAAAACAGAAATATCTTTTTAATTGCCTGAAAAGAGTTGAAAACGATTGGTACATAGAAAATTGCCTATACATAGAACTTATTAGCTCTCCTTGTATTATAGTTGTGCACTTGACTGTTTAAAACAAACATATATAGATCGAAAATTATTTTGCAAAAAATAATTTTCATAAGAATACATGAATTGACCAGTTTGTAGTTTACATATATTAAATTTAACAGCCGAAGGTTATTAAAAATTGGATTAGTATGAGAGTCAAATCTACTATATATTGTTCAAGATTCTAACAACACGTTTTTGTAGAAGTATTAATCGAGATAAATTAGATGAATAAGTAGCTGCCCAGACAATATTACAATATTGCAGATAAGGATAGACCATAGAATAATATTAAAGTACGTAATGAAGATTTTAAAAGATAAAAGCTAGATTTGCATACGCAAATCTTATTTGACACATGAGAAATGTGAGACTTCCAAGAGAGATGTTCATCTAAAATAATTCCCAAGAAAATAATTTCTTTGACTTGACTAATTTCTTTGTCATTTAGGGACTGGTCATTATTTATGACGGGGTTGGGGGGGGGGGGTAAATAATGAGGGGGGGGGGGTAAAAAATGAGGGGGGTTAAAAGTATTTGATTTACAAAAAAAGCTGGTTATGTTTCATTTAAGTCTAAAGGGGGTTGAAAAATAAATAAATCATTCAATTTTTAAAATCACTTTGTAACATTTTCTGTAGAACAACTTTCATTAACATTTTTTGTAGAACAACTTTCATTTACTATTTTAATAGCCAACAATATTAAAACTCAACATGTTATTTTTTTATAAAATCATCAATATGTGTGCAAACTGCAAAGGTCAATAAGTTTGTCTTCTAAAGTTAATAAACCCGATCATTATCAGCATCGCCTATAGACTAGTTTCTGCTGTGTGCTCTTTAATAAATAACAGTATATATATATATATATATATATATATATATATATATATATATATATATATATATATATATATATATATATATACTAAACATGGATGTTATAAAGCTGACGGATGGTCCAAGAGTGCTCGATACCATTAGAGGTAGAGCGTATTATATGTATATATATATATATATATGTACTGCAATCGAAATATAGTAAGGTTAGATATACTGCCGAAACAGAGAACGTAGGAGTCTAACGTTTCGAGCGAAGGCCCTTCGTCAGAGAGAAAGGGCCTTCGCTCGAAACGTTAGACTCCTACGTTCTCTGTTTCGGCAGTATATCTAACCTTACTATATTTCGATTGTTGTTTCTACACTGCCTACGCACGCTACTTTTATTACACTATATGTACTGCACTTTGGTGGAGGGGGGGGGGGGCATCAAAAATAGAAGCAATTTCAGGGGGGTCACCTGAAATTCGTAGGCCTTGAAGGGGGGTCGAAGGCTATTTTTTCTTTCAGTAAATTATTTCCCCCTCCCACCCCCTCCATAAATAATGACCGGTCCCTTATAAGTACCTTAAAGTCCATTTTCTGCACTTTTTGTCTCGGACTAAAAACGATAAATTTTGTTGTATCTAAGTTCAAAGACAATTGGTTTGTTTTGAGCTACAATGAAAATTTATCTATCTCCTGATTTACCACATTTTGCAAATATACAGGGTCCTTACGGGAAAAAAACAACAAATTAGTGTCATCGGAAAATAAAATTAACTCCGTGATTATAGAAACATTGCAAATATCATTAATGTATATCAAAAATAGTAATGGTACCAAAATAGACCCTTGAGGTACTCCAACAGGTTATAGACTATTAGGGACCGTTTGTCCTGATTAGCACCCCCCCCGGACACGGGTCGGGGTCACGTGTACAATCACGAGGCCATAAAAAACTTGTCAATTTCACTTCGAGAGAGACTTGTGATTCTCAGTGATGTTGTGAGACCTTTTTTGTTTATTTTCTTTATTAAATACTTTATAAATCACAACGCAATGTTTCAAGTTTGTGCGTGAGTGTATACCGAGGACGAATTTGGTATATAGTGGTGCCGTGACCAGGATTATAACCAGAGTCAGAGATTTAAAACCATGGATGAAAACGAGTCGAGACAAACAGCAGACGAAGGGCCGAGAAATGAAGGCGTTCAACGATTGGAAAACGACATTAAAAAGGAGATTTCAAAACTGACATTTTACTTGGACCAGACAGAAGAGTTACTAGCATCAAATGACTACGAAGAGATGAATATTGTGGAGCAAAGGACAACCAAAATCAACGAGAGATATGGGAAGCCATATCGGACAAAAGGTGGTCGAGTTTTAAAATCTCGGTCGAGAAAAAATATCTCAATCGAAAAGTACGGGTGTCCTATCGAGTCTTGACAGATGCACATTGAGTTTAACAATTATAGGTTGAGAAAAATTTTCCCTGTTGAGAACAAAATATTTACTGGTTGAGAATAAGTTATATCCTAATTAGAAATATATAAATGCAAGTCCATAAAAACGAATATACTAAATCAGAAATAAAATATCTTCGGTCGAGAATAAAAAAAATCCCGGTCGAGAATCGAAAAAAAAAACCCGGTCGAGAATCGGAAAAAAAAAAGGGGCGAGAATAGAAAAAAAAAACCGGTCGAGAATATAGAGAAAAAAATCCCGATTGAGAATTACCGCTGACTGAAAATAGCGCAATTTAACGGCGCAATTTAAGTCTTGAATTAAGATGTCGGGCTGCGAAGATTTGATAGCGTTCTTTTCATCTTTAAAAAACTACGTTAACTTGACCAATCGTAGTCTGGAAAAAGACCCGAATATGAAAGAGCATTTATGTATAAAGTTGGAAGAACACTTTCAAGTTGTACTTGCACTAGCTTCAGTTATTCAGTCCAATGGTCGCGACTCTCATCAGGACCTTAACGGTTTATTTGAAAATTTATTGAGAGATTTACATGAACTCATACACGAACTGCGTTCTCAAATCGAAGAAGACACTCAAAGAAGCAGATTTAGACTAACCCGCCAACACGACACAGGAGGGAGGCCTAAGTACATTGTAAGTAAAGAACAAATCGAGACGCTAAGGGATACAGGAATGAACTGGAAATCTATTGCGCAAACATTAGGCATCAGTGAAAGGACGCTATTTAGGCGCCGTGAGGAATTTGGTTTGCCAGAAACATTTTCCAACATAACTGATGCTGAATTACAAGGTAATATTGAAAGTATACTTCAGCAAACTCCATTTGCCGGGGAAACCTATATACGAGGAAGTCTTGTTGCTCGTAAAATTTTTGTGCAACGGTATAGAGTACGAGAAAGTCTTCGTTTACTTGATCCTGTTGGAAGAGCAGTTAGAAAAAGGGTCACTATTCAAAGGAGATCATATAACGTCGCTGCTCCTAACCACTTGTGGCACATGGACTCTAACCACAAACTTATTCGATGGAAGTTTGTAATTCACGGTTGCATCGATGGAAATAGCCGTGCAATAATCTACTTACGATGCTGTACCAACAATTTGGCATCTAGTGCTCTGCAGTTCTTCATGGAAGGCACTGAAAGGTTTGGTGTACCATTACGTGTTAGAGCTGATCGTGGGGTGGAAAATGTGGAAGTTGCCAAATTCATGGTTACAACAAGAGGTACTGGCAGGGGAAGTTTCATCACCGGAAATAGCGTACACAACCAACGTATTGAAAGGTTGTGGCGTGAAGTAAATAGAGTATTAGGTGCATTGTATAAGGATTTGTTTATTGTTATGGAAAA
This sequence comes from Corallium rubrum, assembly GCA_964035015.1. NCBI lineage: Eukaryota > Metazoa > Cnidaria > Anthozoa > Scleralcyonacea > Coralliidae > Corallium > Corallium rubrum. Next base: position 11,342,483 of record OZ036005.1, read on the forward strand.
TAGTGGTATATTGGATTTAGATAATGAAGTTCATTTGTTGGCTTTAGAAATTGTTTACTTACCCAGAATCAATGCTTCCTTGCAAGAATTTGAACAACAGTGGAACCACCATGGAATAAGAACAGCTGGCCATAAATCACCAATGGCATTATGGTACTCTGGGAATATTTATTCCCAACAAGATATTCTAGTAAATGACTTAGAATCATATGGTGTAGATTATGATGGTGAAGTCCCCGATGTTGAAACTGATAACAATGTCGTTGTTCCAGAAGGTACCATTGTCATATCAGATGAACAGTGGGCTCAAATACAAAATGCTGTACCTGATCCTTTGGCAAATGATAGCAACTATGGCATCAATTTCTATTGCAGAGTACTGGAAACTCTTGAGCAATGAGCATATGTTATATAGTTCATGTAAATATATTTTCTTAATACACTATTATTGAATTGAGAAACACTTTAAAATGCTTGGTACAAACAAGAACAAAATTAATTTTAATTTCAACTTTAAAGTTACAGTACTATTACAACATTTGCTGTTTTGCATTAAATATAAACATGAAGCTTTGAATCTGGCAACAGTGTACTGTAATGTTCAACATAGTTCACTATACATGTAATAGTTCTACACAAAGTTAAATGACCAGGAGCTTTTTTCCCTTAACACATTTGAGAATTCCTCAGCAAGTTCATTGTATGATTGATATGTGCTGGGAATCTCAAGTACTGGTGTACATGTGCGTGCTATAGGCCTTCTAGCTACCCCCTCTAATTTATTAAACATAATACTTATTTTATCACACACAACTATATTGCTACCAGTAGTAAATTGTAAAAAACAGCCGATATTTCCTTCAATCGATCTTATAAACCTTTTAAGGTGATCAAGGCATACCCTTTCAGCATCATTACTTGGGTTAGCATCAAGAATCTTTACAACCTTCTTGCTATTTGGTTTTTTCTCGTTGTAAAAACTGACTAAAGTATCAGGTGACTGGAATGGCAAGTATCTCTTAAGTTGGGAAATTATTGGGTTCCAGCAGTTAGTTATGTAGCGGGGTTTCTGGACTATTTCCTGATGTGCCAACTGACAAATAATACTCAATGTTTTCTTCATTGGGAATCTTAAAACACTTGTAGCTACTTAACAACTCTAAAACATCATCATCTATAGGGCTAAGCTTTCCACTCAGAACATCATTCACGATTTCTTGCTCACTCATTGACAAAAATGCTTTAAATGAGTCTAACATAAATGTTTTGGTGATGCTACATTCACCAAAAAGACAGGAAGATACAAAAGCTGTGGAAAGTTGGATGGGAAAGTAACCCTCCCTACTATACCCATAAACAAGTATTCTAGCTATAGCCTCCCATTCTTTACTTTGATAATCATGCCTTATGGCTGGTATTTTTTCATTAGCTCCTACAGCAGCAGATATGAAAACAAGATTCCAAAATTCTGTAAGGAGGTCACGGAAGACCCCACGACCTTCACCTTCTTCTATCTCCCCTTTCTCATCAATCACTTTGGCCATCAGAGTAAACTTTAAGATATCTGGATCACAAAACTCACTGATTAAGTTTTGTTTCAATTGAGACCTATGTATGACAATATTCTTTATTGGGAGGTCTTCTTCAATTGTGGTTACTAAAAAAGGACAAAAATAGAGCTGTTTTAATTGATATTAATCTTTTTGCTACCATGATAGCTGTTTAATAATACAATGACCAAACAATGCCACAACTAGAACTACAGTACAGTGCTGTATGTGTACTCCAATTTGCACCCTGGGTTTTTATTAAGGGCCATTATTTTTTTGCCTTAGGCAGGAATAGGTCAATGAACTACAACTTAATTAGTTTTCTTGTGGTAAGTATAAAATTATACAAAGTTAACATTAACCCATGCCTGAGCTGACCAAGAACAGCCCCTTTATTATTTTACACTCTTCTAACAATGCAGGGTTATTCTATCATGTAATGCTAGATATTAACCTAACAACAAGGGGTTAAAAACCCAACATAGTTATGTTTGACAAGAGTACAGGTTCCCTACCCCCTTACTGTACTGACTACTAGTGTCCCTGGTTACTTCAATTATGCCAAAAATATTATTTAAGGAAATATACCAGGGATGCTATGTGTACTGGTGGAATCAGAATGACTATCAACACGAGTGTCAACATCACTAACAAAACTGGCATCACCAACAATAACAGGAGCTTGAACACCAAGAACTTGAACACCTGGAACTTGAACACTGGGAGCTTGAACACTGGTAGGGTATTGTGCTTGAACACCAGGAGCTTGAACACTGGTATGGTGTTGTGCTTGAACACCAGATGCTTGAACACCAGGAGCATCATGAACACTGGTATGGTGTTGTGCTTGAACACCAGATGCTTGAACACCAGGAGCTTGAACACCTGGAACTTGAACACTGGGAGCTTGAACACTGGTAGGGTATTGTGCTTGAACACCAGGAGCTTGAACACTGGTATGGTGTTGTGCTTGAACACCAGCTGCTTGAACACCAGGAGGGTGTTGTGCTTGAACACCAGGAGCTTGAACACTGGTATGGTGTTGTGCTTGAATACCAGGAGCTTGAACACCAGGAGCATCATGAACACTGGTATGACCTGAAGCAGGGGCATGAATGTTAGCTGGTCGCATTAATTCCTCATCACTTGAATGGGCTGAATCACTCTAAAGATGAAAGTATATCAAAGAAATATAATTTTGTACTGGTATATTGATAAACAACTAAATCTCCTCTACATGTACTTTAATACACTGTATATACATTACACAGGACATTTTTTTTAAATTGTACTAAGAAATATCATTGATATAATGGTATAAATAATTCAATCTTAATAATGACCTCCCCTGCCAGTGGCATACTAATTCGTGACTGTTCTTAGTGGAAGATGTACCTCCTTCACGATACCAACCAACTCAATTTTGATCAATTTATATAAAATCAACACCTAACATCTTAGCTGTGATCCGTGGTCTGAACTGTGTCATATGGTGGCTGCCTGGAGCACCTTTGCCATGTTGATCTGTGTCCTTCGTAATTCAGCCACTGGCTGTGAGCAAGGATGATTAGCCCCCAGTCCTTTATCTTTATCCTTTATTTGATTTTGATCAATTTATATGTTCCCCTCAGCATTTCCATCTACTGATCAGGCAGAGGAGTATAGGGGTGCCACTCCCTCACAATTTTTATATAATTGTAGAAGGGATGGGTCAGAAAACTATATTCATTCCTTTCTAAGAAATACATGTAGTGTCAATTTCATAACTGCGCAGAGGGATCAATTGCAATTTGACACCATAGAGACCCATTATAGAGGGCTGGTAACAACATTTGTTGATGGTTGAGCTGTCACTGTTGGTGACTGATGCATGGCCAGCTTTTTCTTGAGTTAAATAAGAGGCTTTCCATTTAACCTCTTCTTGATGGGAAGTATTTCTGGGGGTAGTCACACTTGGTATATTCATGATACAAATACTGTAAGCAATCGACCAATAACTGCCAAACAAATACAACTTATTTCCAAATTATATTATATCCACATTGATTTTTACACCTGGCCCACCATGCATGTATAAACTTAGGTAAGCCAAAATAATTAATAAACAAACACACCACACCCCACCCCCACCCCCACCCCCACCACGTTGCAAAAATTCACATGTCCCATTTGCCCCTATCCTCCTGGACAGGTCTTTTTACACACAGTTAAGTACATACACGTACATTACATAAAACCAACTAACCTTGATGGCAATCAATTCTGACTCATCACGAGGAGTTGCATCTAAACCAATCGCATCATCCGAGAGCTTGTATCTCACTTTTTGTTCTCGATATTCCAATATCGGAATTGATGGTTTGATGTAGATAGGCTTGTCTTTAAATACTTTATGGAGCATGAAGCCATTCAGGGTTTGATTGGGTTGCAAAGTTGGCGGGTGCAAGGTATTATGGACAGACATCAAGATCTGAATATCCACGTGGTCAGGCAACTTATCGATAAAAGCACTTCGTATGTTCATATCTACTTCATAGGCTTTCCACTCTTTTAAGAATTCAAAACCACTAATAATATGACCACTTTCCATCAGCCGTACTCTGGCCCCTTGTCTAGGCACGATGTTCACATCGGGTCCGGATAACAAAATGATGTCTCGTATGAACGGACCACTTGGAACTTTCTTCTTCTTGGCCGAATTCTTGGACTGTCGACGGTTTGATGCATTGTTGAGAAATCTCTTGTTGTAATTTAATACAGGGAAGTATCGCTGCTGCTGTTCATGGTTGACTGAACTCACTGATGCTTGGTTGACAAGTGGACGTTGTGCACCAGAGGGCACAGCTTGTGTGCTAGTCGTTGTTGACGTTGTTGGATTGGCGCCATTTCTCACTATTTGGCGGGCTGATTGTGTATTTTCGGTGTTCTCGGTCTCTTGCCTTCTTCTTCTATTAAACGCATGGGAAACCTCGTTGTTAACTACTGAACTAGAACTCTCTCCATTCGGAGACAATACTTCTGACAATTCTTCCACACGAGATAAGATAGTGTTCAAAATCCGATCTGTCCTTGGTTCAGTCATTGCTGGCTTTCAAACTGAATTGAGTGAATGAATGGCCAAAATGGCCAAAAACACGAGTACACACTATTTTCAGTCAGCGGTAATTCTCGACTGGGTTTTTTTTATTTGCTGATTCTCGACCGGGGTTTTTTTTATTCTCGATCAGGATTTTTTTATTCTCGACCGAAAATATTTTATTTCTGATTTAGTATATTCGTTTTTATGGACTTCCATTTATATATTTCTAATTAGGATATAACTTATTCTCAACCAGTAAATATTTTGTTCTCAACAGGGAAAATTTTTCTCAACATGTAATTGCTAAACTCAATGTGCATCTGTCAAGACTGGATAGGAAACCCGTACTTTTCGATTGAGATATTTTTTCTCGATCGAGATTTTAAAACTCGACCACCTTTTGTCCGATATGGCTTCCCATAGAGAGATTGTCGGAGTTAATATCGCGTACTCAAGAAATGAAAATCGAGCTTGATATTTCACCAAGAAGTGTTAGACAATGGAAGAAGGAAATAAAGTTGAGTTACGCACCGTTGATCGAAGAGAAAGAAAAGATAACAAAGGCCTTGCAAGAGCGACAACAGGAGATCAAACGAGAAGAAGAACAACAAATTATCGAAGCGGAAACGCGACAACAACATAGAGCAGAACAACAACAAGAGGAGATTCGTGCCAGACAAGAAGAACGAGAGGAGAGATTAAGACAAGAGAAGTCAGCACAAGAGCGACAAATTTGGCAGGAGAGATTACGAGCTGAGATCAAGGCAACCGAGCAGAAACTTGAATTGGAAGCACAAGCGAAGTCGACTCAAGCGAAATTGCCAAAATTGAAAATTTCGCCATTTAATGGTACGCCAACAGATTGGATAAGATTCGAGAACATGTTTGCAACTCAAGTACATAGCAAACCAATAAGTGACGAGGAGAAATACGGGTACCTACTAGAGATGGTCAACACGAAGGTAAGAGAAAAGATTAGCAATCTAAAACCAAGTACACACGGGTACAACACTGCATGGGACAGACTAAAGAAAGACTATGGACATACTACCTTGGTTGTGAGTGCTCATATGGAGGCTATTATTAGCTTACAAGTTGTGAAGGGATCAAACTACGAGCAAGTGAAGGAATTCTACGAGAAAGTAAGTCGAAATTATGATGCATTGGAAACATTAGAAGAAGCAGACATGTTAAAAGGATTTGTGATGTCAACACTCAACAAGTTACCACACATTAGATCAGATCTTGTACGAACTGACGACAGTTGGGAGAAATGGAGTATGAAAGAGTTCCTCGAGAGTCTTCAGCAGTGGTTAAGAAGAAACAAGGTAGAAGATTCATCTAAGAATGACAGTACCAAGAAGGAGAGACAGTGGTATACTCAGAAGGGAAATGGAAAACCAAAAGAGAAGAAATGCATATTCTGTGAGGGAAATCATTGGCCTGATTCCTGTAAAATCCAAGATACAAGGGAGAAACGCAAAGCCTTTTTCGTTGCAAATAAGCTTTGCTTCAACTGTGGTGTTGCTGGTCATCGAGGGAATGACTGTAGAAGTAGAAATTGCCTGAAATGTAAAGGGAGACACCATACTAGTCTCTGTGAGAAGGTGCTAGATGGGAATGCTGTTCTTACTGGGTATACCCCTTCTGATGCCGAAGAATCATTGCCAGCCATCATTCCTGTGAGAATAAAAGGAGAAACACTCTGGGCCTACCTCGACACTGGCTCAGGGAGAAATTTTATATCAAGCAAAGCTATCAAAAACATGAAGCTGTCTCCAGTTCGTCATGAGGTCAGGCAAATCGTTACAGTAAATGGGATGAAGAAGCAGTCATTGCCAATATACTCTGTTGGAATAGAATCGGTGGATGGAAAGCAAGTGGAGACATGCGAAGTTACAGGATCAACGATGCCCAACTTTACAACTGTGAGGAGACCAGACATGAATAAGTTGATTAAGAAATACGAACATGCCAAGAACAAACAGTTCTACATGAAGAAGGATAATGAGTATCCAATCGACCTGATAATCGGAGACAACCTGTATTGCAAGATGAAGACTGAGGAAGTATTCAAGGGAAAGGAAGGAGAACCAATTGTCGAAGGGACCACATTTGGTTGGGTCATACATGGAGGAGACTACCCATCTAACAAATGCCTGTTTACCAAGGAAGATTCAGATTACGAGAGGCTGTACAGTCTTGATGTTCTTGGAATTGAAGACCGAAAGGAAAATGATCAGCAAGAAGTCTACTCAGAGTTCAATGAGAACATTGTGAGAAGTGAGGACGGTAGATACGAGGTAAACATCCCATGGATAGCCGGAAGTCACCTGAGTGAAACAAATCTCGTTCAAAGCAAGAAGAGATTGGTCAATGTTGAAAGGAAGTTGAACCAAGACAAAGAGCTGTGCACAGAGTGCCAAGCAATTATTGGTGAACAGTTGGAGTCCAATATCATCGAGAGAGTGCCACCAACACAGACTGGACAACGAGTCTTTTACATGCCCCACAAACCTGTGGTCAGGAGAGATGCAGCAACTACAAAGGTTCGAATGGTGTTTGATGCTAGTGCGAAGCCTCACCCCCTAGCAAGCAGCATTAACGAGTGTATGCATACTGGACCTCCTCTTCAGCCGCACCTGTGGGGCATCATGATCAGAGCCAGGATGTCAACAAACCTCTTGCTCGCAGATATTAAGAAAGCATTCCATCAAATCGGTATAAAAGAAGAACATCGAGATGCTTTTCGGTTTCTGTTCAATTTCAATGGCATACAAGAACATTTTCGATTTGCAAGAGTTCCCTTTGGTGCTGAAGCGAGCCCCTTTATCCTTGGTGCGACACTACAGTACCACTACAATCAACAACCACCAGAGTTTGAGGAAACCGTTCAAGCCCTGAGAGAGAACACCTATGTCGACAACCTAATGAAAACCAGCAGTGACATCGAGGGATTGGACAAGTTCAAAGTGGAAGCAACAAAGATCATGGAAGATGCCAAATTCCCTATTCACAAATGGGAATCAAACGTCGAAGCACTAGATGGGTGTGACATGCCAAATCCAGGAAAGATACTGGGACACCGTTGGGACAAGAGACAAGACACATTAGAACTTGAAGTTCCTGTATTTCCTCCGAACAGACCAGTGACCAAGAAGACAGTGCTGAGCCAATTGGGGAGCATTTACGATCCATTGGGTCTTCTATCACCAACCTTGGCAGAGGGGAAACATCTTTACCGAGAAGTGTGTGAGGAAAGAAAAGGATGGGATGAAGAAGTCTCGCCTGCCTTGAAGTCAAAATGGTTCAGATGGACAGGACAACTGAGAAACGTACGAGTTCCGAGAAGTATTACAAAGGAGTGTAGAAGAACGAGGGGAATCCATATCCACCAATTTGCTGATGCAAGCAACCTAGCCTGTTCCACAGTAACCATTGCAGCAGTAGAGTCCGAAACAGGAACAGTCAAGGGAATCTTAACGTCCAAGTCGAGAATATCCAAGCGCAACACCTCTATCGCTCGTTTGGAGTTAATCAGCGGCCATATGGCAGCCAACATGGTGAAAAATGTCTGTCAAGCACTGAAGCAGTGGCCAATATCCTCGGTGACAATATGGATGGACAGTATGGTTGCGTTGTACTGGATTACAAAACCAGAATGTCCGTGGAAAGTATTTGTTGCCAACCGGGTGAGGAAAATCGCTGAAACTACCAAGGATATCGAAGTCAACTGGAAATACTGCCCGACAGAGAAGAATCTTGCGGATCTCGGAAGTAGGGGAGCTTCAATCGATAGAATGGAAAACAAGGGATGGTTTACTGGTCCAGACTGGATTTTGAAGAAAGAAGATTGGCCTGAACAACCAGAATTGAAGCAGACGCCTAAAGCAATTGAAGAACAAAAGCCAGTAAAAGACGCTTCCTATGCCGCCAGAGCTATTACAGATGAATGGAACGACCTGTTAGAACGAAAGCCATATTGGAACACTCTAAGAATTACAGCCTGGGCTTTACGATTTATGCACAACAGCCTCGCCAAACTACGAAAGATCAAGAAAAGATCTGGGCCCCTAACAAGCGAAGAAATAATCGCAGCGAGAAACCACTGGGTGAAAAAGTGCCAAGGAGGAATTCCAGAAAACCTAGAAACCCCCAGCTTCAAGTTGGTGAAAGACGAAGATACAGGAATCCTGAAATGCCATGGAAGAATCCAAAATTACACGCCTACGTACTTAGAAGATAATCTTCTAGCCGAAAAACTAATCCGACATGTCCACGAACAAAACAACCATTTAGGAGTAGCGCATACGATGGCAAGCCTGAGAGATGACTGGTGGATACCACACCTTAGAGCCCGTGTTAAGAAGCAAATACGAAACTGCAACATTTGCAAAGTGTATTCAGCCAAGCCGTATGGAGCAACCACGACAGCTTCGTTACCAAAGTTCCGTACAGAAGTTAGCCGACCATTTCAACATACCGGGATAGATTTCGCCGGGCCACTCAAGTACGCAGTGAAAGGAAAAGAAGGAAAAGCTTATGTTCTCGTTTTTACATGTGCAACATCGCGAGCAGTGCATTTAGAACTAACGAAATCGCAAACCGCAGAAGAGTTCCAAAGGAAACTCAACGCATTCATCACAAGAAGGACAAGACCACAACGAATAGTGTCGGACAACGCCGCAACCTTTAGAGCCACCGCCATTTGGATAAAGAAGATTCGAAAGAGTGAGAAGATACAAGATTTCTTGGCAGGGCAAGAAATAACATGGCAGTTTAATTTAGCCAAATCTCCGTGGTGGGGTGGCATGTATGAGCGACTGATCAAAGAAATCAAGAAGACGTTGTACAAGACCATAGGTAAGACTTACCTTACCTTTGAACAATTAGAGACGGTGGTGATGGACATCGAGAGACACCTAAACAACAGACCATTAACGTATGTTGAGAGCGAGCTGGGTGAAGACCGAGTACTGACACCAAACATCGTCATGTGGGGTCAGAATTCTCACACCTTTGATGAAGATTTCGAAGAATTTGAGGAAGAAGAAGTGGGAAGGTTCGAAAGAAGACTAAAACGTTGCTCGACAGCATGTTTGGACGCGGTGGAAGAAAAAATATATCCACAGTTTAATGGAATCCCACCGAATACAGAGAGAAAGATCCGAGGTACCGGACTTGGGAGAGATCGTACTTATTCTAGGAGAAGAGAAGAATAGAGGACAATGGATGAAAGGGAAGGTGATAAAGCACGTCAAGGGAAAAGATGGGATCGTTCGAGGAGTTCTTATCTTACACAAGGGAAACAATATCGAGCATCCACTCCAACTTATTTGCCCGTTAGAGATCAAAGCAGCAGCACATGAAGTAAACGGTAACGAAGTCGTTTTGAATGGAAACATTCCAAGAGTTCGAAGTGTAAGAGAAGCTGCTAAGAATGCCAAAGCAAAGATAACACTATTAGCCGAAGAGGACAATTGAGTTCAAACAATTAATTTACTTTAGTGTATAAAAATGAAAAACTTTACATTTTTATAGGGGAGTGTGTCCTGATTAGCACCCCCCCGGACACGGGTCGGGGTCACGTGTACAATCACGAGGCCATAAAAAACTTGTCAATTTCACTTCGAGAGAGACTTGTGATTCTCAGTGATGTTGTGAGACCTTTTTTGTTTATTTTCTTTATTAAATACTTTATAAATCACAACGCAATGTTTCAAGTTTGTGCGTGAGTGTATACCGAGGACGAATTTGGTATACGTTTACATGAATCCGGATTGAAGTCCGCTTCTGAACAAACCCCTTTATCTGTTTACATGAATCCGGATTGAGATTAGCTCATTCCGGATTGAGTTCAATCCGTTTCTCATTCCGGATTGAAATTTCATTCCAAACAGAAAGTTCGTTCCGGAATCATGTAAAGGCGGTGCGAGTTTCATTCCGGAATGCAAAATGTGACAGAGAGGACTAGAACAAACAATGCATGCGTGTTTTCTAATATTTACGGATTTCAGGTGACAGGCGGATTTCAATCCAGAAACCCAATTCCCATGTAAACACGGATTGACTTCGCTTTTCAATCCGGATTGAAACTCAATCCAGATTCATGTAAACGGCCCTTTAGGTAGAACAAGAATCATTAATAATTGTCAGTTGTTTGCTGTACAAGCTGTGTTAGTTAGTAATACTCAGAAAAACTCTGAGCTCTGAGCGGGACTCGAACCCACAACCTTCTGAATGCTAGCCAGACGCTCTAACCATTGAGCCACCAGAACTCAGATAACGGAGCAAGGTTAATTAAGGTACTTATACCTTAGACTGTGCCCAGTCCTCCAGGAACGAGTCTTAACTGTTACAACGCGGCTTGTGGACCAACAAGTACTTGTAACCGAGCGGTTAAGACTCGTTCCTGGAGGACTGGGCACAGTCTAAGGTATAAGTACCTTAATTAACCTTGCTCCGCTATCTGAGTTCTAGTGGCTCAATGGTTAGAGCGTCTAGCTAGCATTCAGAAGGTTGTGGGTTCGAGTCCCGCTTAGAGCTCAGAGTTATTCTGAGTATTACTAACTAACACAGCTTGTACAGCAAACAACTGACAATTATTACTAACATCAAGTTGCAATTTCTGAAACTAACTAAGAATCATTAAATTGGACAAATTGCTGTTTGTTAGAAAAGTAGATTTTTATCCAGCTTAATGCTATGCCACGTATGCCATAGTGTTCAAGTTTTTCAAAAAGAATACTATGATTTACGGTGTCGAAAGCCTTAGGCCCCATTCACACTATAGAGCGTTTTCTACCAAAACAATGAAATGGCGGCCATATTGGTAGTTGGTGTACGGTATGGGAATTAGCTCTTTCTTATTCAAATATTTCGTATTGTTTCACCACCCCAATGGGCCACCGATCACGTGAGTGAAAACGCTCTGTACCGGATAGCTTTTGTGCCGGCACGAAAACCATATCGGATAGGCCTTCTGTTCACACACAAAACGCCTGCTCCGGCACAATTTCTGTGCCGGCACGCCGCTCCGGCTTTTTGTGCCGTTCCAGCTCCAGTGTGAACGGAGTTCGAAATCGTTCCGGAAGTAAATTGATAGAATAGAGCGTGGGAATTGGTTGTATCGTCAGGTTTTCGTGCCGGCACAAAAGCTATCCGGTATAGTGTGAACGGGGCTTTACTTCGGCACAATATCGTGCTGATCGAATCTGATTACACTGTAGATATTTTTTGTGCCGGTGTAACAGGACCAGATGCCCCCCCTTCAAAATGCCCCCTGGGGCATCTGGTACTAGGATCAGATGCCTCCCCGGGCATCTGGTGCTAGGATCAGTTGCCCCCCTTCAGGACCAGATGCCCCCCTTGTGAAATCCTTTAAAATACTTCTTAAACCATGTTCGAAATGTATTGAAACTTGTTTCGAAACTAACAATAAAACTCTTAGATGGTTAAATGAGTTCGCAAGCGTTCGATAGACGTTGAAATGTCTCCCAAAGCGCCATTGAAATGTTAATCGCTATTGGCAATGATTAATGTATTTGTTTTTCTATTTTTGAAACAGTGCTTCGGAGAAAAACCCGTGCCGAAATAGTGCATTTTTCAGAGTATACCACCCCCGAAAACAGAGGTCTATTTCAACGCTTCGAAACATCAGCTCAACGATGTTACAATCAATACAAAACGAAACTTGAACATGTATTTAATAAATTGGAAATTCGGCATGACCATGACCATGACCATGACCACTGACAAAATTGAAATTCTAATGCACTTCCGCGTGGTGGCTTTCGGACTTTCTCTTTCATTATTTTGACACCATAACTATATCGAATAACGTGGAATAGCCATATGTACTCAGTAAGAGTAAATATCTGACGCCTAAGAATAAATATACCTCCGCAAAAAATGGAGGCGCATGAATAACACCGAAAACCAGCATGCGGAAGTGCATTAGAGTCTGCCGAATTTCTAATTTATTAAATACATGTTCAAGTTTGGTTTTGTATTGATTGTAACATCGTTGAGCTGATGTTTCGAAGCGTTGAAATAGACCTCTGTTTCTGGGGGTGGTATACTCTGAAAAATGCACTATTTCGGCACGGGTTTTTCTCCGAAGCACTGTTTCAAAAATAGAAAAACAAATACATTAATCATTGCTGACAGCGATTAACATTTCAATGGCGCTATGGGAGACATTTCAACGTCTATCGAACGCTTGCGAACTCATTTAACCCTTTATAGCCCATTGGCCACCTTTAGTATTTTACTCTGGCTAACGCCAGACGATTTTACTTGTCAACTGGAAACCTCCTGGGCTATAAAGGGTTAAGAAACTATCTCGCTTAACCCTTTATAGCCCATTGGCCACCTTTAGTATTTTACTCTGGCTAACGCCAGACGATTTTACTTGTCAACTGGAAACCTCCTGGGCTATAAAGGGTTAACCATCTAAGAGTTTTATTGTTAGTTTCGAAACAAGTTTCAATACATTTCGAACTTGATTTAAGAAGTATTTTAAAGGATTCCACAAGGGGGGCATCTGGTCCTGAGAGGGGGCATCTGGTCCTAGCACCAGATGCCCGGGGAGGCATCTGGTCCTAGTACAAGATGCCCCGGGGGGCATTCTGAAGGGGGCATCTGGTCCTGTTACACCGGCACGAAAACCTATCCGGTATAGTGAACGGGGCCTTAGATAAATCCAAGAAAATTCCAACAGCAAATTCCTTCCTATCAATTGCCACCGAAATTTTATCATACAAATCAACAAGAACTACTAAAGAAGTTGAATGACCTTTTCTAAAGCCATATTGGTTATCACACAGAATGTGATGCTTACTCAAATAATTTAATAATCGACGAGAGCATACTTTTTCTAAGATTTTTGAGAAAAAATCTTAGCAAAAGTATTCTATCTAAACTTTTTCAAGATTCCGCACATACGTGGCTTATGACAGTGCCCCTTTAAAAAACACCTTGATCAGAATCTGATAGTAGGAATCCCCTTCATACGGTACCTGACCCCTTTTATCGTTACTATAATTCCTTGTTTTCTTTCAAGTTTTGCTTCATAACTAAATACTAGAAAAAACGAACAAAGTTAATTGTAGGGTAAGGTTTGAGTACTAAAATCGTAAGATTCTTGAGTGCTCTCCAAATTTCCCAAGTGCATCCATAACTCGATGGAGCACACTAAACCATGAGCCATTTCTTTTATAACATAGCATTAAATCCTTTCATAAGCGGGCGAATCGTTTTGGTTGTTGTGTTTTTCTACTTTCGTAGCCAAGTCTTTTTTGTTCACTAAAATCCAACCAAAATGACAGTTTAAACTCGGTTACCCAGACCAAGTTTATGTACTCTGGGTCGTTGTTCTTTATTACTCAATAAAATTAAATGACTTGGTATTTTGATAATATAAAAGGCCATAAAAAGTCAATTCAAAACTCAGTTTTGTTTTGAAAATTTTCCCCGCGCTTTTTTGCCGTGCTCCATCGAGTTATGGAGCATGCACGACATGCAATCAAAAACGTTGCTATATCAAAGCTATGTTATAATAGTTTCTAACATGTCGAGTGAAGGCCCTTCATCAGAGAGAAACGTAAAGAGTGCAAACAAACAACGAGCTTATATAATAATAATAATAACTTAATGAGATGTGAAAAAATTAGCCAATCAGAGCAAAATAACAATAACAAATCAAAATGAGATGCAAAAGCATTTGCTATTCCCACCGTCGATGAGCAAAAAAGGAGGCGGTGTAAAAAGGATGAGTGAGTAAAAACATAGACTAGAAATACATAAATGCAACAACCCCTCGCCTGCTTTTACAGCAACCCCCCTTGCGCTCTTTTTTTATTGGAGGCCTGGACATAGCTACTCCTGTCGGAATGAAAATATAGTTTTAATTCTGGTAGAATATTTGAAATAAAAAACAAAAACTCTATTTTTTTAAAGAGAAATGCAACAAAAAACAAAGAAAAATTTAAGGATGATATTTCGTAAAATATATTGAGATGAAAAAAATTGCATGTCGCCTCCGAGGTTTCGAACTCGATCTCGTTCGCGTGCAAGCCGACGATGTTACCCACCACACTACTGAAGCAGGCGTCAAAATTTTATCAAAACACTAGGGTTATATTGTACAGTTATTTCTTTCCATGTTTACAAAGACCATTGCTTGGTATCTAAAAATATTTGCATTTTGAAAACTACTCAAACTGCCTGGCTGGTTTTCATTTATGATATTTTAAATTTATTTAAACAAATATAACAAAAACAGTTTTTCATTTCGAAATCTGAATTGCTGAAAATGTTTTCACATACATGTTAATGCCAATGGGGCCTTAATAAATATTTCAACAGCATTTGTACGTTTTAAAAAAATGTTCATTTTCCATTTTTTATGCTAAATTATAAACAACCGCTAAGTCATATTAAGTAGTTTTACAAAAAGATTACTATTTAAAAGAAGATAAGACGGCAGCCACAGGTAAAAAATACAACGGGCATCGGCAAGAAAAAACATGCAATTATGGATATGATACGTTTAAAACGGACTTCAAGGACACACAAAATGTCATAATATAAAACAAAATTAACAGTCATAGATGTAAATAGGGAAACTCGAACAGTTTTGCTACTAAGTGTTCGTGATTACTGAGAGCGACTGCTCTATATTTTTACCGTAGCTTAAACTTTTCGGCCTTTATCATCGCTGGTTTTCTATATCTTTTCCCCTCTTTCGAGGTTCGGTTTGACGGGTTTCCTTTAGTCAAGACGTTGATTTGTTTCTGTTCTTTTGAAATGAATGTACGTATCCCCAAAACTCCTTTCTCAAGTCTTTTTGTCAAGAATATATTACTTCAAATCTTTTTTGTCAAGAACTATATTGTTTCCAGTGCCCTACAATCTTCACCGCGCGTGGTCCGTCCACACACACACACACACACATATATATATATATATATATATATATATATATATATATATATATATATATATATATATATATATATATATATATATATATATATATACAAATATTCAGATCGCTCAAACTGATTCGCATTTGAACACGCGTGTAAAGTGGACTCCACGCATGTCGAGATTAGCACCCTCACCGGGCTCCGGGCCTTCGGCCCTACGCCCGGCTCGGGGATAAATTAAGTGAAAACACTGCTCATGTCCACCCTTGCTAAACAAAAACAGCGTCTACAGAAGTGTTAAATAAAAGAAAAAAAATAGATAAATTAAAGTGTATATGAAACGAAAATTAAGTTTGTCTTATTTGAAAGAACTCTTAAAATAATGGGGAATATCAATTTAAAGCTTTTTCATATTTTACTTAGTTCTTGAGATATTTAGACTTATGTGATATTCAAATGAAATAACATATTCGAAAATCGTGAATATTTTTAAGATTATTGATCAAAATCACTTGAAACTTTGCATATGGCTACAGTTCATGCAACTAAACACGAAAGATAAGTTACAAGTGATTTTGATCAATAATCTTAAAAATATTCACAATTTTCGAATATGTTAACTAGAAAAAAAACGAACCATAAGTTATCTCAATATGATTTGAATATCACATACGTCCAAATATCTCGATCACTAAGTAAAATATGAAAAAGCTGTAAATTGATATTCCCCATTATTTTAAGAGTTCGTTCAAATAAGACAAACTTAATTTTCGTTTCATATACACTTTAAGTGAAAACACTGTTTATGTCCACCCTTAGTTATAGGGTAGCCAGCTAACCCTGTCTACAGCAATCCCAGGTGTGCTAGGAAAGCTTTAGGGCATGCAGTGCTTCCCAATCTGTGGTGTGTGGAGCCCAGCTGGGGGTCCATACATAACTACTAAGTCATAAGAGGTTTGCGAAGACCTGCTCTGTTGATAATTTTTCTGCAACAGGTTTTGATAGAAAATTTAAATTAAAAAGTTTAAAGTTAATTTTAACTGTTTCCTGTCAGAATCGGTCTTTAGTATTTTATTCTGGTTAAGGCCAGACAATTTTATTCACCTTTGGGGGAAGCCCTTGGACAGGAATGAGTTAAAATATACGGATTTAACTGAGCAAAATTGGGATACCTTGACTTTGCAAAATCTTATTTTCATGGACTTTTTTACGGGGTAAGTGGGTAAGTGTGTCTTTTCCAAATAAACCCCAAAATTAACTACCACTGATCTCTAATCCAGCTCCAAAAATGGAGCTAGCAGAGATGACGAATTTGGAGAACCAAGATGGCTGCCACGGAAAATTGTATGTTTTCTTAGCACGAAAAGAGACAAAAAAGCCACATTAAAAATATTTCTGCCATTGGTATCAAACAAAGAACACGGTAAAAGGTTTAGAAGCTTAGTTTTTGCGGATATTGGTTGATAAACCATATCCGCTATGTCATGAGCGCGGTTGTGTGTGTGTTTGTGTACGAATGTTTTCGTCAATCACGTGATCAACGCAAATGACCAATAGCGGATCCGAATCAGCATACTTCAGAAGTCTTATTTGTATGTCCAAAGGGTTTAGGAACGTGTACCAGAACAACGAATGGAAGATAGAAAGTTGAGTTTTGTTTCAGGTAATGAACATTTGCGCGCTATGCCAAGACGCCAAGAAATATATGACAAGTGTGATAGTGGGCTACTGGTCTGTCTGTATAAATTTGAACGGTTTTGAGAATTTTTGCGGATTGTCCGGTTTTGAAACAATATGTATTTCAGCATTTTAATACATTTTTATGTATGTATGTATGTACTGTTGTTTTATACTATAAAAGTACAAATACAAGCACGCGGTGACTGCATATTTACACGCAATACTTTCTCTCTAAGGGTTGGGGCCGGGCTTGGGTTAGGGATTGGATTGGAGTTTAAGTAAGGGCTAGAATTAAGCATTATTGTTAAGTTATTAAGGGCATTTAAAAATTAATTTTTTAAAAATTATTTTGTAGTTTCCTACTCTGCCTGGTAATCGATAAACTTGCCTATATCACAAAACTCGTAAAAACCCAATGAAATCAATCAATGACTAATCATTATAAAACTATCTATATGCCTTTGGTATTATAGCATAAGTCTTTACAAAGCCTTGAAGTAACAGACTGTATTTGCTTGTGTTTCCCTTCTGTTTTTCGGTAGTAACAGACTAACAGTAAATTTCCATGTGAGAATTGTTTTACGGCTTTTCTGACTCCCTGGTAACTACTTACCAGAAGTGACGTCGAAAAAGGAATGGGATTTTTAAGAAAGAAACAGTGTTTTCAACACTACGCATTTATTTCGCACTTTTAAGACTCTCTTTGTTATTGCCTAACTACAAGAAATAATGAGAATGACGTGTAATTCTACTGTAAAAATTTTTTTTTCTCCAAAAGACCATTCCTTTTTTGACATCACTTCTGGAAAGTAGTCACCAAAGTTGGCGGGCAAAAAGTTCCATTTTCAAAGATAAAATATAGGGCTCTTCAAATCTTAAAATTTAAGATTTTAGGTTGTTTGGTCAAATTACAGGAAATTTCAGAGACCCAAAATTCAAATTTTTTCCCAACCCTTTTTTTTCCCTAAGTGTGTCTTTTCCAAATAAACCCCAAAATTATCATAATTTTGTTTTCCATAGTTTGAAAAAACATGAGCCTCTACTTGGAAATGGACTTACATTCTTCCTGCTTTCTATAGCTTGCTGTATCCACAGCAACTCCATTGCCAAATCTTCACGAAGTTTGATCAATTCTGTCTTCTCTTTAGGATATGTGTTGCATGAAACCCCAAACATTGCTTGAATATCTGTACTGGAAATGCCTAATAATTGAATTGAAAACATACATATAGTATTCACATGTAAAGCAAACACCTTTTTTACTAGCAATAAGCCTCAAAATAAATCTTAGAAACCTGCTGGTGATTGTGACCAGTAAGAAAAGAAATCTGCCAGTCACGGAAGATTTGTTACCGGTCATATTTGTTTTTTCACTTATTGTCTATTAACATTTAAGTGCAGCGTGCACTAAATGTATAGCCAGTATATAAGTTAGTTTACTCATTGAACAACATGACAATTCTCAAAAAAATATGTTATTTCTTTGGCAAGAAAAAGATGGTCAAAGAACAACCAAACACATTTTATTTATCTGGTACTGTATAATGAACAAAATATCAACTGCGTGTCACAATCAAAACTGTGATAACATTTGTATAATAGATAACAAGTACCAGTAAAATGTATCTTTTGCATAATAGTAAGACATTAATTAAAAGTTGTTTAACGAAGGTGGCTCCATACAGTTTCTTGAAAAATGGAATTTTTTTTAAATCGGCCTATTGATTACTTATACTTCAAGGAAAGTTTTAATGAAAAAAAAATTGGGAGTCACCAAAGTTTTTTCTGAATTAAATTAGTTTGAAGGGTAATTGTCAGCAATTTTGAAACGTTATTTTTTATTTTTATTTTATTAGCTTTGCCAGATAAAAAATGTTTATGTACAGATAACATAGAAAAGTTACTTAGAAACGATGGCAGGGGATCCGCAACAGCGATTAGCCAATTACAGCGGGCCCGAGATATAAGTTAATGTATAAAGCTATATAACTATATACAAAGTATAACTAAATATAATTTACAGGTACAGATACTAACAACAGCAAGAAATTGGACAGCTAAGACTACGGACAGAATTACATTTTAGACATATAGTTTTAAACGTACGTGGATTTTCACAGTTGTAACTAGTTTCCAATGATGCAAAATAATAATTTAGCATAACAGATTTAAATGAGTTTAGACTATCCATACTAAGGTTCAGTTCATTTGCAAGAGCGTTCCAAATTCGACAAGTTCTGATGAAAAAGGATCTCTGGTAGGTGGTAGTTTTACATTTACGGGTAACAAATTTGACTACATTACCACTAGATGATCTAGTGGTTCTGTGAGTAAACGTAATAGGAAGAACAGAGGACTTAAGATTAACTAAACTATGTGTTATTTTAAAGAACAAGATCATATCTAAATATTCATGCCAGTAACAAATAGGAAGTAGAGACAAGGAATATAACCTGGTGTTATAGTCGATAGTACAAAAAAACGGCAGGTTGAGGATATACTTGGTGGCACGCCTTTGAATCCTCTCTAACTTATTTATTAGTTCAATTGACTGTGGCGCCCAGATTTGTGTGGCATAACCAAAATGAGGCCGAACTAAAGCAAGATATAGTGTGCGCCTCACTGCGGTGCTTTTGATGTGCAGTGTGTTCCTTCTAATGTAACCGAGGAGTTTGTTAGCTTTAGCAGATTGTTCGTGTACTTGTTTGTTCCAGGTTAGGTTATTAGCTACCCATACACCAAGATCCCTTTCAGCATCAGTTGTTTTTAGGATGGAGTTTTTTAACTTGTATGTTGACGTTAATGGTGTAATTTTCCTTGTGATTCTTTGAGACTTGCATTTGGTCTCGTTGAAAACGAGGCCAGACGCTGACGACCAGTTTTCTAAATTATTCAGATCCGCTTGGAGAGATTGTTGCCATAGCAACAACTGTTGGTA
The DNA here is from genome assembly GCA_964035015.1 of Corallium rubrum. Lineage (NCBI taxonomy): Eukaryota > Metazoa > Cnidaria > Anthozoa > Scleralcyonacea > Coralliidae > Corallium > Corallium rubrum. Next base: position 11,362,661 of record OZ036005.1, read on the forward strand.
TTTATTTGGTAGCAGTTTTTGATTGTCAGACTGTTTAACTATGCATAACATTTAGTTTTATTCTTTTTCCAAATTGTTTAATCACGTGTTTTAATTTGGACTCTCAAACTTGTATTTTCCATTTTTCAAGAAACTGTATGGAACCACCTTAAATTAAATTGCACCATTAAATTGTGCCAGTTGTTTCAGAGTTGGATTGCTGGTATGTGTGACCAAGTATCGTCTGAAATGCAGGTATTATATTGGCATGATGTGCATAGTGTTTTGGGGGTCTGACATCCACTTGCACCGTTTTAAGGTTTTTGAAACTGAACGTCTGCAATGATTATAAAAGCAACATTTTCCAAAACAAAAAAACTCAATTTCACTTAAAAATTTACTGGTCATGCATGACCGGTAAGCAACAATCAGGCTTCGAAATAAATTTGAAATGTATACCGGTCACTATGACCAGCAGCTCAATAAATTTGCCGGTCACAGTGGAATTTTTACCAGTCATTTTTAGTTATACGTATTTGCACTCGTCGTTCGCGTGACTTGTGAGTTTAGAAACAATAATATACAACGGGCCAATAGCGTAACCGTTTTCGAGTTTTTAGGTAACGACGGTGAGACAAACAAACACGCACACACAGACAGATAAAGGTATTATAATATAGATTATGAACTATATTTGTATATGAACATTGTTTAAGCACACTTTAGGCACAACGCCACAATGCCAGCATATCGTATTACAATTTGACACATTAGCTCTCACTTGGATTCAAAAATTTACCGGTCATGCATGTCCGCCAAGCGATGATTTGCTGGTCAAACTGTAAAATTTTACCGGTCAGTGACCGGCACTTATTTCGAAGCCTGGTAACAATATTTACCGGACAAATTGGATAATTCTAACAGTCAATGACCAGTGATCGGCACTAATTTAGAGGCTTAACTAGCACTATTAGGGAAACAGGACCGTAGGCAGGAAGTTTTACAGTAAGACTGGCCAATTTCTAGGTGGATCCGGGGTTATGCTTCCCCTGGAAATTTTTTAAAATTTGAGTCTCTGAAATGGCATTTCCCACAATCTGACATCATATTTGAGCAAAATTTTGAACATTTTAAACATATTTTTTAAGACACATTCTCTCATTCTTACAAAAGATTTTGTCTAAAACTACAGTATTACATATTTACAAAGACACATGTTACTTTTCACCTAAATGTTCAGAAGTTCATTACGAAGTTCGTTGGGAAGTTCAAAGTTTGTTTTGAATTATGCAATTGATTACCGTAGTGCCGCGGGTAAGCGCCCACCCCCATGATGTATTACAATTTTCTTAAAAACGGGGGTGGGCGCTTACTCGGAGCACGCAAAAAAAGAACGCAAATTTTATGCCTATAAAATGAAACAACATTGAAACTGAGTATCTTACTTTAATATAATAATGAAACAAACTAAACTATAGATTACAAATCCTGTTCATTTGTTCCACGTCTTATACCAACATGATATCTTCTCTTCCATCGATGAAGCCAACCACGACTTGCTTTGAAACCGTCGATGTTTTGTTCAGCAGCATACATCTTTGCTTTTTCCATCAGCATAATGTTCGACAAGCATCTCCCTTCTTCTCTTTCACTTAGCAAAAACTCGAATAGAAGATTGTCGATTTCTGATACCTTTGGGCTGGCGCCGTCATGTAGTTTTGTTTTCTTTCTCGAAGATCCGACGTTGTTTAATAACAGATTATCGTAACAAGAATTCCACTCTCGTACCCTCTTACGATCGATACTAAACTCTCACGCAGTTTGTGAAACATTGTGCCCATTTTGCCTATGCCACTCTACAACATTTACTTTCCATTTGACACTGTATTGTTTCAACTTTCGCGGCATGGTTGCTGTTTACCGTATAAACATTTCCCCCAGAGTGACTGGATCAAAATGTGTTAATTCTCATTGGTTAATTTAGGCGGACCTCTGCGAACACATACTGTAGGGGTAATCAGTTGCAGTGAGAAAGTGTCTAAAAATAGCGCGTTTTGACAGCTCGGCCCTCGAATAGAATAAGCCCGAAAAATTACTTTTGTCGTAAATAGGGGGGTGGGTGCTTGCTCGGATGTGGGCGCTTACCCGCGGCACTACGGTACTGGCTACTAGGAACCAAGAAGGGACAAAATCAATCAAATGAGCTCTGAACTTCCCAATGAACTTGCGAACTTCGGAATGAACTTTCGAGCATTTTGGTGAAAAGTGAGTAGCAAATGACTGTAAAATAATAGTTACTCTAACAGGATAAAGCGCGAACACAACGCGAAAACTCATTGTCAGAGTTATGATATTTAACGACTACTTAGTTCTTTCTGTGACTCTAGGAACAAATGTGATGTGTGACATTTATATAAAAATCATATTTTGGATTTTCTCTGGGGGGGCAGTTGCCCTGCACCCACCCCCACCCCCACCGCACTATCTACGGCTCTGTAGGGAAACAGTGTTTTGTAGCTCTGAGACCACTGTATTATATACATTGTATACTGTACCTATAATTTTCTCATTTAACTGTACATTTTCTTTCATTTCATCACCTTCCTGGCTTGGAAATTTCTCTTCACTAAGTTCTCCATCAGTCTTGTTTAGAACAACACTCAGACCTTCCACATTATCGACACCATCCCCAACATTTCTACAGACTTCTGTGTCAGAATCACCATTCATAACAGATTGAAAACCATCCAGGGAAATTCCACCATTATTTTCCAACTGCTTTTGCACAACGTTCGGTTTTCCTTCAACAAGTGCCTCTGGCACCACAGAATCTTTCTGTTCAGAATCACCATCAAATTTAACGTCTGTATCACCATATTCAAAATTTTTCTCCAAAACTGCTACCAACTCATCACATTTTAAACGACCGTCTGTTCTTTGATTTTCAGCTTGCTTCTCCTGATTAATTGATATACATATACTCTGATCTTTCTTTGTTTTGGCTTCGTTTAAGAAATTAGGTAAACAAAGTTTTCCTTCTGCTTTCCAAGTAACTTGGACATTGTCAAGACCTCCCTCAAGGGTGCCCACAAGCTGACTATATTGTTCTTTCAGCTCCAGAAACCTTTTCCGTACAATGTAGCCACGAACCAGAGCCTAAAACGTTGAATAAAGTACACAATCCAGGCCAAAAACACCATAAATTCACGAGCATTTGCTTAGAAATCATACCTGTAGCTTTATTACGTCGTTCGTGTTGTATATACTTCGCGCCATCTTTGTTTTTGAAAATGAGGGTTAACGAACCCCCCGGTTTTACTTAGTTATAAAAGGTACTCCAGGGGGGTGAGCTGAAAAAATACTAACAACATGGCGGCCAAAGAACGTGAGAGGAAGTATGAATGTAAGAGACATTGATGACTGTTGTTGCCGTTTCTTTTTCAAATGAGCGTTTAGTTTAACAATATTTTGATAACTACACTATTTCTTTATTAGATCTGGATCACACGGCAGATGTACAGTAAGTATTCTTATAAAAACAATAAAATTGATAGACAATAACAATATTTGATGAATTGATGGTTTGCAGTCAGTCTCTTATACATACTAGAGGTCAGTAACTCCCCATTGATCCATGAACACCTTTTCCCAATGTCAGATAAACGCAGAATCTTCCTGATCTTATTCCCAGCTTGCACTGTGTTGTGTGCATAATTATATGAATCCACTTTCATAATCTTTTTCATTTTCTTTTGACAGACTCCATGCTTGTATCCTTTCAAAATTAATATTCCAGCGTATAGCTCTTCAAGTTTATTTCCATCATTTACAAAATGAAACAAACATTTTTCCTTAACATCAGATATTAAGGGGGCAAGGACTTGAAGGAAGCTTTTGAACAGGTTAGTTTTATTGTAGCCTCTTCCGCAGGCATCTTTTGTGGGTTAGGAAGTTTAAGTTTCATAATAGTTTTGTGCAAAGTTCAGGGTTGGATATAAGAACATTTTTTCAAAAATAAAATATTCTTATTTCTTATATTAATATAAGAACATTTTTTGCAATATAAGAACATTTTCAAAAACCTTGATCAGCCATTTCACCGTGACTCATGTGACCAAGTCACAAAATTTTAGGATTTAAATGCATGTTTCTGCCACGTCTGATTTAGCAAAACCCAAACTCACTTCAGGCAAGAAACCCCCTAGGGAGATATTCAAGATGATTTGTTTAATTCCTGATAATTATACTCACAGCCTCAGATATAGCCATTTACTTTTCATGACTCACGTGACAGCCAGAAAAGAAAAGATTCTACCTAATGGCATTCTTATCTATTTTCCTGGCAACGTAATAATTTTACATTTTTCTAACTTTCATAAAAAATATACTGGGACATGACGCTATGACTCTCAATTGATTTTTTTTTGAAAATCATCTTTTGTTTAACAAATAATCTTACAAATGCAGTGTGACTCATGTGACACAAAAATGTGACTCACGTGACCAGTGACAAATAATACCTATTAACTCAGCTTAAAACATGTAAAATGAACAATTTTTGGCTAGGTTAGCATCATAGTCGACAGAACTATGCATGTCCAATCAAACTTACTCCATAGCATGAATCACGTGACTAAAAATGTGACTCACGTGACCAATAACAAATTATACCTAGAAACCCTGTAAAAACTGATATAACATTAAAAATTTCTGGTGAAAATGCCAGTTAATCAAGTACAAATCTAATGTTTGCTCAAATTTAAACCCCAAGATATCAAACACTCAGGGCCGTAGCGAGGGGGGGTATTGGGGGGGTGTTTCACCCCCCCAACTTTTTCGAAACTGAGATATTCGGAAAATCGAATTACTCGTTCGGAAAACTACGGCAACATAGGTTAAGCGGGATTTCAGTCAGTGAACAGCAAAAAAACTCATGTTGAGTTTATAGAACTTACAAAATAATAATATTCACATGGATAATAAATCTTTTTTGTCGATTTACTGCATACATTAGATACATGACACCTTTTGCTTTGCATACACGGATACATAATAAGATTTCTCATTTCCGGATTTTAAACAGCCTTCGCAAACTGCCACGCTTTCCCGCAATCTGGCCATGATACCATGTCAAGGTCATCGCTCAAATACTATCAATCAACATGCTTGTAAGAGTAGCCCCATTGTCTCCGAGCTATTTGACACCCTCCAACCACCTACGCCTTTTTCGCTGGCAGTACAAAGCGATATGCTATTTTGCATGATCAACTTGAAAATGTCGAGAACGCATTGAAGTTGAGAAATCTTTCTCTTACGAGATGGACTGCACGGGCAGAATCTCTCCAAGCGATGTGGATATCATATGAAGCAGTGATGGATGTTCTGGAGCAAATTTCTACGACAGATTCTGTCGACGCAAAAGGTAAAGCTGCTGCAACTGGTCTGCTGGCCAAAGTTCTCCGGGTCGACTTTGTCGTCAGTTTAATGTTCATGAGGATCATTCTCTGGAAAACGAAAGTTTTAACAGAATCGTTTCAGAAAGAAGATTTGAATATCGTTGATGCTATTGAAGTATTGAATGGCACAATAAAGTCTTTACAAGACATACGAAATGATGATGAAGCAATTGCAAATCAGATCCAAGCTTCCATTGACGTACTATCTGGGAAAGATGTTGATGCTGCTGGTGAATTTGCAAGATTGCATCGACCACGTAGAAGACCTCGCCGCGTAGATGAAAATCCAGAATCCGCGGCTGATGTTGCCATGATTGATTTCTATGGCAGGGAATTTAAAGAAGTTCTTGACACTCTGATCCAGCAGTACAAAGATAATATTAATGTCAGTCTGGAGAAAGTTAAAGCGCTTTCCATCGTCCTTCAACCACCATTGAAGTCTAACCATGAAGAAGCTGACGTGAAAGAGCTCCTTAGCCTATTTCCCCGACAAGCACCTGACCAAGCTGCATTTGCTGCCGAGTTCGAGATTTTCGTGAACGTGGTCATGAAGGAAGGATACGCAAATCCCGTTGAATCCTTGGCTGATGCTGCAAAAGAAGCTGAGAGGCTAAAGCAAATTTTCCCTTTGACCAGTCGAGTTTACAGACTTGCGTTGACTGCTCCTGTGACTGTGGCTGAGAACGAGAGAACTTTCAGCAAGTTAAAGACAGTGAAAACCGCTTTGCGCAATTCTATGACAGATAATAGATTGCGCAACTTAATTTTGCTTAATTGTGAAAAAGATATTACAGATGGTATAGACTTAGACCACTTGGTTGACAACTGGTCCAAGGAAACCAGCAGACGAATAAACTTATAAATTGCAAAGCTTGTGATGACGACTGAACTGCATAAGTAACCATGTAAATATGGGAAAGTCTTTCTTGTTGGGATATTATAGCTGTATTTTGTGCAACAATCCCTGATTAGTGCAAATAAATTATGATACCTTATCATAGAATTTAATTGTTTATTTTTGGCTTCTTTTTTATTGTTGAAAACTAAATTCCTACATCTGTAAACTGTCCTAGGAAATCTCTCAGAACTGCTCCCAGAATGCTGGAAATGCAATGCATTTTCCGAGACCCTAGAACTAAAAATTTTCCGGGGTGAGCATGCCCCCGGATCCCCCTAGATTGACCCGCCTTACGGCGCGTGCCGATTCATATTCGGAAAAACCATTTGAAATTCGGAAATTTTGGACTTACACCCCCCCAACTTTCATATGCTAGCTACGGCCCTGCAAACACTTTCACAAGCCACGAAATGTTATCGATCAAATGTCCTTCAACTTTGCTTCTGAAAGCTTCTTGAACATGTTGGTACTCGGAATCCGTTAACTTTACTGTAGAGCATCTGTAGAGCACTCCTCATAACTACCTTCATTCTTTAGCTTCTCTCTTTTCTTTTGCCTTTCTGCTGCACTTAGTGGCTTTTTTTTATTTGGATTCATGAGAAACCTTTGACAATTTGTAAACAAGTTGAAATTTTGAAAAAAATATTTTTGTTGCCTTGGTAACCTGGCAAAACATAGTTGCCCAAGTAAAAACACTATTATTCATTCAAGAAGTTGGTAGCAACTTTTTCCAGTACAGTGTACATATTTTGTGCTAAAACTAACAATTCTACATGAATTCTTATTTATGTGACTCATGTGACCAAACTTGAGGGTGATTTTTCTCAGAAACTATCAATAATATTTTTATAATATTTTGTGGATAGGTTCTACTAAATAAAAGTACCAAGTTATGATTGTCTCAAAAAATTAGTTTTTAAGCTGACAGGGAACGAGTAAACTTTGTGATGTAATTTTGAGACTCACGTGACCCATAAATGAGGGTGTTTTCAATGTCTGTTAAAACAAAGGCGATTCCTCATTTTGAATTTTTTTTTCTTAAATATATTTTAAAATAGCAAAATAATCATATATGTGTTTAGAAAGTAATAAAGAAACTTGTTCTTATCCCCCCAAAAATGTACTTTTTCAAAAAAGGACAATATTTGTTCTAACTGCTGCATAATAATTGTCGTTCTAAATGCCTTTCCCACAATGGCCGGGGGCAACCATGAGCAAAAAATTTTATGATTTGATGAGGGTAAGGTACTGTAGCAACTAAAAATAGCATTGTAGTGGCTATTGTGTTAATTTAAATTTTTGGCATTGATGTGTCATTTCTGTGAAATGGCTGTGATGACATCATATTATGATGTCATCCAAAATCTTGGGCTTTCAAAATTATAAAAATAGTTATCACTGCTGTATTTATATGACTATTATCTGTATATCTTATCTTCAGGATGAATGTCAAATAGTTAAAATTTACAACTTCAAAGTAGAATAATTAATGAGAATAATATAAGAAAATATAAGAACATTTTTGCCCCCCAAAAAATCTTCTTATATAATATAAGAACATATAAGAACAACTAATATAAGAAGATTTGCCAACCCTGGCAAAGTTAGATATACCAGTAGTCCAGTTCCTGACAAACTTTCCTGACCAAGATATAATTGTTATGATTATTGGGTTACCTATGCAAATTGTTATTTGCATATTAGGTAACGCAATAATCATAACAATTATATCTAACTTTACACAAAGCTAATGAAACCTAAACCCCCTAATGCACAAGAGATGCCTGCAGAGGAGGCTATGGCTGAATGTTCATTTTGTATAATTTTGCATTCTTTCATAGCGTCTGTTCTTTAACCAGTATATAGTTTGTATATAGTTTGTATTCAGCTGTGTCACAAAGCTAACTTGTAACTGACTATTACTACGTATCACCTACCTTGCTAGGAGAGCCTTCTTCCTTATTTCGTCGCTGAGAGAGAGGAAGAAAAGTAGGCTCTGCTGTATTCGTGTTTGGCTTCGTCCAAGATTTAGGACGAAGTAACCTGTTTAAAACCCGTTTAACCGGTTCTTGTTTTGTTTTGTTTTGTTTTGTTTTGTTTTGTTTTGTTTTGTTTTGTTTTGTTTTGTTTTGTTTTGTTTTGTTTTGTTTTGTTTTGTTTTGCTTTGTTTTGTTTTGTTTTGTTTTGTTTTGTTTTGTTTTGTTTTGTTTTGTTTTGTTTTGTTTTGTTTTCTGATCTGGACTGGGTTCGAGATTGTATCCAAGCAACTGACATGCATGCGCAACGGAAACCAGTTACGACTCACGAACACGGCAAAGCCTTCTTTTCTTCCTCTCTCTCAGCGAAGAAATAAGGGGGAAAATGCTCTGCTCGCAGGGTACCACACAGAATTGCTACAAGTCTCTCTCTCTGACGGAAAAGCGGAATTTGAGAAAGTCTAAGGCGAGAGGGAGTAGAAATATTGGGCTTGAAGAAATCAACCACTAGAGGTTTTCACTTTCAGGGTTCGAATTAACGTCTTACAATGCAGCGTAACGTTTTACAATGTAGCGTAACGTCTTACAATGTAGCGTAATGTCTTACAATGTAGCGTAACGTCTTACAATGTAGCGTAATGTCTTACAATGTAGCGTAACGTCTTACAATGCAGCGTAATGCCTTACAATGCAACGTAACGTCTTATCAATGTAGCCTAATGTCTTACAATGCAGCGTAATGTTTTACAATGTAGCGTAACGTTCTACAATGTAGTGTAATGTCTTACAATGCAGCGTAACGTTTTACAATGCAGCGTAACGTCTTACAATGCAGCGTAACGTTTTACAATGTAGCGTAATGTCTTACAATGTAGCGTAACGTCTTACAATGCAGCGTAACGTCTTACAATGCAGCGTAATGTCTTACAATGCAGCGTAATGTTTTACAATGTAGCGTAACGTTTTACAATGTAGTGTAATGTCTTACAATGCAGCGTAACGTTTTACAATGTAGCGTAACGTTTTACAATGTAGCGTGATGTCTTACAATGTAGCGTAACATCTTACAATGTAGCGTAACGTCTTACAATGTAGTGTAACGTCTTACAATGTAACATAATGTCCTACCAGGTAGCTTAACGTCTTGCAAAGTAGCAAAACATTTTATAGCGGCGTGGCGGAACATTTTACAACATAACGGAACGTTTTATAGTGACAGTGTAAGCGGAGCGTCTTATAACGCAGCGTAACGTTTGACAACGTAGGACTATGTCTTATGATGTATCGTAACATTGTAATGGAACGCCTTATATAACCCGTCTTAGGGCCTGTTTATATGATCCCGGTGTACCGGGATGTCCCGGTTGACCGGGATGAATTTCATCCCGGGTATGAATTTCATCCCGGGTCAAAAAGCGCGGGAATTTAAGGAAATGGACAAAAAAAGTAAAAACTCACCCTAATTCTACTATGTTAGAAGTTATTTCACTTTTATTCAGTGTTTTGTCTTTAGACCTGAGCGTTTAGAACTGTAATATTCAAAGTTACAAGCACTGTAGTTCAGTAAACTTCATCCCGGTGTACCGGGATGTCGCGTTTATATGGGGAAAAAATCTGTCCCAGTGTACCGAGATCTCGGTTGCTTCAGCCAGGATCCCGGTACACCGGGACGTCCCGGTCTCCATAGAAACGCAACCGCGAAAATAACAGTAAATTATCTACAAGCCGAGATCACGGTACACCGGGACGTCCCGGTACACCGGGATCATATAAACAGGCCATTATATAACGTCTGATCTTAACACATAGTCTTGTCATTGCGCGCTCGGTATAAACATGGTATAAATATGGCGAGCGATGTCTCGCGCGCTTTCAAAGAAATCATATAGCTAGGCCTGCCCAACAGCGCAGAAACTATTTAAAAACACGGTGTATGCCTACGGGCTGCGACGCAGGCTATTCTTGACACTCGTCCTTATATTTTCGTAAAAAGTTGCATATCGGATTTTTCTAACTTAGCCTTAGGCCCTGTTTAGATGAAGTGGATTGAGTGTTCAAGTCAAATCTCGCATGTTGTTTCTCCTTGTTGTGTTTACATGAAGAAGATTGAAAGTTTTCGATCTGATCGAAACGAATGGCTGAAGTCAATCCACGCAGTGGAGTGGATTGACTTGAGATTCAAGCAAGGATCGACTTGAATGTCTCCAATCTGATTCATGTAAACACGGTTTGACTTGAAAATGACTTGATAGTTGATGCGTGTCGTGCTAAATGGCAGACATTGAGGAAAGCACAGAAAATAGTGTTCCAAAACCGAAAACAATGTTCCAAGCAGATCGGATTCTCCATGTAAACATGTGCCTGGATTGACTTCACTCGCGTTTCTCGATCCGATTGAACTGTCAATCCGCTTCATGTAAACAGAGCCTAATTTGAACCCTGACTTGATAGAAAGGTATTAAAGCAGACTGGTTTTGTCAAGAGAAATACCAATTCTTTACTTTCACGTCTTATCTGTCCAGATGGTGGTTAGTCGATTATTACTTCAAAATGTTTACGTAATAGATAAAGCATGAACTGATTTACAAACGAGCTGCAAGCGAGCCGTAGTAAATCAGATACAGATCGGCTGCGAATCGTACTTATCAGATGTCTAAAACTTACTTTTTGCTGGCACGAGTCTTGCTTTTTATCACACTAAATCTTCCTTTTAAATATTTCTTTTCTCAAGTATATTGTCGCTTGTCCTTGTTTCCAAATACTCCGGTTGCTTCCTCGGACAGCTGAGGAAAACTAGCCGCCATGTTTGAAAACAAAGTGCGCATGCTCCGCAAATTATTTGCTGCAGAATATTATTTGTACTCAGTCATTTGCAGGTGAATTAACCAATCAGAACGTGGGATAGAGACAGGCTTCGAAATAAGTGCCAGTCACCGATCACTGACCAGTAAAATTTTACAGTTTGACCGGCAAATACCATCGCTTGGCGGACATGCATGACCGGTGAATTTTTGAATCCAAGTGAGAGCGAATGTGTCAAATTGTAATACGATATGCTGGCGTTGTGGCGTTGTGCCTATATACAAATATAATTCATAATCTATATTATAATACCTTTATCTGTCTGTGTGTGCGTGTTTGTTTGTCTCACCGTCGTTACCTAAAAACTCGAAAACGGTTGCGCCGTTGGCCCGTTGTATATTATTGTTTCTAAACTCACAAGTCACGCGAACGACGAGTGCAAATAAGTATAACTAAAAATGACTGGTAAAAATTCCACTGTGACCGGCAAATTTATTGAGCCGCCGGTCATAGTGACCGGTATACGTTTCAAATTTATTTCGAAGCCTGGATAGAGACGAAATGAATGATAATATAGTAAGGTTAGATATACTGCCGAAACAGAGAACGTTGAAGTCTAACGTTTCGAGCGAAGGTCCTTCGTTAGAGAAAAACGTGGCTCTCTGACGAAGGACCTTCACTCGAAACGTTAGACTCCTACGTTCGCTGTTTTGGCAGTATATCTAACCTTACTATATTTCGATTGTTCTTTCAACACTGCCTGCTCAGCACACTACTTTTATTTCACTATTTGAATGATAATATAGTTTGGTTCTTATGTTCTAGGTTGGTCTTGCTATGTATGGTTACATGACTGAGCTAGAAACTGTTGACATAGATAGAACCGAAGAAATTACAGCTGAAGGTACATTATACACTTAATGTCTGCTCCCGAGGGAAACAGTTAGTTTTGTTTTCCCGAGAGTCTTGATATTTCCCGAGAAGAAGTCGAGGGAAACATCGAGACTCGAGGGAAATCAAAACTAACTGTTTCCCGAGGGATCAGACATTAAGTGTTTTGTTATATAGCTAGAGTTTCGCTGAATAATTTCGACGTTTATCAAGGAAAAGTACACAAAAGGCAAACGCTAAGACTTACCAAAACATTTCGCCTGGCTCCGTAATTTCACTTCAACCAAACAAATATGAGTCTCAGAACAAAAGAACAGCAATACATTTCTCCAGTTAATCTTCACACATGCTTTGAAGGCTTATAAATATTCTTTTTTTCGTACCAAACAAGCTTTTGTTTATAGGATGCCGTGAAGAGTTCGAAGTTCTAGCGGGCAACAATTGAAAACTTATTGACCGACTGGGCTATAAGTTCTCAATTATTGCCCGCTCGGTAGACGCTAGTCTACCTAAGGTCATGTGACCACTTAGCTAAGGTCATGTGACCACAAACCAACCAATGACAGTCATCGTTGCGTCCAGTGAAACTCTAGCTATATAACAATGTCTTATATTTGAGTGTGTCAGCCAAACAGTGCAGATAGAGTAAAGTAAACAGGTAGTAAACTGTCGAGATACGATTTGAGCGGAGCCTTCAGTTATCACTCGGGCTACCTGTGGTAGCCAGGTCTAGGTTTCGGCTCCGTTCCCACGTGTTACTAGGGACCTTACGAAGTACGCCGGCAACTTCAACGACGACGTCTTTTAAACAAAAAAATTCTAGTTGCAAAACAAAGAGAATGAATAAATTTTCGTCCCTAGAATAATCTTAACACCGTCCTTGTTTTTTTACAACGCCACTTAGAGCATTTTCACGTCGATACGTCTTCATGACGACGTCAACGACGGAGATTCCTAAAGCTATACCGCTCCAGCTGGTGCCATGATCCAGTTTTGGCGAGTTTCTGAAGTGTGTGAATGGTTAAAAAGTATTGGTCTTGGAGAGTATAGGGAGTTATTTATCGTGCATGAGATCGAAGGTGATCGACTACTGCATCTTGATAAAGATCAATTAAAAGTCCTTGGTGTGAATAAGATTTAATATTTACTTCAATACCGACACTACAATCATTTTAGCAGTACTGGGGCGTTTTGGAAGCCATTAAACGACTGTACCTTCAAATATAGTGGTCAGTTGACTTTTTTAATTATAAAATTTGTGTTGCTTTTTAACGTCGTCCTAGCATCGTAAGGTCCCTATTTTTTGTCTATGTCGAGTATTGGAAAAAAAATATATTACTGTCGTGGAAATAGAAGCGTTCCTAAAATATTTTTGCATTTCTTTTGCTATGTTTGACCAGTTCATTTGATGAAAATTATTGCTATAACTTCCTGTTTTGAATTTGATTGGTTTCTAATTTTTAAACAACCAATAAGAAAAATTATTATACAATACTGATACAATCTCGACTGTGATTGGCTAAAAACCTACAGATAATCTTGATGTCTTGCCACCTACAAAATATCAAAAATTATCTGTAGCTATGACGCGCTGGCCAGCGGTTTGAACAAAACAAACATGGCGGTCGTCCTTAGGAGACGAGACGATAAATACAGACTTGCTCCGGGCTCTGATTGGTCGCTCCGAAACAATGAAATCTTTCCACGGCCACAGTATGATGGATCCGCACTTGTAAACAAACGATCTCGCTCAACGCTGGACCTTATGATCTTATTAATAAGTTGGTAAGTATACATATGGTATACTATTTTTGGGATTATTTTGATTGTTTTTAGAATGGACAACAGCAAAACGGTGAGATTCTTATTCATATTATGGTATAAACTTACCATAAGTCTGTATTTTAACAGAACATTCGCCAGTATTATTCGACTACTTAGTTGTAGAATATTTACATCTATATATTTTCGAATACTAGCTAAACTCTCACCATTTGCTTTTAACCACAACTATGGAAGGAATATTTTAATATCCTCAGAAAGGTTTTGTAACTATCGATCTGAAGACATTGCACAAAGACACCAGTGAGTCAGACCAGTTTGGAATCTAAATTTCCTGTGCGCTGGACAGCCGTGTTTGAATTTTCCCTTGTGCGCCAAACTGAATGATTGAATGAACATATGTAAATGCCAGTATTAATCTTATTACTGACATTGGTGATTTTGGTCTAATTTTGTGCGCCAAGTAACAACTAACGTTTTTTGTGCGCCGATTTGTGCGCCAGTAAACACAGCTGTGCACCGAACATGTGAAGGTCAGAGCCCCTTCATTCCAAACTGGAGTCAGACCCATCATATCGTGGCCATGCAAAGATTTCATTGTTTCGGAGCAACCAATCAGAGCCCGGAGCATGTCTGTATTTATCGACTCGTCTTAGGAGTGAAGATCAAAAGCGGATTAATCTGGCGGATTTGGCACGTTTTGTTGATGCTAAAACCACCAAGAAAAAAACAAGCGAGCTACACATACAGCTGTTAGAGTTTAAAGCAGTGTTTGAAAGAGAAAATTGTATTTGAAAGCGAAAAAGTTAGCGAACCTCGAACTGAAGACGGTATGAATATTTACTATTTTTACCTAACTTTGTAAAAAACTTTCTAAAGGCTTCTACATTTATAATTGTATAATAAAACAATTATTGATTTCGGTCATCGCATGATATCAAGAATTATCAAGGCCTCTGTTTGTGTTATCCGCCTCAGCCTTCGGCTTCGGCAGATAACACAAACCTCGGCCTTGATAATTCTTGATATCATGCTCAACCTCATCCAATAATTGTACATTGTTATATAGCTAGAGTTTCGCTGGATACAACGATGACTGTCATTGGTTGGTTTGTGGTCACATGACCTTAGCTAAATTTCAATGTCTACCGAGCGGGCAATAATTGAGAACTTATTGCCTGCTCGGGCAATAAGTTTTCAATTGTTGACCGCTTGAACTTTGAACTCTTCACGGTTTCCTATAAATAAAAGCTTGTTTGGTAAGAAAAAAGAATATTTATAGGTCTTCAAAGAATGTGTGAAGATTAACTGGAGAAATGTATTGCTGTTCTTTTGTTCTGAGACTTATGTTTGTTTGGTTGAAGTGAAATTACGGAGCCAGGCGAAATGTTTTGGTTAAGTCTTAGCGTTCGTCTTTTGTGTACTTTCCCTTGATAAACGTCGAAATTATTCAGCGAAACTCAAGCTATATAACAAAACACTTAATGTCTGATCCCTCTGGAAACAGTTAGTTTTGTTTTCCCTCGAGTCTCGATGTTTCCCTCGACTTCGTCTCGGGAAATATCAAGACTCTCGGGAAAACAAAACTAACTGTTTCCCTCGGGAGCAGACATTAAGTGTATAGTATTAGTTGCCAAACTGCAAACACCAATCAAATTCAAAACAGGAAGTTTTCAACGAATCTTATCAGATGAATTGTTCAGCTTGAGGAAGATATTGCAACAATATTTTAGGAACGCTTCTATTGCCACGAGCTCTAATTACTGCACCACAATTAGAATATAATTTAATTCACTGTTTGTTCTAATTTTTGCTTACTCTATAGTTTTTATATGATTTTTGTTGTAAACAGGTCACGACATGCTGTCACTTCTCTTCCATTTTATGGATGAACTCTTGTTTCTATTTTGTGTTGAACCATTTTTCATAGGAAAGGTACGTACAGTGCGGTTTATATATATATATATATATATATATATATATATATATATATATATATATATATATATATATATAATATATATATATATGTAATGTTTACAACACGAGCGGCCGTGTTGTATATGAATATACAATCACGAGCCGAAGGCGAGTGATTGTATATTCAATACAACAAGGACGCGAGTGTAGTAAACAACTTGTGAAATGAATAAATAGTAAAAATCCCTTTGGGATATTGAGATGCTAATTTGCTAATTAGTTACAAGCACTAATGGTTGTATCAGAAGAGTATACATCCACTAGTGGTTGTAACTAATTAGCATCATTGGTTTTAGTTTGTATGGGGTTTACAGGGGTATACATGTGACGTAATTTCTGAAATTGGATTGGCTGCAAAACTCATGAATTAGTAATGAATTTCACAAATATATATATATATATATATATATATATATATATATATATATATATATTGCCACACCCATCAGGTGAATAATCACGTGTCTGTAGATTGAACTATATAATATGTATATATATATATATATATATATATATATATATATATATATATATATATATATATATATATATATATACATATTATACATACTATATAGATCAATCTACAGACACGTGATTATTCACCTGATGGGTGTGGCAAGCTTTGCTTGGTAACCGAAGTTTACCCTCTTGTCTTATTCCGCTCGGTATTGAGCATATAAAACACTCATTAATAATTCATGAAGAAAACACAAAAGAAATCATGACCGTGAAGGAGCTTGTATATCTGATACAAACCACACGTGGTTGTATCACATATACAACCACTAGTGGTTGTATATCAGGTCACTATCTCCGCTCTAAAACATCGAAACTGCGCTTTTTCTGAATTAAT
The DNA here is from genome assembly GCA_964035015.1 of Corallium rubrum. Taxonomy (NCBI): domain Eukaryota; kingdom Metazoa; phylum Cnidaria; class Anthozoa; order Scleralcyonacea; family Coralliidae; genus Corallium; species Corallium rubrum. The sequence goes on from OZ036005.1 coordinate 11,379,281, forward strand.
CTGAACAAATATTACTCATATTAACATCAAAGACTCGGCGTGTTTTAAGCTGTTTACAACATTCGCGTCCGTGTTGTATCGAATAGATAATCACTCGCCTTCGGCTCGTGATTGTATATTCGATACAACACGGCCGCTCATGTTGTAAACATTACATATATATATATATATATATATATATATATATATATATATATATATATATCTATCTATCTATCTATATATATATATATATATATATATATATATATATATATATATATATATATATATATATACATACATTAAGTGCGCAATGTATGTTGGGGATTCGTAATTCGTTTTTCAAAAATAGTGAACGGCTTTCTTAAAATTTTAACGAGGAACAGCTGAGTGCTTCTGGTTAGCATTTTAACAATGCCGCTCGCAATTTTTGAATAATGAATTACGAATCCCCAACATACCTTGCGCGCTTAATGTTTAAGATTTAGATTTCCAAACAACAACCTTTATTGAATTGGCTTGAAAAGCGTTGTTGCATGCACGTATTACCACTCACCTTAACACCTCAAACATTGTCACGCAACAATGATTTTGTTACAAGTTGAAAACATTTGTTCAAAAAAGTAAACTCCAGTCCTACTTGCTGAAACATACTGTTTCAACAACGAAATTTTGTTGCGTGACAATGTTTAAGGTGGCAACTTGCAACGCAACATACAATGTTGCAGCAATTTGTTGCTCGTATTACTTCACGTTATATACCATACACTCGGAGGAGTGTTTCATCGGGATTTCCAAACACCGAGACTTTTGTTGAAATTCGCCTCGGTTTTTGAACAAATTCCGAGGTGTTTGGAATCCTGATCTCTTCCGAGTGTATGATATAGCTTCTCAAACAAATCAGTATTTTAAGAGAATATCGAGGTGAAAGTTGACTTAATTTATGTAATTTCTTCCTCCGGTATCAAAACCTCCGTCTCGGTACTGATTTACTTTGTTTTCGGTTCATGAATTATTAATGAATTGAGAACTTTATATACAGTATCATAGCCAAGCAATTGCCGGTGACAACTGCTTGCGGGATGGTATAATTAGTGCGCATATCTAGAGAGCATGATGTGGACCATGTGGTATAGGGCCAGAGTGCTCGAACTGCCACATGGTTGCCCAAAACCTTCCGAATCCTAGCCGGACGCTCCAGTGAAGGTCCACAATAGGTTTCTTAAATCTCAAATCCTGCTCAGTATTTGCTACTCTTTCCGTGATTGACGTAGTAGTTTTGAAAAATAATGTTGTCTAAGTGGAGAAAATCAAAGCTAAAGTTGTAGCAACTGATGATCCAGGCGGGTATCTTAATCTTAATATAAATATCAATGCCCAGCATAATACACGAAGCAAAGTGTATTATGCTGGGCATTGATATTTATATTAAGATTAAAGCTAAAGTTTATGTGAATTAGGAGGATTCTTTATCAGATATAAAACCACGGACGTGCTACTGATTTCCTTTGTGTTTTCCTCATGAATTATTAATGAGTTTTTGAAATAAAAGTTAACGATCTACATGTTTCTCAAGTACGCGACACAGCATGATAAACACGCGCGCTACCCTACCTAAGATGACGGAACGTAGATCGGAGGAATGGAGTCAGTAGCTAATATGCCGACTGCTGATCCCCTCTACCAACGGAACCTCATCCATCCCGAGATCTGCAAGTCACCCGTCTAGACGGGGAAAATTAATATAGAACAAAGAGTAAACAAAGGTACTTACGGTTTTGGAGAGATGCAAACGAGATAGATTATCGACAGCAGGCACTTATTACAATTGTAGAAGAGCACCTAGCCACTAAGGAACCAACTGTGTATGACAAGCAAAGAAGACAAGAGCGACCAAGGGGGTGGTACTAACAGTCCCGTCGGCCTAAACAGCTCATTAGAGCAAGGCTGAAAAGAAATAACACAAAACTAGGCGCCCGTGATGAACCAGGTAGCTAAGCGATCCAGGGAAAATGAAACAAAACAGGGGGACGGAGAAGATCCCAAGAAGGGAGGGAGCACAAACGAGTCACAAGTAAGCCGAACATGATAAGCTAGCCCTTTTGTATTATACTCTCAGTGGGGCAACCCCCGGGAGACCTGGGTCTGAGGCCCCGACATAACGAACACTGACACCGCTTATCGTTAACTTCTTTTATTACTACCTAATAAAATACATTTTATTGACTTCAATTTGTTACAGGATATCCAGATAAAGGAATTTGATAAAGAAAATTTTAGGATCCATGCTACTGTGTGAGTTAAAGTTCCTTAAGGTTTTTTGTAACAAAACGTAAGGTCTCACAACGTAACATAAGGTCTCACAACGTAACGTAAGGTCTCACAACGTAACGTAAGGTCTCACAATGTAACGTAAGGTCTTACAATGTAACGTAAGGTCCACAACGTAACATAAGGTCTCACAACGTAACGTAAGGTCTCACAATGTAACGTAAGGTCTCACAATGCAACGTAAGGTCTTACAATGTAACGCAAGGCCTTACAATGTAACGTAAGGCCTTACAATGTAACGTAAGGTCTCATAATGTAACGTATGGCCTCACAATGTAACGTATGGTCTCACAATGTAACGTAAAGTCTCACAATGTAACGTAAGGTCTCACAATGTGACGTAATGTCTCACAATGTAACGTAAGGTCTCACAATGTAACATAAGGTTTCACAACGTACGTAAGGTCTCACAATGTAACGTAAGGTCTCACAACGTAACGTAAGGTCTCAAATCGTAACTTAAGGTCTCACAACGTGACGTAAGGCCTTACAATGTAACGTAAGGTGTCCCAACGTAACGTAAGATCTAGTTAAAACGTAACGTAAGGTCTCACAATGTAGCGTAATGTCTCACAATGTAGCGGCGTAAGGTCTTACAACGTAACGTAAGGTCTCACAATGTAGCGGTGTAAGGTCTCACAATGTAACGTAAGGTGTCGCAACGTAACGTAAGCTCTTACAACGTAACGTAAGGTCTCACAATGTAATGTAAGGTCTCACAATGTAATGTATATAATGTAAGGTCTCACGAGTCACGATATAACGTAAGGACTCTTAATGAATGTAACGTAAGTTATCACAATGTAACGTAATGTCTTACAATGTAACGTAAGGTGTCGCAACGTAACATAAAGTCTCGCAATGTAACGTAAGGTCTCACAATGTAACGTAAGGGCTCACAATGTAATGTAAGGTCTCACAATGTAATGTATATAACGTAAGGTCTCACGAGTCACGATATAACGCAAGGACTCTTAATGAATGTAACGTAAGTTATCACAATGTAACATAATGTCTCACAATGTAACGCAAGGTCTCACAATGTAACGTAATGTCTCACAATGTGACGTAAGTTATCACAATGTAACGTAAGTTATCACAATGTAACATAATGTCTCACAATGTAACGTAAGGTCTCACAATGTAACGTAAGGTCTCACAATGTAACGTAAGTTATCACAATGTAACATAAGGTCTCGCAATGTAACGTAAGGTCTCACAATGTAACGTAATGTCTCACTGAATGTAACGTAAGGTCTCACAATGTAACGTAAGGTCTCACAATGTAACGTAACGTCTCACTGAATGTAACGTAAGGTCTCACAATGTAACGTAAGGTCTCACAATGTAACGTAATGTCTCACAATGTAACGTAAGGTCTCACAATGTAACGTAAGGTCTCACAATGTAACGTAAGGTCTCACAATGTAACGTAAGGTCTCACAATGTAACGTAATGTCTCACAATGTAACGTAATGTCTCACAATGTAACATAAGGTCTCACAATGTAACGTAATGTCTCACAATGTAACGTAAGGTCTCACAATGTAACGTAAGGTCTCACAATGTAACGTAATGTCTCACAATGTAACGTAATGTCTCACAATGTAACGTAATGTCTCACAATGTAACGTAAGGTCTCACAATGTAACGTAATGTCTCACAATGTAACATAAGGTCTCACAATGTAACATAAGGTCTCACAATGTAACGTAAGGTCTCACAATGTAACGTAAGGTCTCACAATGTAACGTAAGGTCTCACAAAGGGGAAATGGGCAAGATGGCGGACAGTAATGAAAATACGAGCTCCTCATCTTGCGAAAATTCTCAACATACCAACGACGATACCATCTTGGAAACTCCAAAATCTACATTCTTAAATTTATATGTAGACGAATTGTTATGGCAGGGTGATTTAGATTCGTTAAAATCGTTCGTAGAAGTGGATCTACAACTAAACGGAAGATGGTCGTCGCCTAGAGGCGAAACTATAAAATTCAGCAACCCGAAATTTGGTTTGAAATGGCTTGGGCCAACGGAAAGAAAGTTAATAATCGTACAAGATAACGAGGAGAATCAACTACTCGCTACTCTGAAGAGCTACGCCACTCAAGCGGACGAAAACAATGAGGATAAAAGGAACAAATGCGAGCAAAATACGAGCAAGCACGTGGTCATCGATGTTAACGTCGAAGACGACATCTGTGTCAACAAACAATCGAAATACGAAGACTGTGAGAACTTTCAAGATCAAATCGTAAAGATAATGAATATACTCGCAGATATTCAATCTAATCAAGATAAAGAACGCCAAAATGCTTTACTGCGAGGGGAAGAATCAGACGCGAAAATAAAATCTCTGCTCGAAGATAACAACAAGATGGCGGCCAAAATCGAATCCCTCACAGCAACGGTAGCAGAACTAACCATTGACAATAATGGAATAAAGCAAGTTCTCGATGTTAAACAAAATGAATGGCTTAAAGTGGAAGCAAAAGCTAGTTCATCAAAAAGCAAGTCTCCAACCTCAGACCCAATACAAACACAAAATCAATTCATAACCCTTAATGATGAAAATGATGAAGATATTTATTCAGTGCCAGAACCCCAAAATGAAGAAATCAAAGAAAGCATCAGCAGCCAGATTTATGATTATCGATCAAATGAAAAATTGAAATTTGAAAATTCAAAAAAAAAGAAAAGCATATCAAAGCCAAAGGGGAAAAACAAAGCCCATACTGATGTCAAGAAAGAGAAACCATTCGGCAAACCTGGAAAGAAGATTCTAGTAATTGGTGACTCCATGGTGAAGCACATAGATCAGCAGAAAATCGAGAGAGCTGCAGGTTGCCAGTCAGTTGTCCATTCCTACAGCGGAGCACGAGTGGGGCAAATCAGTGCCAAGATTAAGGAAAACTGGTCCGAAGCACAAGAGTATGATACAGTGGTCCTCCATGTCGGTACCAATGATCTGGTATACAATGATGCTGAGAAGGTGGGAACAGAGATGGATGGCCTTATTCAAGATCTGAAAAGTCACACAGAAAAGATCGCCGTGTCAAGCGTGGTCAAAAGGTATGATGGTCATGTTGCAGAAAGCAACATAACTCGTTTCAATTGTATAGTTAAAGATTTATGCACTAAGCATAATATCATCTTTTTAGATAATGATCAAATAGATAAGTCGTTCTTGAATCAATCAAACCTGCACTTGAACCACATGGGTGATAGAGTGCTAGGGCGTAGTTTCTGCACTTACTTAAAATCAAATAGAATAAAAACTGCTGGTAATACACCAGTTGATACTCGTAGTAATTTTTTTCGCCAAGTTTATGGACATCAGGAGAGAGACTGGACTATGTATCTGAAACATGTAAGCCAAGTAATGAGGCATTAAATAGTAATAATTCCTCAAACAATGTGAGCAGCGATTTTTTCACCAGCCTTAACTCCATTCCCAATGAAAGAGGTTTTAAGATGGTTTTTTTAAACATTGTTAGTCTGCCCAAGAAAATTGATGAAATAAGGTATTCAATGTCAAACAAGTACATTGATCTTATTGCTTTCAATGAGACACGGCTTGATTCCAATATAACTGATAATATGGTACACCTTACTGATTACGATATTATTAGAAAAGACAGAACGAGAAATGGAGGTGGTGTTTGTATTTACTTGCGTAGCTCCATCAACTACAAAATAAGAAATGATCTAGTTCCCTCTGAACTGGAAGCTATTTGTGTTGAAATTATTAAGCCACATAGCAAACCATTTTTTGTTACAACAGTTTATAGACCACCCAATGCACTATCTGAATTCTTTGATCGTTTTGAAAAATTGATCAAAGCTATTGATAATGAAAATAAAGAAATGTATATTCTGGGTGATCTGAACTGTGATTTACTAAAACCAGATAAGGAATCTAACATTCCTACAAAGAAAATTAAGTCATTGTACGAACTATATCAGTTATCACAACTGATAGATGAGGCTACTCGAGTGACTATGACAGCCACCAGTCTAATTGATCATATTGTTACAAATACACCAGAGAAAATTTCTGACTCTGGTGTCATTCACACAGGTATAAGCGATCATAGTTTAGTTTTTGCAATCAGAAAAATTTCTGTTATTAAAAAACAAGAAAATATTGTTGAGATGAGAAACATGAAAAATTTTGATGAAGAAAAATTTGTTGCGGAACTGCTGAAACAGCACTGGGAATATGTATATTTTTTTGCCGAAGACCCAAATACTATGTGGGAAATTTGGAAGAAATTATTCTTGGAAGTCTTAGACAAGCATGCACCACTTCAACACAAAAAACCCAAATCGAAAAAAGTCCCTTGGATCACAAGTGATATAAAGAAACTTATAAATACAAGGGATAAATTAAAACGAAAAGCCATCTTAACAAGCCTAGAAATTGATTGGTTAAACTATAAGATAACTAGAAATAAAGTAAATGTAGAGCTAAGGAATGCCAAAAAAGATTACTATTCCTCGAAAATAGCTGGTCAAAAATTCAATCCCAAAAATACCTGGAAAACTATAAACAACTTATTAGGTAGGCAAAACAAACCAACAGTGGTGAATGAACTAATACTAGATGAAAATAATTTATCAAATCCCCAAGATATTGTAGAGGGCTTTAATGATTATTTTTCAAATATTGGCCCTGATTTAGCTAGCAAAATTGATACTGCAAATTACAATTTTGAAACGTATACTAAAAATGCTAAATCAGAATTTGCTGCATTCCAGCCTGTTACTGTCAATAATGTCTGTCGTCTCCTACATGGACTTTCTAGCAATAAAGCCACTGGCATTGATAAGATTTCTTGTAAAATTATTAAAATAGCGGCACCTGCCATTTCAGATTCACTGACACTTATTTTTAATCAGGCTATTACTCTATCTTCTTTTCCTGATCAATGGAAAGTGGCTAAAGTAATACCAATGTATAAAACTGGCCAACGGAATATTCCAGGAAACTACAGGTCAATATCAGTTTTACCGGCCATTAGCAAAATTATGGAACGAATTCTGTATGATCAACTGTACAACTACTTAACAAAATTTGAAGTTTTAAGCGATTCCCAATTTGGTTTTCGAAAATTTCACTCCACAGCTACTGCATTACTAGACTGTACCAATGATTGGTATGTGAATCTAGATAGAAAAATGTTTAACCTAGTAGTTTTAATTGACTTGAAAAAAGCATTTGATACTGTTGATCATCAAATTCTGTTGAGGAAATTAGAGCTTTATGGAGTTAAAGGACAAGCTCTAACTTTGCTCAAATCATATCTTACAAACCGAAATCAAAAATGCCAAGTAAAAAACTCTTTTTCATCAGAACGACTGATAAAGTGTGGCGTACCACAAGGTTCCATCTTAGGGCCACTATTCTTTTTGTTATATATTAATGATTTGCCTGAATGTCTTAATAAAACAAAACCTCGGTTGTTCGCCGACGACACAAATCTGACAGCTTCGGGAGATTCTATAACTGACCTTGAAGCTGCAGTAAATTCTGATTTAGAAAACCTTAGAAAATGGTTAATCGCCAATAAACTTAGCCTCAACGTAGCTAAGACTGAATTTATGTTAATTGGATCAAAACAAATGATGAAAAATATTTCTGATTACCATCCGAATGTTTTCATTGAAAATAAACAAATTAAGCAAGTTCATCAATGCAAATCTCTTGGAGTAACAATTGACCAGCATTTGTCTTGGAAAAGTAATACTGAAAATATTTGCAAAAAAATAACAGCAGGAATCTCTGCTATTCGTCGGGTCAAACCTTTTGTTGATAAAGATACACTCATTTCGATATATAACGCTATTGTTCGGCCATACTTTGATTACTGCTGTGAAGTATGGGATGTGTTTGGTGAATCACAATCAAAACGACTCCAAAGACTCCAAAATAGAGCTGCTAGAATTATCTTGAACATGAGCAATGACATAAATCACTCTATTGCTCTACGTGCATTGGGCTGGGAGCCACTCAAAACAGAAAGGAAGAAAGCTAAGGCGAAAATGATGTATAAAGTATTAAATAAAATGGGTCCCAAATCACTCACTAATCATTTTTCATACAAAAATGAGAAAATAAACTACAACCTTCGGGACATTTCAAGTGGCCTTAGCTTACCAAAACCGCGTACAAACAATATGAAAAATAGTTTCATGTATGACGGAGCATACCTTTGGAATTCTATTCCAAAGGAAATTAGGGAAAGCAAAACTCTTTCTTCCTTTCGAAATAAAATCGCTGCTCACATCATTGACATAGAGTAATAAGTAAATTGATGTGCCTGTAAATATCCTAATAACGTTCTTATCATGTAAATAATTTAATATTCTACCTTTTTAAATTTAAGTTTCTTGTAAATAGCTCTAAATAATTTTCTACATGTATCATTTTTCTATTTTTGCACACGCCCCTTGTGGAAATCAGCTTCGGTTGACAAGGTCAGCGTGTATAAATAAAGATACTACTACTACTACTACAATGTAACGTAAGGTCTCACAATGTAACGTAATGTCTCACAATGTAACATAAGGTCTCACAATGTAACGTAAGGTCTCACAATATAACGTAAGGTCTCACAATGTAACGTAATGTCTCACAATGTAACGTAAGGTCTCACAATGTAACGTAAGGTCTCACAATGTAACGTAAGGTCTCACAATGTAACGTAATGTCTCACAATGTAAAGTCTCGTAACATAAACTTTCGAGTTTCGAATTCTTCCAATCACTCTGTTGTTTGCGTCATGCAGGCTATACATTATTAAAACATTAAAACTAGTTTTAGTTGTTTTTTTAAACATAAATGTATTATAAATTTATTTGCATGTAGGCAAGGTGAGACATTTGATTTGGAAAAGCATCCACAGGTATTTTAAATCTTAACAGATACTACATTTTAACTTTTAAAATTTCGTACCTACAAGCAGTGACAAAAGTGTAAGTGTTGGGACACTACAACTTAAAGGGCAACATTTTCCGTTTTAAGTTCCCGCCCACTCCCCCCCCCCCCCCCCCCCCCCAACCCCAGTTCAATGTTGGTGACTATTTAAGCGCTCATTGTCACGTTACTCAGTCCCTTATTTTCTAGTCAACATTTGAAAAAATTGAAAAAAGTGGGGGAGGGAGGGATAAACTTTATCACGAGAGAAAATGTAAAATATATTAAGTTAGCCTACAAACATGAAGTATCCCAAGGTATTTTGTCACTGATTGTAGTTGTACAAGGAAAATTGCGCTAAGTTTGTGAGTGGGGTGGAGGGTAAGAGGTCGTTTTTTGCAGGCGTTTGAGATACATTCAAAAAGGCAAATTTAGGATCAGAGAAACATTGAACACTTTTTCCAGGCCTTAATAATCAGTACAAAAAGCAACTGATATAAAGAAACTTATATAAATATTTTTTCTCCACAGGGCACAGAAGTAAAGGCAATCACCTACTCGAATATGCAAGTTCACGATAACGACGACAAACATGAAGTGTATGTTATAATAGATATATAAAGAATACAGCACTTGAGTCATATTAACTGCCGGGGAGAAGAAACATAATGGAACAGACAAACACTTACTGTATTACACTTGCTGTGAGGATAGCCTGCGTGGCGGCCCAACTTCTACACGCGAAGCCATGCTGCAGGCTACTGTGGAGACTAAAACAAGCAGTGAACAATCAGCAGGTTACATAGTCATCCTCGTTCCCAGGGCCTCATCGGTACACTGGAAAATTCGGAGGCGCGCCCTTGGGTGCGTGCATGGGCATAATATAACGAAACAAACGAGATGCACTCAGTTATTTGCAGAAAAGTTGCTTTACGATTATGACGCTGGACAAAGTAGCGGAATTTCTCTTACCGAATAATTTGACGTCGCCGACCGAACGAGTCGCCGAGTCATGTTATGTCTAAAATCGTTCGAGTATGAGAGTTAAAGGATGAAACTCATTGCAGTTCCGGCTCGCCTTAGCAATCCTACCTTATTCGTAGACATTTTCGGTGCTATCTGAGCGGTAATCTTCACTCTATTCACAGCGTTGTTTAACAGTTGAATATATATTTTCCCACTTCCTGTTTTAGACAATAACCTTCGTCCAGCCAGGCCTCCGATTTTCCAGTGTACCGAGGAGGCCCTGAGAACGAGGATGGTTACATAACGTATTATATTTTTTTATTGCCATTAAAGTGCCTATGAAACGAAAATTTTTATTTGATATTTTCGTTGATAAAGGGCTAAAAATTAGGTTGCCTTGTTAAAACTTAATATCACGTCTTTCTACAACCCCAAAATCTCTGTCAAACATGATAAATCTTTTGCGACAAATTCCACGCGGTCAAAAATATGTGCATAATAGCTTGTGACATAAATTAATTTTAATTTTCACATGCCTCGGTTTCCTTTGTTCTTTTCGGGGAATATATTCAATAGCCCCTGATAACAATGGCAAAATAATAGATTAATATTCCCTTCAATATTTCTTTTCTATTATGACTCCTGTCAACCTCGCCCATGTGAAAAATAAGTACGTTATTTTGAGGCCCCTTGTGTTTATTTAAGAAATCACATATCCCCTCGTGGCCCAGCCTCGTACCCAGGCGCTTATGAAATATCTTCTCAATCGTCAATTATAGTAGAGGACTTGGTAAATGGTGTTATTGGTGCATATTAGATTAGACAATGGTTTCACGTTGAATTTATAATTAAGAAATCACGGTAATAAACGGTTCTTTGTTTGTGCCGTTTATTATCTGATTTCTTAATTATAAATTGCGCGACCTTTACTGGGTTTCAAAACTCGTACACACGACAAATATTTTCCTCTGATTGGCTAATTAGTTCATAATTATTAATGAGTTTGAGAAAGGTTTGTCTCAGGCCGCTTATAAATTGTCGAATAAATCAGAGTTGAACAAGTATTTTCTAATGGATTGTTTTTACTTGAGCAACAGTTTAATACAGATTCTTAGATTTCCATATTTTCCAGTCACAAATATTAAGAAAAAAGATTTGTTTCTTAGGCACTTTAATTTCGCTAACACAATAATTACTGTATATAATATATATGTAATATATATATGTGATATATACAATATTGCGACCCGCGAACTGTATGCGTATTTATTGGAGTCAAACATCTAATTGGTCATTTTTCAAAAGAGTTAGAAAATTCAACCTCGTTCCCAGGGCCTTTTTGAAATTGGGAGTGCGGGAAATGGCCCTGGCATCGGCTGGTGGACTCTGCATTTTAATTGGTTGATTGATAAACATTCCTCGGGAAACGTAATTATGCATAGTTTTGTGCCAGTTATAATCAAATAGCTTCAACGGAACCGCCAACGGGACCAATGAGACCGCCCATTACAATGAACTTCTCCCACCGGACTGCCATTACTCCGAATAATTTTGCATACTAAATTAATTGCTAATTTATTACATCCAGTATTTCTGGGTGCTGTGACAAGCCGGTGCCAGGGCTTTTTCCCGCCCTCCTAATTTCAAAAAGGCCCTGGGAACGAGGTTGTTAGAGAATTATGACGGGTTAAGACAGGCCAGGGGCGTCAGGGGCACATGATCGAGAGGCCAATTTTTAACTTAACGAAGCAAAATAATAAATTATCTGAAGTCTGAACTGTTGAACGGTAAACTCAGTTTGATAATAATCAACTCTGTTACACGGGGCAATTTTTCATTGCAACGCCGTTGCGAGACAAGTTGCATGAACCATTGCACCCTGTAACACGCTGTGCAATGGTCAAAATCGTTGCGAGACAAGTTGCAATGGTCAAAATGTGCATGAACCATTGCACCCTGTAACACGCTGTGCAATGGTCAAAATCGTTGCGAGACAAGTTGCATGAACCATTGCACCCTGTAACACGCTGTGCAATGGTCAAAATGTGCATGAACCATTGCACCCTGTAACACGCTGTGCAATGGTCAAAATGTGCATGAACCATTGCACCCTGTAACACGCTGTGCAATGGTCAAAATGTGCATGAACCATTGCACCCTGTAACACGCTGTGCAATGGTCAAAATCGTTGCGAGACAAGTTGCATGAACCATTGCACCCTGTAACACGCTGTGCAATGGTCAAAATATGCATGAACCATTGCACCCTGTAACACGCTGTGCAATGGTCAAAATGTGCATGAACCATTGCACCCTGTAACACGCTGTGCAATGGTCAAAATCCTTGCGAGACAAGTTGCAACAATCGTTGCACAAAGAGGAATCGGGTTCTACTTTCTGCAACAATTGCAGCAATTTGTTTCAGTGTTGCACCGTGTAACACCCCTTCAGCAACTTGTCTCACAATATTTTGTTATGATTTGGCACTCAATCGAGCCTCTCTCCAGTCTATTCGCTTTTATCGAAATCCAAATCAGTGGAAAATTGCATAAACGCGTTGCAGCGTGTAACACTCCCTGTCTCGCAACTGCATTGCTGCATGAGTCATCATTGCGAGACAAGTTGCATGAAAAATTGCACTGTGTGACAGGGCCTTTAATTGATTTCTTGCTGTCGACGTCATGGATGGTGGCTTTTGTAGGGCTTTATTTAGGGGGCGATTACATGGATGGGGCTGGCCCGGTTAACCGGCTAGCCCGCTTTATATATAAAACGCATGTTGTTTTAACATTTCGATTACATGGCAAGCGGGCTAGCCCGGTTTGCCGGGATCCCGGTTGTCGCAACCGGGCTAGCCCGGTTAACTGGGATGAAAATGTCCATGTAATCGTTTTCATCCCGGCAAACCGGGCTGAAAAACTGTTGAACTCGTTTCGATACGCGTTCGTTTGCTTGACTGTGTGAATAAATAGTGCTGAAAGGAACTGAAATAGAACATCAACGTTGTTTGTGTGTTTCGTGATCAAAGCGAATTAATATTTAATAAATTAATTAGTCTTCGTGAAGACGCTTTCCTGGTTTGGCTAAGACTTTAACAATCTTTTTATTAACGATGGGGGCTTACAAAATAAATAATAGACTAATTAGTGTAAAATTGAAGTAAAACTAACGTAACTTTGCTTATTTACTTGATAATTGCGAATTTCGGCCTGAAATCATTCCGGCTTACCGGGCTAGCCAGGTCCATGTCCATGTAATCGCCCCCTTAGTGCACTGGACCCGTTATGTGGCTTTGTTTATATTACCAGTGGTTATTACTGTCTGGGGCTCTCTATAACGTTTTTAGACCACTGCCATAGGTCCCCTTTATGGTTTGATTAAAGTGTCACTATGATGAAAAAATCGTCAGTCTTTTTTGTATCTGCGCAGCAGATATATTGCTATCGTGTTGTGTGTGTGTGTGTATGTATGTATGTATGTATGTATGTGGGTTAGCTTTTTTGGGTAACCACTGACCTGTAGTGTGTGCTGTGCTCTAACAATATTTCACGAAGTCCTTCGAAGCGACAAAGTTTTGGATTAAAATACTACGATTCTCAGGGTTCTATGCTATACGATTTTTTCAAATTCACATATCTTGTACATAATTTAACGTTCTATCTAACTGTACGAATTTCGTGAATGGTACAAACCTACAGACGATTCGGGAATACTTTAAAATGATTGCGTCTGACCGTACGCCAAGTGATAGCATAATAATGCAATTTGATATTTGCGCTCATCTCAGTTCAAATAGATTTTTCTCCGTTGCTATTCTATACGATTTGTTCTAATTCACATACGTTGTACAGAATTTACGCTCTATCTAACCGTGCAAGTTTCCCAAATGGCACAAATCTACAAACGATTCAGGGATTTACTTTAAATATGACGTGGCTTGACCGTATGTCAAGTAAATAGCGTAATAATGCAATTTGATATTTGATATTTGCGCTCACGTCAGTTCAAATAGCCTTTTCTCCGTTGCTATTCTATACCATGTTTTCTAATTCACATAAGTTGTACAGAATTTAACGCTCTATATAACTGTTGAAGTTTCGTGAATGGCACAAACCTACAGACGATTCAGGGGTATACTTTAAAAACGCGGTATCCGCGGGCGGCTCAACTGCAATTGAGATATATCCCAATACGGCTGTTAGCCGTTAAATTCTATATTTCCGACAAAGGTTTTGACTAAAACACTGATTTTTCAGGGTTCTATTCTATACGATTTTTTCTAATTCACATGTGTTGTAGAGTATTTAACGCTCTATCTAACTGTAGAAGACAGTTTCGTGAATGGCACAAACCTACAGACGATTCAGGGGTACTTTAAATATGATTGCGTTTGACCCGATAATTGACATTTGATATTTGGCGCTCATCTCAGTTCAAATAGATTTTTCTCCGTTGCTATTCTACGATTTTTTTTAATTCACATTTGTTGTACAGAATTAACGCTCTATCTAACGGTATAAGTTTCCAAAATGGCACAAACCTACAGGCGATTCAGGGGTATACTTTAGACCCGCGGTGTCCGGCTCAACAGCTGTATTGGGATATATCTTCAGTTAGCCATTAAATTCTACATTTCCGACAAAGCTTTGCACTAAAACATTTCGCAGATAGGGGATATTGCTGATAAAACTGGTAAGTATTTTTAACGTGACTTATAGTAAACTTTTGACTGCGATCTACCACAGTTTTTTGTGAGTCATGATAAATTATTTTGGTCAGAGAATTGAACGTGTACTTTCTCTGATCTTTAATCCCCGAGCCCGGGCGTAGGGCCGAAGGCCCGGAGCCCGGGTGAGGGTGCTAATCTCGACACGCGTGGAGTACACGCGAAATTACAAGCAAATGGGAAAGAAATTCTGCGAGATGTTTATATATATATATATATGTACATGTATGTCAACAAATCCGCAACTTTCGCAGTTCGGAATTCGAATAGCAGGGTTACTGGTAGACCGAAAACGACACTGTGTCCTGAAACTGGCCGAAGCCTGTAAAGAAATCTGCTCTGGTGTATTCTACTTAACCCGAGGGACCAGGGTGCATTCCATGCATACCTCACGCCGAAGATACGCCAAGGCCTACGGAATGCCACGCCAAGATCTTCAAAATGCCACGCCAAGATCTTCAAAATGCCACGCAAGATCTTCAAAATCAACATGCCACGCGTACGCCATTAAAGATGCTGGGAGTGCGTTGGAAACAGCTCCCCGTAGCAATTTCTACAATGAAATAATGCGTTGCGGTGGCCTGTTTGCCAACGCAAAATTTCCCGAATTTGCGCCAGAAAATTTGGATTTTCTTTATGTAAATGTCATTGTATACTAAGAAACATAATACTCATTTACTCTTTATGAATTTGGTCGATTCATTGGTCTGGAAGGCACGGGATCTAGCACAGAAATCCTTTGAAAACATGCCAAGCACTTACACGACCATACGCCAGTACGCCGCAAACACTACAATTTCACGCCAGTACGCCGAGCTCTCTTGAGGTCCACGCCGAAGATCTTCGGCGTGACCCACTTAAAATGCACCCTGGCCGAGGGAGAACGATGAAGAAATCAGTTTGAAACAAACGGCTTTTTAGATCTTGAAGAGAACTGAATGATGCCTGGTCACGGAGAAACCGAAAGAAACCGAACGAGAAAAACAATCTGAATTCTGAAAAGAGTATAGACTGAATTGGCAGTGTTTGTGGTGACAAAAGCAGAAGAAAGTTTAACGGTAGGAGATTCATATTTAACAGTTTAGCTGAGTCTTGAAAAAGAAAATCATGCAATATAAATAATATTCTTGTCTACAGTTGTCTTTGGACGCTAGGACGTGGCATTGTGTCTTTTCTTGGCCACTATTATCTATTTTGAATGGAAATTTGTTATTTGGTTCATCTCGTTGTTATAGGACTATAGTCTTAGTCTTAGGACAATAGTCTTAGGACTATAGTCTTAGGACTATAATCTTAGTCTTAGGACTATAATCTTAGTCTTTAATAGGACTATATATAGTCTTAGGACTATAATCTTAGTCTTAGGACTATAATCTTAGTCTTAGGATTATAGCCTTAGGACTATAGTCTTAGTCTTAGGACTATATGTAGTCTTAGTCTTAGGACTATAGTCTTATAAATTTAGTCAGGACTATATATAGTCTTATAAATTTAGTCTTAGGACTATAGTCTTATAAATTTAGTCTTAGGACTATAGTCTTATAAATTTAGTCTTAGGACTATAGTCTTAGACTTATAGGACTATAGTCTTAGTTTAGGGCTATAGTTTCTTTTTTAATATTGACTTTGTATGCTCTATCGGTGTGTCAATACTTAATACTACAAACAGTACATGACTACAGGTGAACTTTGCCAATGAATTTTCTTTGATGTTATACCGGTTTGTTTCTCTCTTTCTATTCAAAAGTTTTCAGGCTGTTAATTTTATTATTACATAGACTAAATATAAAAACTATAATAGACTTAAATAAAAATCAAAACAACCAAAACCAGAAAGTGTGTGTGATGATGGTGGTGGGGGTGGTTTACAAAAATGTATATATTAAAAGTGGGCGAGGGGTTGTTGCGATCATGTATTTCTAGTTATCTTATAAGATCTCGATAAAATCTTATAAGATCTACGTGTAAAAATCTTATAAGATTTTTCTTAAGATCTTACAAGATTTTCCAAGATCGCACAAGATCTTACAAGATCTTGACAAGTGATTCTCAGTGGTGGGTATGGCGCAGATACATGTACGCATAGCGGACCTTTTGTTTTTGATCTTATCATAAAGTACATTTAAAATGAGGGTGAACGGCGTTTGTGGTTTGTTAATATCTCATCTCGTTCAGGAGATATTCACGTTTTGGCAATTCAACCTGTCCTTGGAGAGAGGATATTTCCCCAGGAAGTGGAAAGTTGCGCGTGTTACCCCCCTTCATAAGGACGGTGCGCGGGACAGCAGAGACAATTACAGACCTATATCTGTGTTGTCTGTGTTGTCCAAGCTCCTTGAAAAGCATGTTGCACGATCGCTTATGGACTACATGGTGCAAAATGGACTTATTTACAATCTGCAATCTGCCTTCCGTGAAGGCTACTCAACTGAAACTGCTCTAATCAAATTGACGGATCAGATACTGTTTAGCTTGGATCAGGATGAAGTTACTGGGCTAGTGTTCGTAGATTTTAAGAAAGCGTTTGATGTTGTGGACCATCGCCTTCTCCTGAGAAAGCTTGATCTGTATAGATTTAGCGATGCTGCCTTGTCCTGGTTTACGTCATACCTCACGGATCGTTTCCAGTTTGTTGCTCTCGAAGGAAATCTATCAGAGCGCCGTGCAGTAAAACAAGGTGTGCCACAAGGATCGGTATTGGGCCCTGTACTGTTCTTGTTATTCGTGAATGATCTACCCCTTCATCTAGAGCGCTCTTCAGTTGATATATTCGCTGATGACACCACTCTCTCAGCAAATGCGCATTTTACTGATATTTCCTCCCTGACTGACAGCTTAAATAGTGACCTTGATGCTCTAAATAAATGGTCAGCTCAGAATAAAATGCTCATAAATACTAAGAAGACAAAGTCAATGGCAGTGGTAGGTAAACGTATACCGGCTAAATTAGGTTCTGATGCAAGTCAACGTTTGAACCTCAAGATTGACAGTGCAACAATTAGCGATGTTACGTCTCATAAGTTATTAGGCGTGACATTGGACTCGGAGATGAGCTATGAGTCATATGTTGAGGAACTCTCTAAAAAGATTGCCAAGCGCCTAGGACTGCTGAAGCATATTAGTCCATATTTAAAGCAGAGTCAACGAGAGATGTACTATACCAGTGTAGTTAAACCCACTATTATGTATGGAAGCATGGTGTGGGATAATAGTAGCCGAAATTGTACACTGAGAATTCTTAAACTTCAGAAAAGAGCTGCTAGGATTATCCTTGGTGTGGATAAGAAGATGCCCTCAATTAATCTTTTCAACATGTTAAATTGGTTGCCATTTTATAAAGAAAGCATTATAAAGCGCAACACATTAGTTTACAAGAGGATAAACAGTAAATATTGTGTTCCGGAGTATTTACGCTCTTCGTTAGTACGAAATTGTGATCTTCATAATAAGGTCACCCGTCACAGTAGTCTTAATTTGGTGTGTGCAAAGTACAAGCGGGAAACAGAAGGAGGCCGCACCTTTGTCGTAAGGACTACCAAAGAATGGAATGCTTTAGACATTCCATTGCGCAGCCAAAAGTCCGTCGCTAAGTTTAAACGAATGTTTTATGCGCAATTGTTACAGGAACAAAAGACCACTATGCAATTATAAACTCTTATAATATTTTATTATGAACTATTTTAATGACTATCTTGATGACTTTTTAATGACTTATTGATTGATGTACGTTTTAGTATAATATTGTAGTTTGTTAATTAATTATTTTTGTATATATTTGTAATATAGTTTATGAGGGCCACTAATTTATCAGTAGCTCACGCTTACTGTCATGTGTTACCCTCGGTAAATAAAGTCAATGAAATGAAATGAAATGAAATGAAATGCAAATTTATGGCTGATGACGTCATTTTCTCCAAACGAGCGAAATGAAAATCGTAAAATAAGGAATATCTCTGGAAATAAACAATAGAATGTGCTTAAGCTTTGTATGCTTATAGTATCTAATAAAATACACTTCTCTGTGGAACTTTTGCGATTGCCATGGTAAGCGCATGCTCTCAGGTTACTCTAAACCTTAAAAAGGGAATTATCATTTTTGCTTCATTGTTTAAAAATAGAAAGATTTAAACGTTTGAATTACAATGCCTACAAAAGCCCTAATCGTCACATTTATTCGCTGGAGTAAAACGCTACTTGATTGCTGATAAATAAGATAATATAATTTTATTATTGGAGGGGGCCAGGAACCAGCAGTTACCACGAAAACAACTAAAGTTCCACAGTGAAACGTATTTTATTTAATACTATAAGCATGCAAAATTTGAGCACTTTCTATTGTTTATTTCTAGAGATATTCCTAATGTTACGATTTTCATTTCGCTCGTTTGGAGAAAATGACGTCATCAGCCATATAATTTGCATATTTCAAAAACGTGAATATCTCTTGAACGAGATGAGTTATTTACAAACCACAAACGCCGTTCCTCCTCATTTTTAATGTACTTTATGATTAATTAGTTCAAAAAAAGACTGACGATTTTTCATCTTAGTGACACTTTAAATAAGACGAACATCAAGGGGCACAAATATTATATGTTGGATCAGGGGGTCTGGATCGAACTCTGCATTTGTTCTTGCCGGCTACCCCCGGGTCCCGGGTACTCCCCCGGTTTCAATTTTGGCGCGAAATTCCGCGAACGTTACCGAGCGATATCCGAATTCCAAGATGGCGACCTTATTTGACTTCTTCAAGAAGCTTCCCAGCAAGAAAAGCCAGAAAACCTCTCCAATCGCTGGTGATTCTCCGGGAAGAATTAAAAGCAACTCTCCTAAGGAAAAAGCCAAGGGATTGGATACGTTTAAGAAAGGGAAAGAGAACGGATTTCCCGACCAAAAGTCTTTCGCTAAAAGCCACGTGAGTGTAAAAACTGAAGGGCTTGAAGTTGAAGAGGGTGATATGAATCGTAAACGAACGCATGGCTTAAGCGAAGATGAGGAAAGCGGTGAAGATGAAGTTACAGGAAGGAAAGTAAGCAAATATATTTGTAATAATCATGTATGTGTATGTATTAACTGGCCACAGTCGATGAATGTTTACAATGACTCACTGTTGTAATAATTTGCTTTGGGAGCGATTATAGACCCATTATAGAATATCCCGCCATTTTTGAACGTGTCCTTACAGACACAAATGCAAGCCAGGATTTCTTAAAAACTCTTAATGTAAAGCCCAACGTTTAAATTGGTTATTGTATGTGTTGTTTGTTAATTAATGAAGTTACATTTATACATGTATAATGAACGAGTTTATAAGCAATTGTATATGATATGGAGGGGGGAATGGTGGTGCTCCAAACCGCAATTCCCTGAAAAAAATTGTAATAAACTCTAATACCGTGTTGAAAATTAAAGGAATACTGAAACTGCTTGGTTGAATAAAACCAAATATCATACCTGTAAAATTACTGAAATGCTGTTGTATACAGTACATGTATCCTTATGTCCCTTTCGAAATGATACCAGGGTTCGAAATAGTTTTAGGACCTTGCCAGCAATTTCTAATTTCAAAATATAACTAAACTTTGGGTTATCGGTGAAATTGCTTTTGCCAAGATCAGAATTATGGTAATTTGTTTTGATTTCTTTGTATATGATCGAAAAGAAACCAGTATTTGGTTTACAATACATTATTTGGGTCTATGTCCAGAACGTAACTTTGCTGCTTGGGAAACAGCCAGCAAAAATTTTGACCTACAAAAAACAGCTGACAAAATTAGGCATATTTTCTGAACGTTATTTCGAACCCTGGATACTCTGGTCTTATACAGTAGATCCCCCTGAAATGCCGAAAATGGTTAGAGAACTTCTGATCGAAGATGCTGTTTCTTTGCTCTTTGCCAATGAAGTAGTTTGGGTCAGATCTTGACTGAATTTTCAGATTGGCTCAGAAATCTGTAGTACTGTATTTTCTGGGTGATAACCTGCATGGTGTAATTTAACCCGCACAGCAACAAAAATGTCACTTTTGGAAATATAAATCAATGTATTTCCTGCACCATTGGATAACCCATAGCTGCTAATAATAGGTTGGGACCACAAAATTTTAAAAAAGCTGGCAGTGGTGTAACAAAGGAAGACAGGGCCCTTAGGTATATTTGGTGTGGGGCCCCTGATTTGACTAACATGGTTTGAAAGCTGTATTACTGTACTTGATACATGTGTTTTTAGATGAAGAGAAGATTTATTACTCATATAGTCTTTTTACTTTATATAATATATATATATATCAAGAAACCAAATTAAACTATTTTGTTTTGCATTCATCAATTGAAAGGTAAAGAACTTCATGTAATAAGAAGCCAACAGGTTCGCACCCCAGCTGCCATTCTCAATGGAGTCATGGAAGCCAAATTTTTTGGCTCTCAATAAATTTAATCTTGCTATTAAATGTTAACCTGCATTTTTTATATTTAGTCGTTATAATACTGTATTCTAATTTTGGTGGGGGTGGGAGCGGTGGGCTGGGGACCCCTCGGGGCCCCCAACTGTTGGGGGCCCTTAGTTCTAGCCCTAACCCTACCTAATGAGTGTTACACCACTGAGTGCTGGTAGTTGAAAGATGAATGAATCCTTGGTCTCCAGTCTTTGTGATGGTATTATCTTAAGAATTCAACAGATTACCCACACTAATTATGTTTCCTAGGAAAATTAAGTGATAACCCATGGGTTATTGCCCAGAAAATACGGTAAATCTGTTATGCAAGTATTTTTATTGGAAAGAAGGAAATTTGTGCCATCTGAAGGAGGAAGGGGTAAAATTAAATACAGATTTACTTAATATGCCCGAAAAGGAGGGAGGACCCATTTTCCATTTCCTCCATAGGGAGAGTATGGATATTTTCTGGAATGACACATTGTATATGGTGAAGTTTTTCCAATCTCAGAACCTGATGATATGAAAATCATGAAAGTGGTGGGGTATTCTCATATTCTATAATCTAGCCTTACATACTTTTGTATAGTTCAATAGCAAAAGACCTCGTCGAAAGGCAACTTCAAAATCAGTTAAACCTGCACGAAAGAAGCAAAAAGCTGTGCTAGATTCTGACTCTGATGAAGAAATAATAGAATTATCTGGTGAGTTACAAATTGTATAATCTATATTAACAAATATTTGTGTATTTGTCAGAATTTGCTTGCCTGCACCGCAGACATCCAAGCCTGGTTTGTCAGACTGACAAACTATGTTTGATGTCTGTATTTGATGTCTTTAGTACAGGCTAATCTTTGCTTGATTAGTAAAAACATGAAGATACAGTGTATCATTTTTATTAAACTTTTAGATAATGAATACAAGCCACCTGAGCAGTCTAGTTCAGATGAAGGCTGTAGCAGTGGGGTAGAAGAAGAACAGAGTGATAAATGTGAAGAAGAAGAAGAGATAGAAAGTAATAAGGTACAGTAATATTACTCTACTCCACTCTAACTCCACACTTTACTTTATTACCTTAATTATAATTTTAACATTTTATTGTACATATTATTTTATTTATTTTGCAGTATCTTAAAATTGAAAAAAAAAGTATAAATTAGTTTATTTTAAATAAGTAATGGTATGCATACAGCTTACATGTAAAACAGTAAGATACAACTGATGTAATTACTGTACTGAAATACAACCCTATCTATCCACCCTACTGTACTCTACTCTACCCTACTCCACTCTACTCCAGATCTTAAGTCTAGTACTCTACTGATCTAGTCTAGCCAGCTACTTACTCCACTCTACTCCACTCTACTTTACTCTACTTTACCCTACTCCAGGTCTACTCTACTCCACTCCACCTTTACTCCAGATCTACTCCACTCTACTCCAGATCTACTCCATCCTACTCCAGATCTACTCCACTCTACTCCAGATCTACTTCACTCTACTCCATCCTACTCCACTCTACTCCAGATCTACTCCATCCTACTCCAGATCTACTTCACTCTACTCCAGATCTACTTCACTCTACTCCATCCTACTCCACTCTACTCCAGATCTACTCCACTCTACTCCATCCTACTCCAGATCTACTCCACTCTACTCCAGATCTACTCCACTCTACTCCAGATCTACTCCACTCTACTCCATCCTACTCCACTCTACTCCAGATCTACTCCACTCTACTCCATCCTACTCCAGATCTAGTCTCCACTCTACTCCATCCTACTCCAGATCTACTCCACTCTACTCCAGATCTAGTACTCCACTCTGCTCCAGATCTAATCCATTCTGCTCCAGATCTACTCCACTCTACTCCACTCCACTCCAGATCTAGTACTCCAGATCTACTCCACTCTACTCTACTCTACTCTACTCTACTCTACTCTACTCTACTCTACTCTACTCTACTCTAGATCTACTCCAGATCTACTCCAGATCTACTCGATTCTACTCTTCTCCACTCTACTCCAGATCTCTACTCCACTCTACTCCAGATCTACTCCACTCTACTCCAGATCTACTCCACTCTACTTTAGTTTAGTTTAATAAATTCGCCAAGAAATTACATACAAGACAAACACTGGAAAAATTTACATACAATAGTTACAATATGTGGCAGGGAGTGGAAACAGGACCAAAGTCCCAATTGACATCCAATCCCCTTACAATGAGACAATACAATAAGATATATTTACAAAAGTTTAAGCATGCATATATAGTTAACGCGAGCTTCCAGGGAGGCAATATGTTTCTAATTTAGATTTATATAACTTAATTAGTTTGGATTTAAAAAGTGGAAATGAGTAACATTCCTTTAAACCAGAAGGCAAGTCATTCCAAAGCAAAGCAGATCTAATAAAATACGATTTCCGATTGATTCTACTCCAGATCTACTCGATTCTACTCCAGATCTATTCTTACTCCACTCACTCTACTGCAATCTACTCTCCTCTCCTATTCTCCACTCTTCTCTCCTTTCCTCTCTACTCTACTCAAAAACAAAATAACTACATATAAAAACCAACCAGAATGGCACAATATAAATCATTAAAATTAGTATTATAATTATTATTTCACTTTGCTCTATCTAAAACACTGCCACACTCTACTGTATATACTTAATTAAACCAAAACTTGTTTTTCTCTTACCATCAGGTCTCAAAAAAGAGAAAACGAAAGGAAGTTGGTAAAGAAAAAGCCCCACCACCAAAATTACCAGTAACACCATCCACTTTATCCAGACCTTCACCATCAACAACAACTATGCTTTCACCATCTCTCACCAGTAAACTGTCAAACAGTGTGGGCAAAGCAATGTCTACATTGTCAAAATTTCAAGTATCTACATCACCAACAGCTGACAAAAACAGTGTCAGTGAAGGAAATGCTTATACCCATGAGAAACTTGAATGGCTATATGAAGGGAAATTGAGGTATTTAGAACTGGCCAGATTTTAAGAAAGTAAACAGTACAATGTACATGTAAATTACATCTGCAGTCAGTCAGTCAGTCAGTCAGTCAGTCAGTCAGTCAGTCAGTCAGTCAGTCAGTCAGTCAGTCAGTCAGTCAGTCAGTCAGTCAGTCAGTCAGTCAGTCAGTCAGTCAGTCAGTCAGTCAGTCAGTCAGTCAGTCAGTCAGTCAGTCAGTCAGTCAGTCAGTCAGGCAGGCAGGTCACAGTCAGTCAGTCAGTCAGTCAGTCAGTCAGTCAGTCAGTCAGTCAGTCAGTCAGTCAGTCAGTCAGTCAGTCAGTCAGTCAGTCAGTCAGTCAGTCAGTCAGTCAGTCAGTCAGTCAGTCAGTCAGTCAGTCAGTCAGTCAGTCAGTCAGTCAGTCAGGCAGGCAGGCAGGCAGGCAGGCAGGCAGGCAGGCAGGCAGGCAGGCAGTCAGGCAGGCAGGCAGTCAGGCAGGCAGGCAGGTCACAGTCAGTCAGTCAGTCAGTCAGTCAGTCAGTCAGTCAGTCAGTCAGTCAGTCAGTCAGTCAGTCAGTCAGTCAGTCAGTCAGTCAGTCAGTCAGTCAGTCAGTCAGTCAGGCAGGCAGGCAGGCAGGCAGGCAGTCAGGCATGTCACAGTCAGTCAGTCAGTCAGTCAGTCAGTCAGTCAGTCAGTCAGTCAGTCAGTCAGTCAGTCAGTCAGTCAGTCAGTCAGTCAGTCAGTCAGTCAGTCAGTCAGTCAGACAGTCAGTCAGTCAGTCAGTCAGTCAGTCAGTCAGTCAGTCAGTCAGTCAGTCAGTCAGTCAGGCAGACAGGCAGGCAGGCAGGCAGGCAGGTCACAGTCAGTCAGTCAGTCAGTCAGTCAGTCAGTCAGTCAGTCAGTCAGTCAGTCAGTCAGTCAGTCAGTCAGTCAGTCAGTCAGTCAGTCAGTCAGTCAGTCAGTCAGTCAGTCAGGCAGGCAGGCAGTCAGGCATGTCACAGTCAGTCAGTCAGTCAGTCAGTCAGTCAGTCAGTCAGTCAGTCAGTCAGTCAGTCAGTCAGTCAGTCAGTCAGTCAGTCAGTCAGTCAGTCAGTCAGTCAGTCAGTCAGTCAGTCAGTCAGTCAGGCAGGCAGGCAGGCAGGCAGGCAGGCAGGCAGGCAGGCAGGCAGGCAGTCAGTCAGTCAGTCAGTCAGTCAGTCAGTCAGTCAGTCAGTCAGTCAGTCAGTCAGTCAGTCAGGCAGTCAGGCAGTCAGGCAGGTCACAGGCAAGTCTGTCTGTCACCAGGATATCTCAAATAGATGTAGTATGTAAGGGATTTTTATTTAACACCTTGAGGCCTGGACCTCTCCCTGTGCTGAATAAAATCGTCTGGTGTTAGCCAGAATAAACCTTAAAGATGCATCGTAGGCTTCAAAGTGTTAAAGAGATAGGTTTTAACATTTTGAGACCTGGACCTCTCCCTGTGCTGAATGAAATCGTCTAGTGTTAGAATAAACCTTAAAGACTCATTGTCAGGCTTCAAAGTGTTAAGTTTGTGGAAGGGTTGACCACAGACCAAGGACCAACCATTAAATTTTAGTTACATTTGGTTGGAAATTGGATAAAAATTTCATAAAAATCATTCTGTAAGTTTGTCCATTAAACAAGGTGGATTAATAACAAACAATGGACTTGACAGTTGTATTGTTTATAAAATGACAAAATTAATAAACCCATTTTTGTTAATTTTAGGGATAAACAAGGAAGACATGTTAATGATCCTGACTATGACCCAAGAACCCTTCGTGTAAGTAAAAAACATAAAGCTCCGTGCATATGTACTCTTATAAAGGTTCGTTTGACGTCATTTGAACACGAAAGAAGTTGAGTAGAGTTACACTTCTTTCGTGTTCAAATGACGTCACGTGTACCTTTATAAGAGTACATATGCACAGGAGCGGTATGTTTTATTTGTTTTATAAAATTAGACCTCGTTTACACGATGCCGGTACAATTTGAAAACGGAACAAAATCATGCCGGTATGCAAATACAGCAAATAACATTTCATGTTATTTTTGTGCCGGTATCGTGTAAACGCAAGGCCTAAATGGCATGATTTTGTTCCGTTTTCAAATTCTACCAGCATCGTGTAAACAGGGTCTAAGAAGAGAAAAAAAAAACAAGCTAAAAGTTGGACAGTTTTGAAATTTGGTGGGCTTTTCCAGCCAGCTCACGCCATTCGACGCCACCCTACGCCATTTTACGTCATTCATGATCTCTGTTCTCTTATAAATGCACGGAGCGCGGCCAATCAGAGCGTAGAGGACACCTTATTTTATAATTTTGAAGCAAAGTTCATGTTAGAGTAGGTACTATAAGATTATAAGCAATTGAGTATTTTCAGTTTTAATATTAAATTAGTAATCGAAGCATGGGAACAGTGAAGAGTTTGAGGTGAAGGTTGGAGTACATCAGGGGTCAGTCCTGAGCCCATTATTGGTCGTGATTGTGATGGAGGTACTGACGCAAGAGGTCAGAGAGGGGCTGCCATGAGAGCTGTTGTATGCGGATGATTTGGTTTTGATGGCTGAGAGCATGGAGGAACTGAAGGTAAAAGTACTGAAGTGGAAGGAGTGCATGGAGGCAAAAGGGTTGAAGGTGAATATTGGCAAAACTAAGGTGATGATATCTGGGAAGAATTGTGGTGATGTTGAAAGGAGAGGGAAGTGGTCATGCACTGTATGTGGGAAAGGTGTTGGGAGTAATTCAATTCGAATGTACAGAGTACAGCGAATGGGTCCACAAGAGATGCTCAAGTGTGCAGGGTTCATTGGCTAGAGTTGAAAATACTTCTGTGTGCAAAGTGTGTAAGAGAGCAGGTCAGTCATGGAGAGGATAGTGGCACACCTGTATATGAAAACTTGGATTTGGGAAATGGAGTGCATTTGGAAAATGTAGGAAAGTTTTGTTGTCTGGGGGATATGCTCAATGGGGGTGGAGGTGTGAATTCGGCATCTGTGGCAAGGGTGCGTTCTGCATGGAAGACAGTTTAAAGAGCTGTCAGGGATCTTGACAAGGAGGAAATGTCATTAAAACTTAAAGGGAAAGTGTGTGTGACATGTGTAAGGAGTGCAATGGTGTATGGAAGTGAGACATCGGCCATGGGTGTGGAGCAGAGTGCAAGATTGGAAAGAACAGAGATGAGGATGATACGATGGATGTGTGGTGTATCTTTGTGGGATAGAGTAGCGAATGTGGAGTTGAGAGAAAGAATGGGGATTGAGTTCATGACTGGTGTTGAGGTGAAACCGGTTGAGATGGCTGGGGCATGTATTACGGAAAGATGATGGTGACTGGGTGAAAGGAAGCATGTCATATGAGGTGGAAGATGGAAGAGGAAGAGGAAGGCCATTGACAACATGGAGTCAGGTTGTGGAGAGTGGCCTGCGTGCAGTCTCTACCCGGAAAGCGGAAATTCAAACGAATTTCCGCTTTCCGGACATGGGAGAATGTGGTCTAAAAAGGGAGGATGCGCAAGAGAGAGAGAGAGGAAAGTGGAGGAAAGTGCTGTGGGGAGCCGCCGGCCAACCCCTGCGTAAGACGGGGAAATGGCCGTAAAACTAGTGTTGTTGTTGTGTTGTTGATTATTTAACAATTGGATTATGAGCTCGAAATTTCTATGAGTGAATAGTTGACGAGAGCGGAGCTCGAGCCAACTATCATCTCATAGAAATTGAGAGCGAATAATCTAATTGTTTTAGTAGAAACTAACTTGTCTACCTTATTTCTACCAAATTATTTCAAAAAACGAAGCATAACCATTGTTTCTGTGCGAAAACTAAGGCAAAACGAACTTTCGCTCCTCCTGTCCTCCATGTTGTTTTACTGCATGGCCACGCGAGTACTGGTACTCAATTTGCTACTCGCTATCTATCAACGAATAGATATCGAGTAGAGTAGCCAATCAGACTGCAGCATTTGCAATAGAATACTAGTAAGTTTCTACTAATTAGTAATAGACAAAGCATGAGTAGCGTTCTGTATCTGATTTACAAGGCGAGCTACAAGTGAGCTGTAGTAAATCAGATACAGATCGGCTGCGAATGCTTTATCGTACTTATCAAATGGACGCATCTAAATAGCCATGTTTTCAAACTATTTTTCAAGTTGGTGTGATTTTAGCTAAGTAAATTGAGGAAAACGTTTATGTAAATCAGGACGAATCTATGCGATTTACAGATATTGATTAAATATTTATTTCTTTTGAATTTTCTTCATGAATTTTTAATGAATTTGATAATTATCTTTCCAGGTCCCTTCATCATATCTGAATTCCAAAGAAGTGACACCAGTGAGTTGTTATTTTAAACACTTGCTACATGTAGCTTAATGTGTTATTTAATAACATACTGTTGTACTTATTGTTTAGTGAGATATGGCCAGGGATATGTTCAAGAATTTAAGTCTTAACTAGCGTTTTTTAGAAGAAGATTAAGGTGGCTCCATACAGTTTCTTGAAAAATGGAAAATACAAAGTTTGAGAGTCCAAAACACGTGATTAAACAATTCGGGAAAAGAATAAAACTAAATGTTATCCATAGTTAAACAGTCTGACAATAAAAAACTGTTACCAAATAAATAGCAACAGTTGTTGCTATGGCAACAATGACGTTTCAAAATGGCTGCCAATTACCTTTCAAACTAATTTAATTCGAGAAAAACTCTGGTGACCCCCAATTTTTTTTTCATTAAAACTTTTCTTGAAGTTGAGTGATCAATTGGCCCCTTTTAAAAAAATTCTGTAGAACGAATAATTTTTTTCCGAAAATCATGTTTGCTAATTTTTAAAAAATTTCGTTCTACAGAATTTTTACTTTAATTTTTACTCGCCCTGGTAGGAAATTCGGACTCGTTGTTTAATTAATTAGATAGACTAACTATGAGGAAAGAATAAAAACGGCATGTTGTGGTAACATGAAGTAGCTACAATCCGCTGGTCATGAGCAGTGCGGGTATCTTGTGCAACTCTCGGTCGCGTTTGACCACCAACTCTCATCGACTCTCATGCACTCTTATCAACTCTCATCAATTTTGAGCTGGTTCAAATTTTAATGAGAGTTGATGAGAGTTTTTGCTCGTTTGACCGGTCATGAGAGTTGGCATATGAGAGTTGATGAGAGTTTAGTACTTTGTTTACCTCGAATTCGTTCCTAGTCTCCCTGCTACGCGCGGTAAATCCTACAACTCTCGTCAACTCTCGTCAACTCTCATGATCAACTCTCATCCTCGTTTGACCGGGGCATGAGAGTTGAGAAAACTCTCAGACAAACTCTCGCTTGCCAACTCTCATCAACTCTCATCCTCGTTTGACCGGGGCTTAACATTACAAGAAGTTTTATTTTTTCTTGGTCATCCGGATAAATTGTAAAAAAAGAATAATTACGGAAGAAGATTGAGTTTCAAAACTCAATTGAAGGTTGAGTATTTTACCTGTATACCGGTAATCGCAAAATGAAGATAAGAGCCCAGCTCAAAATTTTAAAATGCAATACGATAACGAAAGGAAACCATTTAAAAACAAAATATATTTATTGACGTTTCGTTGCTCAACCAGTAACATCTTCAGAATGACTTAAATATTACATTGAATATACTTATATATAACATTAATATAGTTTCGTATTACAAGGAAAAAAAACCCCGGTAAAAAGGAGATTAAAGCAATTTAAAAATTTAAACTATAAACGATCAAAAAGAGATTAAACGATTTTAAATTTAAAATTATATAATAGACCAATGAAATGTTTACCAGGTGACAAGTACAAAACAGAAATGTGTGAAGATTAACATAGTAAGATGAGATGTGAAATAACATAAAAGGCAAAGAAAAAATAATAAAGATGACAGAAATAAAAATGTATATCAAAACAACGAAAGTGGTAAAGAGGAAATATTTTCATTTAGAGAATGTCGAGATTTTGAAATGAGTAAGCCCTCGCGAAGAAGGAGTTCAAGATTAGAGTTAGAACGAGAGGAAGATAGTATGGTGAAGTCACTTGGTGAGATGTTGTGTTTAGTTCGGTGGACATGTGAGAGAAAGAAAGAAACGGTCCGTTTCTTTCCCGTCAAAAGCGAAACCCCCATGTGTTCTGAGATTTGCGTGTGAAGATGTCGGCGAGTTTATACCGGTAGTAGAAAAGTGCTTGAAAATATCCCTGATTGGTACAGTATAATACATACACTGCTAGTATTACAATATTTCTGGTAAATTGCTGAGATTAAGTTTAATAACAAAATTACTGATGTTTTGAACATTTTGACTCCAGTTGACGAAGAGCTCTGCTTGAAACGTCATTATTTTGTTATTAAAACTAAACTCAGCAGTATAGATAAACAGTAGCGAAGCTAACAACTGGTCATGCTATGCCAATTTAAAATAATCTACATATTCAGACATTTATCAAAGTATATCCACGAACTCTTATTTTGTTGGAAATTTTTAGTTCCACTTAGTAAAATTGCTGTAATGTTTAATTTGTTGCATTTTTATTTCGTGATAATTGCGTTGACAGATATATATTTCACTAGATTTCAAAATATGCTGATTCGTTTAAATTTGCATAGCGTGACCAGTTGTAATGCTTGACTTCGCCACTGTAGATAAGTTTTGTGGAAACACCACATACAATTTTTTATTTGCTAAGCTTTCGGCCTGTTGACTCAGGCCTTCATGAGAGCAATAACAAGCTGTTATGTATTTATGATGCGGTATTGAAAAAAAAACGAACACCGATACCGGAAAAAAATACCGATAATACCGATATATCGATATTTCACCGAAATAGAAACGGCTTTTCACAAAAAAGTTCGCATTGACGGGGATGACGACCCGCTACGGTGGTGGAAGTGTCACGTTTGTGACTTCCCCATGCTCAGTCAGCTTGCACGGAAATATCTTGCGATTCCAGCCAGCAGTTCGCCGTCCGAGAGTTCAGCAAACCGGTGTATTATCCGAAATAAAGCCAGTTGGAATTAGCGATACGACGTTTTTAACAACATAAACGCAATACCGTAGTACCGTACAGATAATACCGAAATTTACCGATAATATCGAAAATTTCGGTATTATTGATATATCGATATTTGAAAATTGAAATACCGAGTAATCGATATTTGAAAAAACCCGATAATTATCGATATACCGCATCAGCCTATTATGTAACAACAGCCTGTTGTTATTATTGCTCTGATGAAGGCCAGAGTCAACAGGCAGAAAGCTTAGCAAATAAATAAAAAAATATACGTGGTGTTTCCACAAAACCTACCTATATTATATTATCGCCATGAAAACTTTCAAAGAATTAATAATCTCAACAGTTTATCACCTTTTCACTTTGTCCTATATTATTTAAAATACTGCTTACGCTGCACTCTACTTTTTACACTTCCTGGAACAAAATAGGTTATGAGAGACACATAATGCCATTCTTGCAGATCTCTGAATTAGAAGCATTATAATTGTTGAGTTTGTTTAACTTAGTAACATTTGTGTATTTATTCAGGGCATGAGACAGTGGTGGAAGATAAAAATAGACAACTTTGACACAATCCTATTTTTCAAGGCAAGATAAAATAATTTTTTGTTAGGGTTTATGTGTTGGCTTTTTTTTATCATGTTAACTACATGTACATCTTGACTCATACCAGGATGCAAATGCTACTGATTAGGAGTACATACATAATCACTATGAACTTGAAAACTTAGGCCCGTTAAAACGTCGCTCTTCTCATGTGCCGAACCCAATACAATTAGGCTATTGTCAAAATTCGACTTTGGAGCGACTGAAGAACGACGTGTGATTCAAACGTTGCTCCAGAGTCGCTCTTAATTGTTTTTCATAAACAAACGTCAAGTAATATATCATACACGAGGAGGAGTGTTTCTTCAGGATATCCAAACACCGAGACGTTTGTTGAAAACCGAGGCGAAGCCGAGGTTTTTGAACAAACTTCGAGGTGTTTGGATTTCCTGATAAAACACTCCGCTGAGTGTATGGTATAGCATCTCAAACAAATCAGTATTTTAGGAGAAAATCAAGATGAAAGTTTGCTTAATTTATGTAATTTCTTCCCCCGATATCCAAACCATAGACACGGTACTGATTTCCTTTGTGTTTTCTTCATGAATTATTAATGAGTTTGAGATTTGTATTTTAAGTGCGTAATAATGTTATCGTCCCGACAGACTTTAATCCACACTACATTGCCGATAATTACACGACGCTGCAGATTTCGATTTGAGATTTTTAGTCAAGTTTCACTTTCAAGTCCGCCATGTATTCTACTTGTCAGATAGGCATGGAAGAAGATATCATGTACGTGTGTTGTTAGAAATTTCATATAAAGCGTTTGTCCTACGATTCTACCGCATTCTCGTACCCCTGCACATGCTCAGCTCTTGTTCAGCCCGAATTTTAAGGTAAAATATTTTATGCATTAGGTTTGGCACATGAGAAGTTAGAGTCGCTCCAACGTCGCATAATGCGACAGGCCTTGCCGCTCCAAATGAAATCTGCCGCTCCAAATGAAATCTGCCGCTCCTAATACAATCAGCCGCACTTAATTGATTCAGACGTCGTTCTTCTGCCGCACTTAATGCTTGTATTAGGTTCGGCGCATGAGAAGAGCGACGTTTCAAACGGGCCTTTGCTCTATCAGGGCCTCGATAGCTCAATGGTTAGAGCAGTTAACTGGTCATCTCTGTGGCTGAGAAACATTTTCTAAGTATTTAAACTTGACAAACATCTAGCAAATGTCTGTTACACCCAGTGTTCTTCCAAGCCATTTTGTCAGTGAAAGACGTACGTTACGCTATGTTCTAACACATTAGAAAGTAGTAAGATGGCGGATCGGGCTTCAAAATTTTGACTGCTGAACAGTAGGAATGCGCTATCCAGTATATAGAGAGATCAGTGGTCACAGCACCCAGAAATACTGGGTGTAATAAATTAGCAATTTAATTTAGTATGCAAAATCATTCTGAGTAATGGCAGCCCAGTGGGAGAAGTTCATTGTTATGGCTGTCCCATTGGTCCCATTGGCAGTCCCGTTGAAGCTATTTGATTATAACTGGCACAAAACTACGCATAATTATGTTTCACGAGGAATGTTTAAGAAAAACAATCAACCAATGAAAATGTAGAGTCCATAAGCCGATGCCGGGGCCTTTTACCAACACCGCTGCCAAACGTTTTGCGCATGCGCGACGTCCGAGCTCGTCCTCAGAAAAAGAGCGGGAAAACACTGAAATATTTGGACTGGTCCGAGAGTCCGACATAAAAGTTAAAATTATAAGCATACTACCAAAAAGATAAGGTAGGTAATTTGTGCATTGGCTTCCTTGTCAATATTGTAACATATTCTGAATTTACCCCTTCGTAATTTTCGTTACCCTTTTTTTAAAACACAAAGAATAGTCGAGTCTTACTTAGTCTTCATTGTCTGGTTGTTGTCGCCACGGCTAGTTCCCACTTCTCTTGCAATGTTTACTTAGCGAATTCACGCATGCGCAAACGTTTGGCAGCGGTGTTGGGTACTACTAAAAAAGAAGTTGAAGAAAGTGATAACCAATGTGAATATATCTACATGTACTTAGGTTGGAAAATTTTACGAACTTTACCACATGGATGCTGTTACTGCTGTAAAAGAGCTTGGACTAATCTACATGAAGGTAGACAACAGAACATAAATGAATGAATAAATAAATAACCAAATAAATAAAAAAAGATTCCATGTATATAAATATAAAAAAAATGATTTAGTGAGTGAATGGGTGGATTTGTAGGAGTGGGCATGGATGGATCAATGAGTGTAATCAACTAGAAGAGTGGATGAGTGAATGAATGAGTAAGTGAATAAATGAGTGAATGAGTAAGTGAGTGAATGAGTAAGTGAGTGAATGATTAAGGAATGAGTAAGTGAATGAATGAGTGAATGAGTAAGTGAGTGAATAAATGAATGAGTGAGTAAGTGAATAAATGAATGAATGAATGAGTAAGTGAATAAATGAGTGAATGAGTAAGTGAATGAATGAATGAATGAGTGAATGAGTTAGTGAATAAATGAGTGAATGAGTAAGTGAATGAATGAATGAGTAAGTGAATAAATGAATGAGTGAATGAGTAAGTGAATAAATGAGTGTATGAGTAAATAGTGAGTGAATGAGTAAGTGAATGAATGAGTGAATGAGTAAGTGAATAAATGAGTGAATGAGTAAGTGAATGAATGAATGAATGAGTAAGTGAATAAATGAATGAATGAATGAGTAAGTGAATAAATGA
Source organism: Corallium rubrum (assembly GCA_964035015.1). Lineage (NCBI taxonomy): Eukaryota > Metazoa > Cnidaria > Anthozoa > Scleralcyonacea > Coralliidae > Corallium > Corallium rubrum. Next base: position 11,413,928 of record OZ036005.1, read on the forward strand.
GTGAATGAGTAAGTGAATAAATGAGTGAATGAGTAAGTGAATAAATGAGTGAATGAGTAAGTGAATGAATGAATGAATGAATGAGTAAGTGAATGAATGAATGAATGAATGAGTGAATGAGTAAATAGTGAGTGAATGAGTAAGTGAATAAATGAGTGAATGAGTAAATCAATAAATGAGTGAATAAATGAATTAATAAGTGAATGAATAAGTGAAATAGTAAGTGAATGAATGAATGTATGAATCAGTAAATGAATGAGTAAGTCAATAAATGAGTGAATGAATGAATTAGTAAGTGAATGAATAAGTGAATTAGTAAGTGAATAAATTAATGAATGAGTAAGTGAATGAATGAATGAATTAGTAAGTGAATGAATAAGTGAATTAGTAAGTGAATGAATAAGTGAATTAGTAAGTGAATAAATTAATGAATGAGTAAGTGAGTGGATAAATGAATGAATGGGTAAGTGAATAAATTAATGAATTAGTAAGAGAATGAATAAGTGAATGAATAAATGAATGAGTGATGAGTAAGTGAGTGAATGAATGAATGAATGAATGAATGAATGAATGAATGAATGAATAAATAAATAATACTGTGCGTGTAAATAAGAAATAATTTTGTAAATAAGTACTGTTTTGTTTATATAGGGCAAGTTTGCACATGCTGGATTTCCAGAAATTTCATATGGTCGTTATTCAGATATGCTTGTTCAAAAAGGCTATAAGTAAGTAAAATAAATTAAGTTTCTTTTATTTGAAGTTACATGATTGTTAATAGTGTTGGTGCTAGTTGTGGTGTTAGTGCTGGTGGTATTGGTGTTAAGTTGTTGTTGGTGGTGGTGTCGATGATGTTGGTTCTCATATTGCTGTTGGTTGTAGTGTTGTTGTTGTTGGTGGTGGTGGTGGTGGTGGTGGTGGTGTTGGTGGTGTTTGTGTTGTTGTTGTTGTTGTTGTTGGTATTTGTGATGCTGGCTGTGTTCGTGTTGTTGGTTGTGGTGTTGTTGGTGTTTGTGGTGTTGGTTGTGTTGTTGGTTGTGGTGGCGGTGTTGTTGAAGTTGGTGGTGATGTTGTAGGTGATGGTGTTGGTTACTTGTAGTGCTGGTACTGGTGTTGGTTGTGGTGTTGGTGTTGGTGATTGTAATGGTAGTGGTGTGTTGGTGTTATAATATCGTTGCTTGTGTTGTTGTTTTTGTTGGTGTTGGTGTTGGTGTTGGTGTTGGTGTTGGTGTTGGTGTTGGTATTGGTGTTGGTGGTGGTGGTGGTGGTGGTGGTGGTGGTGTTGATGCTGGTGGTGTTTCTGGCAGTTTTGGTGCGGGTTGTGATGCAAGTGGTGTTGCTGCTGGCAGTATTGGGTTGTGTTTGATTGCTGGATTATTGATTACTTGTTCCAATAATTAAAAACAATCTTTTTTCTGTTCTTAGAGTTGCCCGTGTTGAGCAAACTGAAACACCTCAAATGATGAATAATCGAACCTGTAAGTCTCATTGAGATTGTCTTTTTATAACACTTTTTTTTTTATTATAAAGGACTGGGGCTAGTCATCCTTATTCACAAGCCAGCGGCTGAATTGGGAAGGACGCAGCTCAACGTGGCCGTGTCGAGGCAGATCAAAGGCGCTCCAGGCAACCTCACATATGACACAGTTTAGACCATAGTCAATCGAGATATGGTCTGGAAACTCCGCTAAAGTCTTTGGTGTATCTTTTTGTTCGCCTTTATGCATTTTTGTGCACGGTGCACGGTCACTGGACACATTGTATTTTAGAAAATGAACGAATTGTCCAATAGCAACGTTTCAGTTCAATCACTCAACCGTGCTATTTAAATATTAATAAACCTAAAACAAAGGATGTGCACGGTGTAGGGTACGGTTTAACATAAAATCACAGCTCATTATAGGCGCTTTGAAGTTTACCGAGTTCCAGACCATATATCGATTGACTATGTTCAAACCAGGTGTTGATTTTATGGAGGGAGGAAAACTGGAGAACCAGGCGCAAAACCCTCGAAGCACAGAAGAGATCCCCCACCCAAGCACTAACCCCATCTAACCCGACATAGATATCGCAGTGAAACTAGAAAAACTGTACTAGAAAAACTGTTCTAAAGGGTTTGGATTTTTTTTATACTGAACATCCCTAGTATGTAGCAGTTATGCAACCTCGTACCCTGGCTTTTCGCTCCCGCCCTTGCGAACTCGTCGGACGAAAACCCTGGCATGGGCTGGTCACGTGCCTCCCAGAATCTGGATATACTAAGTGTGTGTGTGTGTGTGTGTGTGTGTGTGGGGGGGGGGGGGGGGGGTGTTGTTTACACGTTCGTGTTTTGTTTTTATCATGTCTGGATTCGGCTATCAAAAAGAGTATTTATACAAATGTTAATTTATAGCCAAAGCAAGTCACCTGCTTAGAGGCTCTTTTTAATCGAAGAGATACAGTCGCTGTATTGCCTACAGGATATGGGAAATCGCTGATTTACCAACTGCTTCCTTCCCTGCTCACTGAGAGAAATTTATTCCTGCAGAGGCGATCGTGCCGAAGCTTGTCAATCATTCCTTCTGCTGTTGTGCTCGTCGTTTTGCCGCTGAACTCGCTCATTGATGATCAGCTCAGGAAAATAAATGAGTGTAATGAAGTAACAGCTGTCGTTCTTAAGGTTATTAATCGAGAAGAGTCAGTCACTGGCGACCTAAGCGATATTTTTGCAGTGAGTTACATCGCAAATCGTGAGACACAAGCGGCAGTACGAACGTGGAATTCCCTCTGTAGAACCTTTTCGGTGTATTAAACTGTTTCGACATCAAGCCTGGTTAAATGATACGAAATGTTATGTGATCTCGTGTCGCGGCAATTTAATCCAATAGAGAATACGTACTTACCACCCCCTCACTAATAACGGTATTTTAAAACCTCCCAGATTCTGGGAGGCGCGTGACCAGCCCATACCAGGGTTTTCGCTCGACGAGTTGGCGAGGGTGGGAGCGAAAAGCCTGTGTACGAGGTTGGCAGTTATGGTCACGGTTTCTGCAAAAATGCATTATAATTAGACGACTGCTTCTTGCTAGTATATACTCCTAGTTGCAGGTGACCGTGCCGCGCGTCGAATTTTGATCGTCGTTTGCATTGTTTCAACTCCTACTTGACACGGGGTCAAATATCAGAGTTCAGTCAAGTCAAAGTTATTTTTAATGCTCGAATCAAGTTCTTTGTCCGTTGTAAATTGAAGGCGTGGTACTGTTTATTTTTGTATTAACCAATCAGTTTTCACTTATCCCACGGTAATAAATTGAACACTAATAAGTTTTAACGCAGGATCCCAGACAGCAAGTTGTGAGATTAATTATGAAACTAAAGTCTGGTTTCTATAGACCGTATTCAAAAATGGCCGCCGAATTAAAATTCTTTTATATACATATAAATTAGCCCTTATGAACTCGTTTTCATGTGGGAAATTCAAAATAATTTTTACTTTAAAACGAGGTCATAAGGGCTAATTTATATGTACATAAAAGAATTCGGCGACCATTTTTGAAGAGGGTCTGTAAGATCGTTTCGATCGCCCCAATCGTCCCGGTCGCTTGAATGCATCCAATCAGATTGGGCGATTCAAGATATTTCTCCCCTGATTGGAGAGATTTGGGCAATCGAGGCGATCGAGACGATCTTATTGAAACCAGGCTTAGGCAAACGCGTCATAAGGGCTAATTTATATGCACGTAAAATAATTCTAATTCGGCGACCATTTTTGAATAAGGTCTATAAGATCGTTTCGATCGCCCCAATCGTCCCGGTCGCTTGAATCCATCCATTCAGATTGGTCGATTCGAGATATCTCTCCCATGATTGGAGAGATTTGGGCAATCGAGGCGATCGAGACGATCTTATTGAAACCAGGCTTAAGCAAACGCGGAAGGAGATACGAGAGTGGAAAAGCTTTGTCTATTGATTTTAGAAGAGCTACTGTCGACAAGCATACTGAACTCATAGTTGGCTCGGTGTTAAGTAGGAGTTAACACAATGCAAGCAACGATCAAAATACGGGGCGCGACGCGCTCATTTGCAACTAGCAATATTTAACTTAGGAGGTCTTTATATGGAGGCAAGCCAGCCTGGGTGCCCGGACTAGCCCCGATTTGCCGAGGTCGTGCTTATACTACTATTTCTTGTTAATTTTCATCTTGTGTTTATATGAGAGCCGAGCCAGCCCGCCTAGCCGAGATCTCGCTTTGCGAGACCGAGATCTTGGTTACATAGCCAGAAATACGCGACATTTGAGTCTGCAAGACATGTGTCTTTGTCAGCGTTTTACGTGATAGCGCATGAGTATTTGGAATATTTCCTGATATACGATCCGGCAAATTCCCGATATCCCGCTGCTCCTCGTCTGGCTTCGGCCTCCTTCGCATTGTCCAAAAGTAGTTCAAAACCTATAACTCAGCGGCAAATATGTTTAAAATAATGCGTGCGTCGATTTTCAAACCATGGTAAATCAAACAAGCAGACAACAAGCTTCAATTCAATACCAAGAGGGTTGTGATACTGCAGAAAATCGCGGAGTTATGGCAATTTTAAAACGTGATGTATTCAGAAACGGACATCGATGTTTGTTGTTATTACAATACTTCACAAACTTGAGCAAGCAAAAGGAAACGTCGAAATAAGGTACGATTTTTATATTTTATCTTATCTGACCTGTTCAGAACTTCGGCCTACTGGAACAAGTTTCGCATGTCGACATTCGTGTATGGTTTGCCGTATAAACGCATTTTCTCACACGGACTTGGGTGTAAATGGCCAACATTCAAGACTAAAGCGACGTGAATCAACGACGATATACAAATCGTCTGGGGGACACCTCATTTTGAGCAAATAGCGAACAATTTTTAGCTTGTTATGTCGACAAACATTCGTTTAACTCAGGGATAGTTTCGCATTTCGTGAATCTGTAAATTTTCTCCGATTATTTTAACATTTTTGCCCGATCGCTTACAATTTTATACACGCATTTGACTGAATTGACTTGCCTTGCGGGTATTGCGCAATAGCATGTCGCGTATTTCTGGCTATGACCCGGTTTGTTTTTTTCCCCATGTAAACACGATTAACCGGGCTAGCTGCCTACCCAGGCTGGCACTAAAAGCTTCGTACACGTGACAAAATTTGTTTTTATCATCTTTTTTCGACGTATTAACAATTCACAAGTTCTGCTTGTTCATGTACAGTTCATACTTAAAACAATGAGACTTAGTGTCTTACCAAAACTGATAAATTACGCAATTAGCACAACAAACAAGCAAGCCATCCCGGCTATAGGCGAGCTAGCCCTTCTCATGTAAACACAATAAAAATCATCTCGGCAAAGCGGGCTAGCTCGGTTACCGGGCTGACTCGCCTCCATATAAACACCCCCTTATTCCTGCCTGACCCAGTTCAAACGCTCTCTCTAAAAGGTCTAACTAACGCCAGACGATTTTACTCATCCAAGGGAGAACCATCGTACATCCTAGGCAGCAGCTTCATCTCTTTTATTACTCCGAGTTTTGTAGTTTTGCAAGCGTTATTTCCAGAACTTTCCAAGCATTTTTGTCACTGTGAGTGAAAATAAAGCCTTTCTCCTAATTTGTTGTTTGTTTTCTTTTTGCTCTGATTTTTTAAGCTGGAAAGGGCGAGAAGGTCGTGAGAAGGGAGCTTTGTGCAATTACTTCAAAAGGTTTGTATTGTGTGGAAGTTGAAAAGGGAGCATTACAATATCTAACGATCAGAAACGCAGTCGAAACGAAGTAACATCAGTTTTTAATCAATCAGACGAAACGGCACGACTAACACACTAATAACAACACGAAGGTACAGTAACGAGATTACGACTACACTTACATTTAACACACACGCCTTTCCAGGTGCGTGGATCGTTAGAGGAGTACGTGTCCTTTAAAGCTGTAAAGTAGTAGTTATAGAGTTGTGACTTAAAAGTTGTGAGTGATAGAGATTTTAAAATGAGACTTTTTGGTAGAGAGTTCCAGGTTTTTGTTGTCCGGCAGATATAAGATTTTTGGTAGATAGAGGTTTTGCATTTCTTGGTTTGAGGTAACAGTTTGAGTCCGATGATCGTGTATTTGTATTAGCTTGTGGCGTTGCAATAGCGTTTTTGTCGAGGGTGATTATACCGTGATTAATCTTGTAAAAGAACAGCATATCCAGGTACTCATGCCAGTAGGAAGAATTTTGCAAGCCAGAAGCCTTTGTTTATAGATCATATCACAGTTAAAGGGTAGATTGAGCATTATATTTGGAGGCTCGTCGTTGTACGTGTTCGACTTTTCTAATTAGTTCAGTGGATTGAGGAGACCAGATTTGCGAAGCATATCCCAAGTGTGAGCGAACTGACTTATCAAAGAAGGTTATTTGTCTTTGCTATCTTTAAATATATTCTCTTGAAAACCCACACTTTCTTCGAATTAATTTGGTTTAATAATAGCAAAGATATATAACCTTTTCCGATAAGTCATTATAAAAGATAGGGATAAAGGACTGGGGGCTAATCCTTACTTGCAGCCAGCGGCTGAATTACTAAGGACACAGATCAACGTGGCCGTGTCGAGGCATATCAAAGGCGCTCCAAGCAGCCGCCATACGACACAGTTCAGACCACGGATCACAGCTAAGATGTAGGTGTTGATTTTACAGAGGGAGGAAAACCGGAGAATCCGGCGAAAAACCCTCGAAGCACAGGAGAGACCAACTACAACTCTACTCAAGCGGTCACCCATCCATGCAAGTATATGGTCACCCATTCTATGCTGTTTATTGTTTATTTTCCGACATAATCACATCGACTGCCAGACCCAAATCCCTCCTGAAGAGACCACGAGAAGGTCGAAACAATTGTCGAGGGTTGTGTCCCATGTATTATTTCACTGAATATTACTTACGTATCTTTAATCCTTCTTATAATTCTTTAGCTTACTCCTGAATCAAGTTTACACTGCGCCTAGCTTCAACCGTCGTTGCCTCCGCAAGTTAACAAAAATACAGCAAGATGCGCCTTTTGGCCTAAGGCCATATACCGCATTCTTTGCAAATTTTATTCATCTACATTATATAACCCCAGTGTCAGTCCAATTACCTACATCTTATTCAAAAAAACCGGGATTGACTTTTTAGTGAGAGGCAGCACGCTAACAGCACACGCCACCCGTGCACATGTGACGTCACAACATGTGACATTTGCATATCAAACAAACTGAATTAATATCTCAAGAACGAAGCAAGGAAACGAAAAACAGCAAAAGATGTTACTCTATCATTTTAAGTGTTCTTTCAAATAAGACAGACTTAATTTTTGTTTCATATGCACTTTAAGAATAAACGCACTAAGAACGGTATACCCGTCATGAGCGGAGCAGGACTAAAAATGCTCCAGCAAACATATAAATGCAGTAAGATTTAACATTCAGATTTCACTTTGCCGTTGTCTATTTCGTTATATACATCCTCTGTGCATCTATAATTGAACAGACAACGGCAAAATGGAACCTATTTGTTAATTTTTGGGGCGTTGAACAAGATAAATTGCGTCAGCTGACGTGTCCGTATAAACTATATACTCACATAGGTTTCATATTCCAATATAATAGTCTCGTGTGCACTAACTATCCTAGTCTTGCCCAATGATGTCCTATTATCCTGTTACTCCGTTCGTCACCATGGTTAGTCACCATGGTTAGTCACTTAGTCACCATGGTTAGTCACTTAGTCACCATGGTTAGTCACCATGGTTAGTCACCATGGTTAGTCACCATGGTTAGTCACCATGCTTAGTCACCGTGGTTAGTCACCATGGTTAGTCACCATGGTTAGTCACCATGGTTAGTCACCATGGTTAGTCACCATGGTTAGTCACCATGGTTAGTCACCACGGTTAGTCACCATCCTGAATATTAATAAGGCGGCATCGCTTTGTATGCTATATGGGGAGGGGGGTTATCTACTTTGGCTCGTGATATTGCAGTGAGATTTGTGATTGCTTTACATAAATCACACCACGTTAGTGACGTAATTGACCGTACCGAAAAAGATGGCGACTTGTACATTTAACTACAATCGTTTGCGTGCAGTAAATATTGTTTCTTGCAGAATTATTGGAAGATAGCGTTTTAAAACGATCAACTTTGGTAGGAATGACGTTCTTGCTTACTTAATCCATCTTAGCACGATAAACAATGTTTAGTTGTTATTCGAGCTGATTTGAGGTCCCAACGCATTGTGGTTAAATGTACCGCCGCCATCTTTTTCGGTACTGTCAATTTGTGCACCTGTTCAACCAATAGATCACGTTAAATAACCAATAATTTCTCATCCTGTCCCTCGTCTCTTGTGAACACACCCATTTATAAGCAAACATCATTTTAGTGTAAATAAAATCAACGTTTTTGTGTTTTATTTTTCACAACAGCAACAAAGATGTTTAGATTTAACGAAGGAGATCTGGCTGATGATTCTGCAGCTTACTTACTGGCGATTAAGGAATCGGTATGTTCCAAAAAATCTACACAATATTTATTTACTCTTTGATACTGAAAGTTTGTATCGTTTTTTCTCTTCACTTTTCGGAAAATTGGTCGGTAAAACAGAGAGTCTATGGGGTGGGGAAAAGCGTGATTTGTTGATAAGAAGTTGATCGTGAAAATTTAGTTGGTCGTTAAAGTGCTTATGTCACAAAAATTTTTTTTTGACTTTTGAGTAGAGGACAAAAAGTTAGTTAATAGGTTCTTTAACATTTTTTGGTTTTCTCTTTTCATTCGCGAGATATGCGGCTCTAACCTTGAAAAATTGGCTTTTAGCAAAAAATTGTCGCGCCCGAGAAAAAAACGGAAAAGGGTCTGGGGCGACAGCCGTGTGACGTAGCTTAAGGGACGGAGGTTCGAATTCACATGTGAAGGAGTACTAAAAAGCTATTGTTAAAATTAATAAGTCCCTTAAGCTACGTCACACCACGCTCGTCCCAGACTCTTGTTGATACGCGACATTTTCACGAAAATTGCTGTTTAGAGCCGCATATCTCGCGAATGAAAAGAGAAAACCGAAAAATGTTAAAGAACCTATTAACTAACTTTTTGTCCTCTACTCAAAAGTTAAAAAAATTTTTTGTGACATAAGCACTTTAATGTGAGGAGGCAATGGAGGTACATCCCGCCCCACTTCAAGTTGCGCAACTAGGCACCTATGGGGGCTCGTGGGATAGATTACTTCGGGAGCTCTTTCCAGGTGGAGTTGCAACCACCAATTTGGAAGTTGCTTGGCTATACTCAAATAACTGAGAAGCCGTTATCCAAAACATTTCCATTCTTTGGTAAATCTGTCAGATTGTCACACATGAATAGATTTTTAACGAGGAGGGATCTTTGCCTTAGGTCTTCCTTAGGTTTTCAGGGTCATTTCTGTAAAGCGCTCTCAATTCGTCAGAATTTATGCCACAAAAATAAAATAAATATCGTTAGAAAGCTATTAATTTGTAGAATACAATGGTGTCTTTGTTTTGGCGATAAACACAAACCGTTAATAGTTGTGAAATTTTTAACTAAAACCAGAGGGCTTCACTCGGGGCGACTCGAGTAAAAAGCGTTTGATTTTGTTCAAATTCTTTTTTTGTACTCTGATTCCGAGATAAATTTCCAGCAAAACGGTGTCAGCGTTTTTTGATATGTCGAGTTTTGCCGATTTTATTGACGACAAAAGTTAAAAATGCTGTTTTTCGACCAGCATTTGGACAAAATAAGTCATAAATTCGAAACCAGGCAATAAATAAAAAAAACACGTTGACACCGTTTTGCTGGACATTTATCTCGGAATCGAACTGCAAAAATTTTTTTTGAACAAAATAACGGTTTGCCTTTATCGCGAAACCAAAGACACCATTGTATTCTACAAGTTCATAGCTTTCTAACGATATCTATTTTATTTTTGTGGCTTAAATTCTGACGAATTGAGAGTGCTTTACAGAAATGACCCTGCAAACCTTAACGAAGACCTTAATAATAGATATTAGTTTTCTCAAGTTTGCTGTGAATTGATGTTAGAGGTCTGAAAATGGTCCGAAACTAGCCTAGTTTCTAGGCCTTCCTCGGTTGACACGTTTCGGAAGTGATCCGAACGGACCCGCTGGGGAAGACCTAGCAACATTCGTAAACACTTTCACTTTACAGCTCAGTTGTTTATTTAGGAAGAATTGTGATGTTATGACGTCCTAAGTGTTTCCCGACACTTACTATTTCCATCTGCATAAAATAATACAAGCCTACTCACCTTCGGATTGACGAAGGTTCACTGGCCTAGCTTTCTTATCACTATCTTTCCTCTGCAACTGCCAAAAGTTGAAAGTTAAACAGTTAAATTTTCATTCCGAGCTCCAATTGGAATATATTCCATATATCCTTCTTTCGATTGCCAAGATCTTTGGTAGAATCTTCGCATAACATTCTTATGCTTTTATACTGTCACTCAGTATTGTTTACGGTAGATTTACTAATTCCCAGGAAGACTCGAAGGGTCTAAACGATTCTGGGCAGGACCTTTTTGCGAATGTTGCTAGGCCTTCTTGTTTCCAGCCTCCCCCCAGTCTTCCCAAGAACTCAAACCGACTACGCGGCCAAGCTCATAGCAGAAACGAAAGGCCTAGAAACTAGGCTAGTCCGAAACGTTATTCGAGCAAAATCATGTCGTCATCACATGATGATGATGATGATAGTCATAATGACGACACAGAATATACTCAGGAGGCCCTCCTAATTCTTTTTGCTCAGGGCCCGTAGGGTTTACCCACCCTTCGCAGTCTGTAGTTACGCCGCTGCTTCCCCCCCCCCCCCCAATTGATGTTAACTCATTTACTTCCACCTTGTTGGGAGATCTCCCCTTAACGAGTAAAATCGTCTGGCGTTAACACTTTGAAGCCTGAAGACGAGTCTTTAGTATTTTATCTGGTTTATGCCAGACGAATTTATTCAGCAAAGGGAGAAGTCCAGGCCTCAAAGGGTTAAAACCTATCTTTTTAACACTCTGAAGCCTGAAGACGAGTCTTTAGTATTTTATCTGGCTAATGCCAGACGATTTTATTCAACACAGGGAGAGGTCCAGGCCTCAAAGTGTTAAAACCTATCTTTTTAACACTCTGAAGCCTGAAGACGAGTCTTTAGTATTTTATCTGGCTAATGCCAGACGATTTTATTCAACACAGGGAGAGGTCCAGGCCTCAAAGTGTTAAAACCTATCTTTTTAACACTCTGAAGCCTGAAGACGAGTCTTTAGTATTTTATCTGGCTAATGCCAGACGATTTTATTCAGCACAGGGAGAGGTCCAGGCCTCAAAGTGTTAAAACCTATCTTTTTAACACTTTGAAGCCTGAAGACGAGTCTTTAGTATTTTATCTGGCTAATGCCAGACGATTTTATTCAACACAGGGAGAGGTCCAGGCCTCAAAGTGTTAAAACCTATCTTTTTAACACTCTAAAGCCTGAAGACGAGTCTTTAGTATTTTATCTGGCTAATGCCAGACGATTTTATTCAACACAGGGAGAGGTCCAGGCCTCAAAGTGTTAAAACCTATCTTTTTAACACTCTGAAGCCTGAAGACGAGTCTTTAGAATTTTATCTGGTTAATACCAGACGATTTTATTCAGCACAGAGAGAGGTCCAGGCATCAAAGTGTTAAAACCTATCTTTTTAACACTTTGAAGCCTGAAGCCTGAAGACGAGTCTTTAGTATTTTATCTGGCTAATGCCAGACGATTTTATTCAGCACAGGGAGAGGTCCAGGCCTCAAAGTGTTAAAACCTATCTTTTTAACACTCTGAAGCCTGAAGACGAGTCTTTAGTATTTTATCTGGCTAATGCCAGACGATTTTATTCAACACAGGGAGAGGTCCAGGCATCAAAGGGTTAAAACCTATCTTTTTAACACTCTGAAGCCTGAAGACGAGTCTTTAGTATTTTATCTGGCTAATGCCAGACGATTTTATTCAGCACAGAGAGAGGTCCAACCCTCAAAGTGTTAAAACCTATCTTTTTAACACTTTGAAGCCTGAAGACGAGTCTTTAGTATTTTATCTGGCTAATGCCAGACGATTTTATTCAGCGCAGGGAGAGGTCCAGGCCTCAAAGTGTTAAAACCTATCTTTTTAACACTTTGAAGCCTGAAGACGAGTCTTTAGTATTTTATCTGGCTAATGCCAGACGATTTTATTCAGCACCGGGAGAGGTCCAGGCCTCAAAGTGTTGAAACCTATCTTTTTAACACTTTGAAGCCTGAAGCCTGAAGACGAGTCTTTAGTATTTTATCTGGCTAATGCCAGACGATTTTATTCAGCACAGGGAGAGGTCCAGGCCTCAAAGTGTTAAAACCTATCTTTTTAACACTTTGAAGCCTGAAGACGAGTCTTTAGTATTTTATCTGGCTAATGCCAGACGATTTTATTCAACACAGGGAGAGGTCCAGGCCTCAAAGTGTTAAAACCTATCTTTTTAACACTCTAAAGCCTGAAGACGAGTCTTTAGTATTTTATCTGGCTAATGCCAGACGATTTTATTCAACACAGGGAGAGGTCCAGGCCTCAAAGTGTTAAAACCTATCTTTTTAACACTCTGAAGCCTGAAGACGAGTCTTTAGAATTTTATCTGGCTAATACCAGACGATTTTATTCAGCACAGGGAGAGGTCCAGGCATCAAAGTGTTAAAACCTATCTTTTTAACACTCTGAAGCCTGAAGACGAGTCTTTAGTATTTTATTTGGCTAATACCAGACGATTTTATTCAGCATAAGTCGTTTTTTTTTTTAGGGTGGTCAAAGTGTTAAAACCTATCTTTTTAACACTCTGAAGCCTGAAGACGAGTCTTTAGTATTTTATCTGGCTAATGCCAGACGATTTTATTCAACACAGGGAGAGGTCCAGGCATCAAAGGGTTAAAACCTATCTTTTTAACACTCTGAAGCCTGAAGACGAGTCTTTAGTATTTTATCTGGCTAATGCCAGACGATTTTATTCAGCACAGAGAGAGGTCCAACCCTCAAAGTGTTAAAACCTATCTTTTTAACACTTTGAAGCCTGAAGACGAGTCTTTAGTATTTTATCTGGCTAATGCCAGACGATTTTATTCAGCGCAGGGAGAGGTCCAGGCCTCAAAGTGTTAAAACCTATCTTTTTAACACTTTGAAGCCTGAAGACGAGTCTTTAGTATTTTATCTGGCTAATGCCAGACGATTTTATTCAGCACCGGGAGAGGTCCAGGCCTCAAAGTGTTGAAACCTATCTTTTTAACACTTTGAAGCCTGAAGCCTGAAGACGAGTCTTTAGTATTTTATCTGGCTAATGCCAGACGATTTTATTCAGCACAGGGAGAGGTCCAGGCCTCAAAGTGTTAAAACCTATCTTTTTAACACTTTGAAGCCTGAAGACGAGTCTTTAGTATTTTATCTGGCTAATGCCAGACGATTTTATTCAACACAGGGAGAGGTCCAGGCCTCAAAGTGTTAAAACCTATCTTTTTAACACTCTAAAGCCTGAAGACGAGTCTTTAGTATTTTATCTGGCTAATGCCAGACGATTTTATTCAACACAGGGAGAGGTCCAGGCCTCAAAGTGTTAAAACCTATCTTTTTAACACTCTGAAGCCTGAAGACGAGTCTTTAGAATTTTATCTGGCTAATACCAGACGATTTTATTCAGCACAGGGAGAGGTCCAGGCATCAAAGTGTTAAAACCTATCTTTTTAACACTCTGAAGCCTGAAGACGAGTCTTTAGTATTTTATTTGGCTAATACCAGACGATTTTATTCAGCACAGGGAGAGGTCCAGGCCTCAAAGTGTTAAAACCTATCTTTTTAACACTTTGAAGCCTGAAGCCTGAAGACGAGTCTTTAGTATTTTATCTGGCTAATGCCAGACGATTTTATTCAACACAGGGAGAGGCCCAGGCCTCAAAGTGTTAAAACCTATCTTTTTAACACTCTGAAGACGAGTCTTTAGAATTTTATCTGGCTAATACCAGACGATTTTATTCAGCACAGGGAGAGGTCCAGGCATCAAAGTGTTAAAACCTATCTTTTTAACACTCTGAAGCCTGAAGACGAGTCTTTAGTATTTTATTTGGCTAATACCAGACGATTTTATTCAGCACAGGGAGAGGTCCAGGCCTCAAAGTGTTAAAACCTATCTTTTTAACACTTTGAAGCCTGAAGCCTGAAGACGAGTCTTTAGTATTTTATCTGGCTAATGCCAGACGATTTTATTCAACACAGGGAGAGGCCCAGGCCTCAAAGTGTTAAAACCTATCTTTTTAACACTCTGAAGACGAGTCTTTAGTATTTTATCTGGCTAATGCCAGACGATTTTATTCAGCACAGGGAGAGGTCCAGGCCTCAAAGTGTTAAAACCTATCTTTTTAACACTCTGAAGCCTGAAGACGAGTCTTTAGTATTTTATCTGGCTAATCCAGGCCTCAAAGTGTTAAACAGAGTGAAATAAGAAAAGTGCCAAATGATACTCTGAGCAGTGGTAGGAGTTAAAGGGCCTGGGAGAAACTAGTGATCTTGGGGGTCTTAAATAATTCATAAAATTACTTCATAATCATTTCGTTTTTAGGGTTTTGATGAAACTTGTGGAGGTGAAAGTAATTACGGAGTGTGCTTTATTGACACCTCTATTGGAAAATTTCATGTAAGATTTTTATAGCAACATTGTAATTTTATTTAAAAACTATTTTACACACTACACTAGGCTCGATTTCCAGCCGTATCTTGGGGTCCGATACTTTCCTTCCCCAAAATCACGGCTGGACTCGTGAGCTTGTCCATTGTCGATTTGCACCAATCGTGCCAGCGCATTTTCAGCAGGCATATATTATTGGGATTATTGCATGAATTACCCCGTAAGTTCAAAACTGCACACGCATGAAAAAGGAACTTTTTAATCATTAGTCATTTTTTTTTAGGTTGGTCAATTTTCAGATGATAGACAGTGTTCCAGACTTCGAACTCTTATTGCTAATTATGCTCCTGCTCAGGTATAAATATAATTCGAGTTTGTAAAACACTCAAGACAACAAAAACCACTCGGCCGTACCGGCCTCGTGTTTTCATTGCCTTTCGTGTTTTATAAACTCTCGAGAACAATTATAAAAACCGCTTGGTGAACAGCCTCGTTAATTCAATTGTTCTCGCGTGTTTGGAAACCCTGGTAAAACACTCGCACTCGTTTATGAAATATTACTTGAAAGTGCACAAACTGAACAAAAACAGAACAATGACTTTTGTCGGGCTTCCAGACCCTGTATACTTCTATTGACTGATTACACCAAGCTATGCCCTTTTAACGTCATAAACAGTAATAGTACGCGCTCTTCTGCCACCCAAGCCTTAGAAACCCTAAACTGGAACGCCTAAACGATCTACGTCACGAGCATCACTGTACCTTTATTTTTAAATGTCTGAACAATGTTTTTGATTCAAAGTTTGAACTACTACCAAATAGCAATTTCCACCAATACCATACTAGAAACAAGGCCAAATTCCACTTACCTAAAGCTAAGACGAACTGGGGAAAACATAAATTAATTTATGATGCTTTGAACGATTTTAATAATTTAAATTCATATCATTAAGTCACTGTCACTGTTCAAACTTAAACTTAGGAAAGTAATCTTCTTAACTGCTACCATATGTAATCATATCTGTATTTTACTATCTTATATTTACTTATTTTATTCATGTCACACAGGGCCCCATTGAAAAACACTTCGGTGATATGGGCTCCCTAT
The DNA here is from genome assembly GCA_964035015.1 of Corallium rubrum. Classification (NCBI taxonomy): domain Eukaryota; kingdom Metazoa; phylum Cnidaria; class Anthozoa; order Scleralcyonacea; family Coralliidae; genus Corallium; species Corallium rubrum. Next base: position 11,429,737 of record OZ036005.1, read on the forward strand.
TAAAATATCATTATTATTTGTAGTAGTTATATCTCAAACTCATTAATAATTTATGAGATAATCAGACAATTACAATAGTTCATTTAACAATCACCATATTGAAGTTGGATACTCCAGTAAAACACGCTAAAATCGTATAGAGCGTTTTCACTCATGTGATCGGTGGCCCATTGGGGTGGTGAAACAATACGAAATCTTTGAATAAGAAAGAGCTAATTCCCATGCCGTACACCAATATGGCCGCCATTTCATTGTTTTGGTACACCAGTATGGCCGCCGTGACGTAAGATGAAAACGCTCTATACCCATGAACCCTGGTGTTCATCTAATTCTTAAGGTCTCAATTATTTATGCAAAATAAACAAGTTGCTGTAAGAATAAATTTTACACACACTCATGACTAAAATCTCATGAGGGTTTATTTTAATTGCATTTTTCAATTGAAATCGCTCGATTGAGATGCCATATCAACAACTCGTTTATCGTGTTTCATCAGGGGAATCCAAAACAATAAAACCACTTGGCCTTCGGCCTCGTGCTTTCATCATGTTTTCTCTTGTTTGGATCCCCTGATGAAATACTCAAACTCGTTGTTGATATATTACTTTTAGATTTTGTTTGAAAGAGGTGCCCTTACAAAAAAGACTCAATGTGTTCTTCAACATGAAATGGTCACTACAATTAAGGAACAGTTAAGCCCTGGTTTGTATACTCGCCAGTTGCCATTGTATTATTGTTTGATGTTCTGTTGCACACTTCTCAAACTATTTGGTTTAATTGTTGGCTCAATTTTGTTATCTTAAGGTACTGAATTTTGGGAAGCGACGAAGACCTTAAAATTTTTACAAGAAGCAGAATATTTTAATGATGGAAGCTCACAGGTACAGTGTTGTTATCTCTGTCTGTCTGTCTGTCTGTCTGTCTGTCTGTCTGTCTGTCTGTCTGTCTGTCTGTCTGTCTGTCTGTCTGTCTGTCTGTCTGTCTGTCTGTCTGTCTGTCTGTCTGTCTGTCTGTCTGTCTGTCTGTCTGTCTGTCTGTCTGTCTGTCTGTCTGTCTGTCTGTCTGTCTGTCTGTCTGTCTGTCTGTCTGTCTGTCTGTCTGTCTGTCTGTCTGTCTGTCTGTCTGTCTGTCTGTCTGTCTGTCTGTCTGTCTGTCTGTCTGTCTGTCTGTCTGTCTGTCTGTCTGTCTGTCTGTCTGTCTGTCTGTTTGTTTGTTTGTTTGTTTGTTTGTTTGTTTGTTTGTTTGTTTGTTTGTTTGTTTGTTTGCATACATTGCCAGAAATACGCGACATCCGATTGCGTAACACCTCGATGCGGGGCAATGTGGCTCATTGAACTCGCACAATTTGTATATGAAATTATATAGGGGCGCGCGTATTTGTTTGAAATAGATAAAGAAGATGTACTGTTTCTCGAAATGCGAAAACAGATCTTATTCAAGTGAATGTTGAAGAATATCACGACTAAAAATTGAGCGCTATTGGCAGATTTTCGGTTGTCCCTCAGAAAATATATAAGTACGAATAGTACGAATTAAACTCCTAGTTACATATTTGAAACCGCTCGTGAAGTCGTAACATCCACAAAATCGAACATGCGAAATCGGTTCATGTAAGTACAATGTCTGAGGTTGCTGCTTAAAGTAATAGCTTAACATTTTATCTTACTTTCGCTTGTCCATTTCGCTGTTGTATTTTAGAAAGCATAATATGACCAACAAACTTCTGGGTCGACAATCGAAACATCCGTATTTTAAAATTGTCATAACTCCGCGATATTCTGCAGTATCACAACTCTTTTGGTATTGAATTGATGCTTGTTGTCTGCTTGTTTTATTTACCATGGTTTGAAAATCGACGCACGCATTATTTTAGACATATTTGCCGCTGAGTTATAGGTTTTTAACTACTTTTGGACAATGCGAAGGAAGCCGAACTGCCGAAGCCAGACGAGGAGCAGCGGGATATCGGGAATTTGCCGGATCGTATATCAGGAAATATTCCGAATACTCATGCGCTATCACGTAAAACGCTGACAAAGACACGTATTTCTTGCAGACTCAAATGTCGCGTATTTCTGGCCATGAATTCCGGTACGTACGAGTGCAATCAAGCACTCTACTCATTCATACATGTGTAGTTTTCGTGAGCTACATGTAGTCTGGTTAGTGGGCTGACTCGTTTTCTTTTTTTACATCTCTACTAACCCTCCTGTGTTTTATGTGAAGTCTTAAAGTGGTTCTCTGATGAAAATATTGTTTGCAATGTTTTTGCATAAACCTAAAGATGTTATGGCAGTTATGGTAGTAATCGTGCAAAGTTTTATTTCAAAATTCGTTGAAGAAAAAGTGTTTTTTTTACGTGTAAGGTTTGTATTTTGAAGCGCCACCATTAAAGTGGCCGAACTTGAGAAGAATGAGAGTCGAGGAAGCTTATGACGTCATAGACTCAAAAACAACAATGACCCTTTTGTTGACAACAACAATGATCTTTTGTTTTTGTTGAGTCTATGACGTCATAAGTTCTCCTCAACTTATTCTTCTCAAACACGGCCAATTTAATGGAGTCGCTTCAAAATACAAACTTCGCACGTAAAATACAACTTTGTTTTTCGGAATTTCGAAATGAAACTTTGCACAATTATCAAGTACCATAATATCTTTAGGATTCTGCAGAAACATTACCGACATTATTTTCATCAGAGAACCATTTTAATGCTTGATACATTTCCATCCTATTTTTTTTTTTTTATTAAATTTCAGGAATGGCCAGAAGCTTTAAAGAAAATGACTAATGGTGGTAAGACCACTGACCTGTATATAACTGGACCGCTTGCGCCTATTATCTTTGAGTTATGAAAAGTGTGGCCATTTGAACGTGGCGTCAAATGGCGAATTTGAGTCCTGCTCATGGTAGACAACACTGACCATGATTTTGACTGGATTACGGACGCAGGCTTTATAAAATATCCCGTGAAAATGAAGAAAAAAATCCTTGACTCGCTGATATTTTCAAAGATAAACACAAATCTTTTTTGAAAGGTTAAAAAAGGTACAGACATAAATACACAAAGCAGTCATATTGTTAATTCCTGTCGGTTGGTTACTCCGTACTCGGTTTTGTTGTTGCATATATTTAATTGTTTTTGTTGCCGAAACGAAGAAGGGACAACTGAACTGACAAGTGAATACCAGGTCGGCAATTCAACGGCTTGTATTTTACTACTTTTCGTAGGCTTTCGGCACATTTTAGTAGTTTTTGAAAAGGATTTAATGAGCTTACTGTTGTAAAACATCAGTATTTCTCGTTGTAAAACATATACCAAATCTTGCGAAAAAGTCTGTCCTTATGTTGAAATGTTCTAGTGAGTTTGAAATCTGAACCAGAAGGGCCAGTGAAGGCAAGCAAATACGAAGTAAACATAACTGTTAAACATAATCGAAACATGAGAAAAACGTACGATGTAAAACATTTATTTGTATTTCGACAGACTACATTGAAAGTTTTAACTGCACTTACTATAAGCTGGTGTTCTCCAGGTGTCACTAGTTGCCAACAACGGAGCGTAAAAATATATTAAACTGAAAAAAACATGGCCAGTTTAGATCAATTTTCAAACAGAGAATTTTTTTTTTTACGAAAAGAACATGACATAACATAAAACGCCTACAGACCAGTGTCAAGCACTGGTCAGTGGCTGCTCCCATGAGCAGAAGGACTCAAATTCGCCATTTGACGCCATGTTCAAATGACCACACTTTTTTGGCAAGAGCAAGCGGTCCAGTTATATACAGGTCAGTGGGTAAGACAAACTATACAGTATGCTTTTTTAAGCTCTAGTCTACCTTGTCTTGGGACCCCACGTTACCATGTAGCATAATCCCCGAGCCCGGGCGGAGGGCCGAAGGCCCGGAGCCCGGGTGAGGGTGCTAATCTCGACATGCGTGGAGTCCACTTTACACGCGAGATAAAAAGCTGAAAGCAATTCTGAAACCTGTTTATACATCTATATATATGTTATCAAATCCACAACTTGCGCAGTTCGAATAGCAGGGTACTGGTAACTAACCTGTTAAATTATTCAAATTATTTAAATTTACGTCAGCAAATTATAATTTATAAGTTCGTTGGATGGTTGGATTACGAAATAGTTTTTCAAAGATCAAGACGAAAGAAATCTTTGCCAGAAAAAAATGGTTTCAACTAAAATGTACATTAATATTACTATGGAAAAAGACCAAAGAAAGAAGGCTAAGAAGAGATGTGGCAGCGAGAGAAAGACAACAATAAATACGACTTAAAACCACTGGAAAAAGCCTAAAAATTAATACGATAAAGACCGAAAACGATGCCGACCGAAGTGTAACTGAAAGAAGCAGGATGTGCCCTGAAACTGTTCAAAGCCGGTAAAGAATTTTGCTCTGGTGTATTCTACATAACTCGAGAGGGAACGATGAAGAAATTTTGAAACAAACGGCTTTTTAGATCATGAAGAGAACTGAACGATGCCTTTTCATATTTATGTGTCAACAACGAAAAAAGTAAGAAACCACGAACGAGAAAAACAATCCGAAAAGACTAGACTGAATTGGCAGTGTTTGTGGTCACAAAAGCAGAAGAAAGTTTAACGGTAGGAGATTCGTATTTAACAGTTTAGCTGAGTTAAAACGAAAGAAATCTTGAAAATGAAAATTAATATAAATAATATATTGTCTAGAATTGTCTTTCAACGCTAGGACGTTGACATTGTGTGATTTGGGTCTTTTCTTGGCCACTATTTATATATATATTTTTGAATGAAAATTTGTCATTTGGTTCATCTCGTGTTGTTTTTTTAATATTGACATTGCATGTTCTTTCGGTGTGTCAATACACGACTACAGATGAACCTTACTAACTAATTTTCTGGGTGTTTTCTGGTCTGTGATTAATACAACAAAAAACAGAAATTAGGGGAGGGGAGGGGGGGTGTGTGTTTAAAAATGCATATAAAGCGGGCGAGGGGTTGTTGCGTTCATGTATTTCTAGTGTAGCGGGTATTTTCCTCACTTTTATTTAGACCAAAATCCCTTCCATTCCTTCCTTTTCCTACTGGTGTCCTCGGCTTTGCCTCTAAGCACTCTCTTGACCACCCACCCGACTCTCATCTTTTCTTTTGTCATCTTGTCTTCTTCCCCATTGTATGCGGAGCACGCGGGTGGCGTGTGCTGTTAGCGCGATGCCTATCACTAAAAGTTAAGCCCGGTTAGATGGGGTTAGTACTTGGATGGGTGACCGCTTTGGTATGACCGCTTTGGTATGACCGCTTTGTCGAGTTTGGAACTCATGTGAGTAGAGTTGTAGTTGGTCTCTCCTGTGCTTCGAGGGTTTTTCGCCGGGTTCTCTGGTTTTCTTCCCTCCGTAAAATTAACACCTACATCTTAGCTGTGTTCCGTGGTCTGAACTGTGTCGTATGGCGGCTGCCTGGAGCGCCTTTGATATGCCTTGATACGGTCACGTTGATCTGCGTTCTTCGTAATTCAGTCGCTGACTGCGAGTGACGATGTTTAGCCCCCCAGCTGAATGCTTACCAAAACTATAGCATTGTCTACCTTACTACTATATTTCACCACACCTTACCTTGCTTCACCATACTTCATCTGATTTCACCTGAACTCACCTAACCTCACTTTACGCCACTTGACTTCGTTTGATCTTGGTTGACCTTAACTGCCTCACCTCACCTCACCTCACCTCACCTCACCTCACCTCACCTCACCTCACCTCACCTCACCTCACCTCACCTCACCTCACCTTACCAGGATTTCATTTGCCTTCACTTCACCTTACCTCACCTTACCATGACTTCACCTGCCTTCACTTTATTTCACCTCACGTTACCTCTCTTCACCTTATCTCACCTTCTTTCACCTTACCATTACTTCACCTGCCTTCACTTTACCTCGCATTACTTCGCATTACCTCACCTTACCTTACTTTACCTTTACCTTTACCTTAACCTTAACCTTAACCTTAACCTTAACCTTAACCTTAACCTTAACCTTAACCTTAACCTTAACCTTAACCTTAACCTTAACCTTAACCTTAACCTTAAACTTAAACTTAAACTTAACCTTAACCTTAACCTTAACCTTAACCTTAACTTTACCTTACCTTACACCTTACCTTATCTTACCTTACCTGACTTCACCTGACTTCACTTCATTTTACCTCACCTTATCTCACCTCGCCTTTTTTTATCCGACCTTACTTCACCTCACCTCACCTCACCTCACTTGACCTCGTCTAATTTCACCTAACCTAACTTTATTTCACCTGACTTTACTTGATCTCACTTGATCCTTACCTGACTAAACCTCATCCCACCGCACCTCACTTCATTTCATTTCACTTCTATTTTCTTGACTTTGTAATTGTTTATTATAATTCCAGACAATGCAGGACTCACTTCAGCTGACGATTGTGAGCTTGCTCTCTCAGCACTAGGTGCTTGTATTTGGTAAGTTGTATTTTGACGCCATTATTTCCACGTTCTTTCTAGTGGCGCAACTATAAGGTGGGGAGGGAAGGTGGGTAAACGTCATGGGCCCCGAACAAAAAAAATTAATGAGAGGGGGGGGGGGGGGGGGTTATTCTGTCGTAATTATTACTAGAGAGCTTAGCATATTAGGCGTTTTTGAGACACGGACTGTGACCGGAAGCGTATTCTTTGAAAATACTTTTTCTCCCAAAACAATGGCTATGAATAATCACATATCTAAACTGTTAGCTCACAAGCTTAAATTTCATCCTTATATAAAAATACAGATCCTTTATTTTATATTGTAATGCAATGAAATTATCCCCTTAAAATACAAGTTTTCTACTTTAAAAGTATGTCTTTTAGTAGTAAAACAACGATGACAGGCCTCAACGTTCTAGAAGTTCTCGTCGTCTCAAGAACGTGAAAATGCTCTCAATGACGTCTTGTGTAGAACGACGACGGCGTTCTCTTTGCTCTTGGAATTTTAAATTGCTCATTATCATTGTTTTGAATGAAAAATGCTATTGAATTCAATCGCCGTCCGTGGCTCTAAAACGCCTGTATGCTTAAGCTCTCTATTATCATGTCATGACGGCATCATAACCAACATACTAGGGATATTTTCAATTATTTAAGTCTGTACTACCGTTTTTTAGAAGAAGGTTGAGTTTATTATGTTTATATAAAGAGTAAAGACCCCCAGGGGTTCTTTTTGAATTTCAGAAGCCCCAGGAGGGCATTTCTGGCGATTTCTGCGAGGAATTTTTCGAAACAAAATATCTCAAAGTCAAGGGTAATATGCAGACATTCTAATGTTTTGAAGATAATTATTATTAGATAGATTATTTAACGATGAAGAAAAAATAAGAATTCTTATTGAAGTATGTTGTAGCGTGAGTCGCAATTCGCTGACCATGAGCAGCGCGGGTACCTCGCGGATTACATCAAATGTTGTCGCGGATTACATCAAATATTTGGTCGTCCGGATCAATTGCGAAAAAGAATAATTATGGAAGAAGATTTCAAAACTCAATAGACGACTTTCACGATCATGCGCAGTAGCAACAAATATTCAAATTTTCGTCGGAGATAAAAACAACTGTTTTAGCTGGAACGAGCATATTGAAAATAGTAGAAGTGCAAAGTTTGAAACGAATTGCTTAACAAATGGAAAAAGTTTCACAAGCGGAAAGTTGACCATTTCAACAGGGATTTATTAGTGATTTAATAGGATTTTGGCTTGGCGGGCGGGAGTTGCACGCCAAGCCAAAATCCCTATTAAATCCCTAGTGGAGAGCAAAACTTCCGAAGAGCGTAGCTTTCGCACTATTTGTCCGACTTATTTTAAACTTTGCACTTTTACTATTTTTAGTATGATCTTTCCAGCTAAAACAGTTGTTTTTACCTCCGATGAAAATTTGAAGTAAAGTTGCTACTGCGCATGAGCCTGAAAGTCGTCTATTGAAGATTGAGTATTTTACCCGTATACCAGTAGTAGAAAAATGCTTGAAAATATCTCTGCATACCATTTTCAGACTTCCAAGTCCCAACATCAATTCACAGCACAGTCGAACTATGATATTAAAGCAAAACTTAGATCAAACATCATGAGGTACCGAAACCTAGCTAGACTTGTGGTTGATCTTATTCTGTGGTTTGGATAACGGTTTCGCGGCCATTTGAGTATAGCTGGACCACTTCCAAATTGGTGGCTACAGCTATCCTTGGAAAGGAACACTTCCAAATTGGTGGCTACAGCCATCCTTGGAAAGGGCCTCCGAAGTAATCTACCCAACCGGGCCCCATATGCCTAGTTGCGCCACTAGTTCTTTCAAATCCTGAGAATAGAACATAGAATCCTAGAACATATTACATGTAACTGTTTTGCTTGCTTGGTTGTTCTCCAGGTATCTGAAGAAGTGCCTTATTGAACACGAACTTCTCTCAATGAAAAACTTTGAGGTAAGTGCTTATTAATCCTTTATCACCCAACGATGTCTTTAGTATTTTACTCTGGCTGACGCCAGACGATTTTACTCGTCAATGGAGTGGCTACTGGGCGATAAAGGGTTAATAGACTATCTCGGTTAACCCTTTATCGCCCAACGATGTCTTTAGTATTTTACTCTGGGTAACGCCAGACGATTTTGCTCGTCAATGGAGTGGCTACTGGGCGATATTAAAGGGTTAATAACTTCTTATTAACCGAACGCGAGGTCTTTACAGAGAAATATCGGACCGAGGTCTTTTTGGTACAGACCGAGGTCTGATATTTCTCTGTAAAGACCGAGCAAGCGAGGTTAATAAAAAGTTTATTATAAGGCATTTTGAAACAACAAACCTTACATTTATACCTTGTCATGTACTTTAGTCAGTTTAATGTGACCTCGAGCGTGTGACATAAACTCATCGTTTTCAATGTTGTTGCTTTTGTTGCCATCGCTTTCGGACTCCTAAACTCGCTTCCAGATTGCTCTCGTCCCAATCATACATAATTTAGTCTCAGGTTGTTGAATTCACAAAATTCTTGCGGTTTTCTTTCGTTGTTTAGTTGCAAACCACATGGCTTACAATATCCGTAATCGACCGGTCGATTACGAAAATTATCGACCGGCACGTGACACGTCTCGGCCAATGAGAACACACGGTTTCAACGGAAATAACTTGTGCCATATAATAAAACGTCTTAAAGTGTTTATGACGTGAAATAACGTATGTCACAAGGCATTGTTACCAAGAGCCCAGATATCTCCAGAAATGAAATGACCATGACAAGTCATTAGCTCGAAGACTATACGTTGGATTCTCTTGAATTTTTCGGTGAATGCTCCTCCATGCTCTACCCTGGTTCCAGAAGTTTTCTCCCGTAATTTTATAGCGGTAAGACAGGAAAGGAGAGGAAACCCCTGGTAGGAAACGATACGACATTACTTTCATGTAATTCAGGCTATATTTGGCTACAAATCTTATAGGCTAATCTGATACAGGTTTAACCAATCATATCACCGTAGTAATAAGAAGTTTAGCGAATCCAAACTCTGTTTGAGGGTTATCCATGCAATCATAGATGGTGAACACTTTCTGTTCAGCTAGAATTCTATTGGAGCGGTTTGATCAATCATCGTACCGCTTCCTACCAGAGGCCTAGGTTTTTTCTTCTCTCTCGTCTTACCGCTATAATTAAATTACGGGAGAGAAAACCTCTGGGGCCATGGTAGCCATGCTCTTCTATTCATCAAAATAAAAATTATGCCAACGCGTTTTTCACTTTAAAGACGCTTTAAGAAGAGGATTTTTTCTACGTTGCTTAACATGCCCTTAAAACAATTACTCAAAAAAAGATGTCTGAGGTGGACGTTCGTCAAGTTCAATTACTCAAAAAAAGATGTCTGAGCCCCAGACCGGGTTCGAACTTGCAACTTTCTAATGACTGGTTCGACGTCTCGGTGGCTCAATGGTTAGAGCGTCTAACCGATCATTAGAAGGTTGCAAGTTCGAACCCTGTCTGGGGCTCAGAAATCGTTTCTGAGTAATTGAGCTTGACGAACGTCCAACAAACGTTTGTTACATTCCACCAAGCTCGCAAACGTACCGCATGCACTACATGTACAGGGTGTCCCAAAAAAATGCCCCCCATCCGTTAATCCGTTTCTGTAGTGCATCTTATTTAATTTGGGTACAAGAAGTAAATTTTTATATCACGCCGAAAGCTCATCACTCCTTCTTTGTTGTCTGAAATTTTCAGAGCTAAATAGTTATCTACTCGCTTCATGGAGTCATTGAAAAAGGCAACATCAAAATTTGAACTTGTCCAAATTATGCAAATTGTCTATGCTACCTACAGATTTGGAAGAATACAGGGTGTCCTAAACGAATGTCGCCCATCCCATTTTTGACCACACTTTGTTTGAGTGCCGAATACAAGTCTGAATACATATGCATGTGAAAACTAACCACAGGGGAATAAAGTTTGATTCCAAATGAAGCAATGCGGCATCAAATCATGTGGAGTTCCTTGGGGTAATAACAATGCTCATGAGAGTTCCATGCACATATTTGCCATGTAGGCAGATGTGCACTTTACTTCATTCGTCTTAAGATGGTTGGACAACAATTCACTCCCGAGGAAAGAGCATTCATGATGGTACCATAATTAAAGAAGGTGCACCTCATAAATGGATGGGGGGTGGGGTTTTTTTGGGACACCCTGTATACGTATACAACTTCTCGTTACAACAAACCGCATATGATTATCAATTTGCAACCTTAGCTTTTCATCTGAGCGTCAGTAGCTCAATTGTTAAAGCATCTAACTGGTCATTAGAAGGTTACAAGTTTGATCCTTGTCTGGGGCCCAGAAATCTTTTCGGAGACTGTGAGCTTGACGAACATCTACCAACGTCTGTTCTTTTATTTTTCTCATAAAATCTAATTTTAATATTTTGAAATCATGGACTTTAATTTTTGAACTTATTTAGTTGTACAGACCTTTGGACGAGATTGTTGTCCACAGAAAGAGTGCTTCATTTACAGAAGGAAGAAACCACATGGTAGGCTCATATACTTTATTTATAGAATAGCTGACCTTATACGATTTCGCTACCGGAATCCTTGAGTAAAGACCTAGGCTGAGAGGCGGTTAACCGAAAAAGATCGGTTTTGTTTTGAGATCGGTTTTCCGGTTTCTTTCACGGTGGAAAACTGAAAAACCGATTCAAAGTTTTCCAGTTTAACTTATATTTTGAATTCTTATCCGATGACTATGCATAAAAGACGGACATAAGACGGGTTTACTGACATTTTGTCGCCAAGCACCTATGTTACCATTAGTGCGCTTGTCTACCGTCGAATTGCCTAGTCAAAATGGAGATTTCCCGTTGGCATGTCAACTGAAAACCGAAATTCTCCGTCATTCGAAGTCGAAACATGTTGCAGAGGATCTCAAAGTTTGGATGAATGTTACATCATTCCTTGATCCGAGGTACAAAACTGATTTTCTTACAACGGGCGAGTTGGTCCAGCAAGGCAGAACTTGTAAGCACTCCAGCACGAGCGCGGTTAAATCCTGAAAAGGTTGACATGCTCGGCTTTTTTGGCTGAGAATTTGTAAACAAAAAGGCACTTGTATTAAGCGCCTAGAATTTTACATTTTGATGTATAAAACGTTAACTAATTGTAAATAATCAATGTTGGTTGCTATACAATTTATTATATAAAATAGAGTGTTTTATTGATTTTTCCACCACTAATAAAAGTGATAATCTCACATGTGCGATTATTTATGGTAATCGCACATGTGACGATTATCGCTGAATCAACATTATTGCAATTTTTGCAAAGGCAATAGGACAATTTTTTATATAATAAACAGAACAATACATGGATGCTTGGAAATATGAAATTTATTTCTCGTATTGAACAGGTCAACACTCGAAATAAATTTCATATTTCCGCACATCCATGCATGTATTATTCTCTCTATATTTATTTATTGCTTCATAAAGTAAACACACATGTTGGTTTGATTTGGGGTTTGATTCACAATAATTTAATGCAGAAGATCGGTTATGTCGGTTTTACCGTTTTTTTCATGACGGTTTTCGGTTTCGGGTTTTTCCCAAAACCGCCTCAGCCTTATGAAGACCTACCTAATATGTACGAGTTTTCTAATTGGCTATAAGTAATTAATCACACTGTCAATTTTTCAATTCGTTCCCATACTCCTCACTGATTAGGGTTAGGTTTTTGGGGGGTTAGATGATCTAAACCAATCAGAATTACTACTTATTGACCGAGCGTGAGGCCTGTACCAGTGAAATATCGCACCGACGTTTTTGGTTATTTACCGAGCGAGCGAGCCCAGGTTGGATGAATTTGACAAAACTTTTTGATCATCTGCAATTAAAATCTCATGCAACGTGGCGAAAATATCTTTGTCCTTCGAATCTCAAGGGGTTAGTTTCTCACCACCTATAAGGTTTATCGATTTTCTTTAAAGTGCTTATATCACTTGTGGGGTTTTAACGTATTTGAATAGAGCAAAAAAAGTTAGTTAATAAGTTATTTTGCCGTTTTTGATTTACCTTAATAGTTTCTGAGATATAAGCCTTTAGACATGCCAATTTCGGCTTTTCGCCAAAAATTTCCGTCGTTCATTTTTAAACACAGGGGCCTGGGACCTTAGGTGGAACTCTCGTGCGTACTGGAAAACGGGTGTGAGCTCGACATTTCGATTTTTCAGTCAAATATATGTGTTTTTGTGAATCAATAAGCCGAAACGTAGTTGTTTTGGGTTGTCTCGTTCCTGTGTCCCAGGCCCCCTAGGTGTTAAAATGAACGACGGAAATTTTTGAGAATTGGCATGTTCAGAAGCCAATATGTCAGGAACTATTTGACTAAATCAAAAACGGCAAAATAACTTATTAATTGATTTTCTCTGCTCTATTTAAAAACGTTAAAACCCCGCAAGTGATATATTAAGCACTTTAACAACAAAGACTTACTCAATAACAGCAAATTAAGTATTCCGTTGAAAACATTAAAAACGATTATCGTGTAAGTATGTTATTTCAAAAAGCCATATAATTAACCTCCGATCCGCTTGGTCATTACGGAAAAATATCAGACCTCGGTCTTTTATGTACCTGCCTCGCTCTACGAGCTCGGTCCGTACTGGCAAGACCTCGGTCTTCGATATTTCTCCGTAATGACCACGCTCTTGGTTAATTCTTGGTTTGCAATTGACTTCATGGCGGCCATGTTGGAGGAACTTTAACAAAAGTTTGGCAACCATGCATTAATTACCATGTGTTATAACATTCATCAACCTCGCTCCCAGAGCCTTTTGAAATTGGCAGGGCACGAAAAGGCCCTGGCATCGGCTGGTGGACTCTGCACTTTCACTGGTTGGTTGATTTTCTTAAAGTGTCACTGAGACGAAAAATCGACCACAAAGTTTTGCGAAAATTTAACTTCGACGAACTTTATTGAGATATAAATACACCGTGTACAAAATTTAAACCGATATAAACAAATAGGTTTAAAGTTATAAAAGTTTGAAATGCTGAAAATTGTGTCCGCCATTAAAATTTTCTTCACGGTGAATATTGATACCTGAGAAGGGTTGTGACGTCATAGTCTCAACCCAAACTTGCGTGACTAAGGACGAAACAACGAGAGCGCATACAATTTGACAACAAAAATGTCGAATTCATCATCATTTAGTTGTTCTTCATATTACCACGCTGAAAAACTCTTGTTTGTAGTAAGGTCGCTCTAAAAATCTTCATGGAAAATTGATTGAAACAAACTATGAATCATCTGGTTTAAATTGCGTGTCGGCGCGTTATGTTCCGAACAAACGGACCTAACCCAGTTTGCTCGTATGATTTGTCAATTGGGCTTATATGCTGCGCAATCTTATCCTGCCGAATAATCTCCTTCATTACTAGAATCCTTGGACTCTTATGCAAGGGTATTCCTGCTTTAATATCATATTGATTGCTGCAATCTTGTACAACAAAGCGTGATGATGGCATGACGGAATAGTTTCATTTTAATGAGCGATTCTTCCAAGCTACGCTTGTTTACTATTTTGTTGGGTTGAGACTATGACGTCACAGACATCCTAGACCCAGTCTCAAATAAACACGTCCATTTTAATGGCGGCCGCGAATTTGCGTATTTCGTTCGTCAATATCTGCTTTACTTTTCCGAATATCAGCATGAAACTTCGTTTGGTAAGTCTTCGATACATGCATTTTAGGCTCATATAGAAAAAAGTAGGGGTAAAAATTTCGTCTCAGTGACACTTTAAACGTTCCTCGTGAAACATATTTATGCATAGTTTTGTGTCAGTTTTGATCAAATAGCTGCAATGGGACCGCCATTACTAACTTCTTATTAACCGAGAGCGCGGTCATTACGGAAAAATATCAGACCGAGGTCTTGACAGTGCAGACCGAGGTCGGATATTTTTCCGTAATGACCAAGCGGACGAGGTTAATAAGAGGTTTATTATATGGCATTTTGAAACAACACATCTTACATTACCTTGTCAATAGTGTGACCTCGAGCGTGTGACATAGACTCATCGTTTTCAATGTTGTTGCTCTTGTTGTCATCGCTTTCGGAATCCTAAAACTCATTGCCAGATTGCTCATCGTCCCACTCATACAAAATTTAGTCCTCAAGTTATTGAATTCACAAACTTTTTGCGGTTTTCATTCATTGTTTAATTGCAAACAACATGTCTGCCGAAATCCGTAATCGACGGTCGATTACGGAAAACTATCGACCGGCACGTGACGCGTTTCAGCCAATGAGAACAAACGATTTCAACGGAAGTAACTTGTGCTATATAGTAAGGTGAACTTATCCAACGGTACTTACTCAGAATGATTTTGCATACTAAACTAAATTGCTAATTTATTACACCCAATATTTCTGGGTGCTGTGACCAGCCGATGCCAGGGCCTTTTCCGACCTTTCCAACTTCAAAAAGGCCCTGGGAACGAGGTTGAACATTTACTACACGATAAATATCGCGTTGCCATGCCATAACAGGGTATCACGTGGTGCAAATTATCCAAACAGAACTCACAAAATACATCAGTGTTGAATATTAATATTTTATTATTAAGTTCAGTGGTCACGAGTGTGATAAAGGATTTATCATCTCGAGTGAGGCTTCACAAGCGTTGTTACATTCTTTATCACACGAGTGAACATTCAAAAGAGAGTGATAACCACATTTATCACTCCGTATGCATACTAATCAGTTGAATAATATACACTTAATGTCTGCTCCCCAGGGAAACAGTTAGTTGTGTTTTCCCGAGTCTTGAAACAAACGAGGGAAAACAAAACTAACTGTTTCCCGAGGGATCAGACATTAAGTGTTTTGTTATATAGCTTGAGTTTCGCTGAATAATTTCGACGTTTATCAAGGGAAAGTACACAAAAGACAAACGCTAAGACTTACGAAAACATTTTGCCTGGCTCCGTAATTTTACTTCAACCAAACAAATATAAGTCTCAGAACAAAAGAACAGCAATACATTTCTCCAGTTAATCTTCACATATGCTTTGAAGACCTATAAATATTCTTTTTTTCGTACCAAACAAGCTTTTGTTTATAGGATGCCGTGAAGAGTTCAAAGTTCTAGCGGGCAACAATTGAAAACTTATTGACCAAGCAGGCAATAAGTTCTCAATTATTGCCCGCTCGGTAGACATTGACATTTAGCTAAGGTCATGTGACCACAAACCAACCAATGACAGTCGTCGTTGCATCCAGTGAAACTCTAGCTATATAACAAAAGATATAACTTGTCTTTTAGAGCAATGAAATGTAGGTGTGTCATGAGATAATATAGATGATTGCTTAGCAAATAATTCTTAATAAATCTATAATACAAAAATCAAAAGTCTTAATTCTCCGCAAGCAAGTCCCTTCAGTCATTTTCTATTTAAATCTATTTAATATAACTGATTTTGTGGTGCTCAACAGATGCTTGATGGTGTGACTTTGACTAATTTGGACGTGGTATCCAATGGAGTGGATGTACCGTTGGAAGGTACCTTATTGGAGCAAGTCGACAACTGCTGTACAGCTTTTGGTTTGTATCTTAAGTTAACAGTTAAACCCCTATTAACGGACAGCCCTTTTAAACGGGCACCTCTCTTTAGCGGACACGTAGGCGAGATCCCAGCCCTTTTGTCAATAAAACACTATAGTTACATCCCCTTTTAAGCAGACGCCCCTTTTAAGCGATAACGGACACCTATCTTGGGTTGCAGTAGATAAATTAATTAACCTCTCTTAAGCGGACAAATTCATATCAAAATTAACGTTTTCTTTAATAACAGTAACAATCAACACTTGATTAACAGAGAGAGAGACCAACACTCTGAATTGTGAACCTGTTTAAGTCAGTCAGTGCTGTATTGATTGTTTTATAGAATTATAGTGAAACCAAACCACATATATAGACACAAAAAGTCAGTCACCACATGCGTTTCCTCTACTGTGAAACCCCTTTTAAGCAGACACTCCTCTTAAGCGGACACCTAGGCGAGGTTCCAGAGGTGTCCGCTTAATAGGGGTTCGACTTTAAAGTGGTTCTCCAATGAATATATACAGGAACTTATATTTTTTACACAAAGTGTAAATAAAGTGTCTATGACATTAAACTTGAGTTTGTCTTATTTGAAAGACCACTTAAAATGACATCGTAACATCTTTTGCAGTTTTTCGTTTCTTGCTTCTCTTTTGAGATATTTCAGTTTGTTTGATATGTATAAGTGTCACATGTTGTAACGTCACATGTGCATAATGACTTATCGGAAAAGGTTATATATCTTTGTTAATGATTCAAGCGGTTCTTTAAAAGGAAAGGCCGAACAATCAAGCAAATACTAATGGCACACACACGAAGTTTTGTGGGAGAAGGGGTTTGGGGTGAAGTACTCCGATTGTCTAAAATTGTGGTCAAACATCATCCCAACGACTCATTATTACATGGCCTTAGATTGTTGTCCTGGGGTATATAATCCCCATTAGGACTCTGCTAATGCCCTAGGGGTAATAATCCCCGAGTAGGACATATCCTGCCAAAGGGGTAGCGACCCCCTAAGACATCGACCTGAACCAAGGGGTCATAATCCCCTTGGACAGTTCTTACGATTCGACTGATCATTATATTTACATAAAATAACCTGAGTCTATGGGCTTGAAGGTGACCATTGGGAGCACTTCATCCCCCAAACGAGGGGGTCCGGAAATTTTGAAATCTGAGAGCCCGGAAACACCATTTCCTGCATTCTGAGCAAATATTTTCAACTAATTAAGACAGTTGCCTAACAAACAATTTTAGTCTAGTTGACAAGAGTTGTAGTCTACTTTAACTGTTAAACATCTCATCATTCAAACAGATTTTAATTAGCCTAGCTACAGTGACACCACAAGACAATAATATTGAATTTTAGCCAGTGTGTCAGTGTGAACTGCTCACTGACTGCTCAGCTTGCAAGGCTGACAGCTGAATATATAACCTTCTCCGATATAGTCATTGTGCACGGGTACGTCACAACATGGGATATTTATAACAAATAAAACATGAAGCTCCGTGCATATATACTCTTTCAAATGACGTCAAACGAACCTTTAGAAGTGTACATAATGCACAGGAGCGGTATGTTTTATTTGTTTTATAAAATAAGAAGGAAAAAAAGAAAGCTAAAAGTTGGACAGTTTTGGAATTTGGCTGGCTTTTCCGGCCAGCTGACGCCATTCTTCGCCATCACGTCACGTTACGTCATTCATGATCTTCATACTCTTAATAATGGACGGAACCCAGCCAATCAGAGCGTGCGTAGAGAGTACCTTATTTCGTAATTACATGTCAAACAAAATCAAATATCTCAAAAACGAAACAAGGAAAGGAAAAACTACAAAAGTTGTTACTTTGTCATTTTAAGTGTTTACTCAAATAACGCTAACTTAATTTTTGTGTATATGCACTTTCGAACAACAAATAAATTCCCAACGCATCCAGGTGAAGAATCAGACAGTTTCACGCTACTCTGGCTTAAGAGTTTTTTGAACGCAACTTAAAAAGTTACTGTTCATGACCCAACGTTTCGATTATGGTTACGGTATCAAATGTTAAAACATCTTTTTAGGAAAGCGACTGTTTAAGCAATGGCTGTGCTCTCCTTTGTGCAATCCTAAATCAATCAACGATAGGTAAGTTTCTTGCCGGCACCACTCATTTCCAAGCAGTCGTTTTGAGAGTACTGGTTAAAATTGTACAGATAACACGTTTGTGAGCTTTCTCTTAAAGTGCCTTGGGTTCCGATAGTGCTAACTACGCCACTAACTACATGTATACAACTCACGTATAATATCAAGCTGTTATGTATTTTTAAAGGTTGGATGCTGTTGAAGATTTGATATCGCGAACTTCTTTGGTGTCTAATGCTCGTGAAATCTTACGAGGACTGCCCGACCTGGAAAGATTATTAAGGAAGTAGGTTTCCGCCTGGGTTTTGTTTTATTTAAAGTGTCTATGAAGGAAAAGTAAGTCTGTCTTTTTGAGAGAACATTTAAAATGATAGAGTAACATCTTTTGAAGTTTTTCGTTTCCTTGCTTAAGCTTCGTTCTTGAGATAGTTCAGTTTGTTTGATATGCAAATTAAACATTTTGACGTCACACGTGCATAATGGGTTACTGAAAAAAGTTTTTTACATTTGCTATTATCAAAACAGATAAATTCGAAGGAAGCAAGTGCGTGTGTTTCGCTCAGAACACTAAACATGTAGATTTTCAAGTGATTATATTTGACAATAGCAACGATTTATTATATGGCTGGGTTTGATTTCCGATTTCGCTCGGTCTGTACGAAAACCTCAGGAAAATACTTTCCCGTACAGACCTCGCACTCGGTTAATAAGTCTTTAATATAACGTTGTTCGGTAACTCATTATGCACATGTGACGTCAAAATGTTTACTGATTTGCGTATCAAACAAACTGAAATATCTCAAGAACGAAGCAAGGAAACGAAAAAGTTCAAAAGATGTTACTCTATCATTTTAAGTGTTCCTTCAAATAAGTCTGACTTAATTTTCGTTTCATATGCACTTTAGAGGTGCCTACAGTCCATTCAGCGCATGTACGAAATTAATGTTTACATCTATATTTAAAAAAAATATATTGATACCTCATTCAAGATTGTAAGCTTTTCTTGCTTCCTGTTCATCACTTGAATAGAAGAAATCCAAAGATATATCCTCGTCGAATCGCTTGGTTTTCTGCCATGTTGCTCCGAACAGTTTACACTGAGCTGAGTACTTCATGTAATTATCTACGAATGTCTTGTTCATGAGACTCACAAAACAAAGATGGCGGATCATGCACACATCGCACTGTACGTCACCTTTAAAGTGTCTGAAGGAAATTAAGGTCTTCATTAAGGTTTGCAGGGTCATTTCTTTAAAGCGCTATCAATTCGTCAGAATTTATGATGTGGCTAAATGTAATACGGTATTATCTCAGCACTCATCAAAGTCTTGTCAGCGTGGTCTGAGCTTGACTGGTTGTGCGCGCTAGCTATGTAATAGATACTTGGTCAGCGGTCACTCATATATAATATGTTGTGATTACATCAGCGTTCATCAGAGTCTTGTCAACGTGGTCTGAACTCGACTGGTTTTGCGCGCGCTGTTTATTGACTTAATACGTGGGGATTCTTGCTTTGCATTGTGTTGACCCACCCACTCCTGATAGAATGCAAGGTAAGTATATATTTTCACTGCTTGACAGTGTGACTGGTGCCTGGAGGTGGGTTGCCATGGTTACCTCTGATCAGGGGGTGGCATCCCCCCTGGGGCTTGGCACCAATCCTCCAATAACGTCTATTGGCAAATTATTTTTACCACAGAAATAAAATAGATATCGTTAGAAAGCTATGAATTTGTAGAATACAATGGTGTCTTTGGTTTCGCGATAAACGCAAACCATCAATAGTTGTGAATTTTTTAATTGAAACCAGCGTTTCATTCTGTTCAAAAAAAATTTTCGCACTTCGATTCCAAGATAAATGTCCAGCAAAACGGTGTCAGCGTTTTTTTTTATTTATTGCCTGGTTTCGAATTTATGACTTATTTTGTCCGAATGTTGGTCGAAAAACAGCATTTTAACTTTGGTCGTCAATAAAATCGGAAACACTCGACATATCAAAAAACGCTGACACCGTTTTGCTGGAAATTTATCTCGGAATCAGAGTACAAAAAAAGATCTTGAACAAAAGAAAACGCTTTTTACTCGAGTCGCCCCGAGTGAAGCCCTCTGGTTTTATAAACATATTCACAACCATTAACAGTTTGTGTTTATCGCGAAACCAAAGACACCATTGTATTCTACAAATTCATAGCTTTCTAACGATATCTATTTTATTTTCGTGGCATAAATTCTGACGAATTGAGAGCGATTTACAGAAATGACCCTGCAAACCTTAACGAAGACCTTAAGTCGGTCTTATTGAAAGAATACTTGACGTCACATGTGCGGAATAAGTTATCAAAGAAAGTTATGTCGTTGCTATTATCAAATCAAGTTAATAGGCGAGTTTCAGGGTGTTGCGCGCGCATCATTTTTTCAAAAACACTGGCAAGCTCCCCTCAAAGTAAACATACTATTTAAAATAAACAAAGTATAGATGCAGTTTCTGGATGTTTAGTACTGTTATTCTGCTGTTGCTGGCTCGCTAGCAAGTCTGTTTGCCATTGCTTACTTTGTGGAGAGCCCACCAAGAGCCCGCCAATTTCTTTGAAAAATGATGCGCGCGCAACACCCTGAAGCTCGCCTATTTGAAGGAAGCGTATGGGTGTTTCTTCAACAACACCAATGCATGTAGATTCTCAAGTGATTGTATTTTTACCGGGAAGCACGGGTGGCGTGTGCTGTTGTAGCGTGCTGCCTCTCACCAAAAAGTTAAGCCTGGTTAGACAGGGTTAGTTCTTGGATGAGTGACCACTTAGGAATGACCCTGTTGTCTAGCTTGGAACTCATGTGAGTAAAGTTGTAGTTGATATTTCCTGTGCTCCGAGGGTTTTTCGCCGGGTTGTCCGGTTTTCCTCCCTCCGTAAAATCAACACCTACATCCGTGGTCATTCCTGGCGATTGCATGCCTGGGGCGCCTTTGATATGCCTCGACACGGCCACGTTGATCTGCCTCCTTCGTAATACTGCCACTGACTGCGAGTAAAGAGGATTCTCCCCCAGTCCTTTACTTTTATGATACCATGCAATGATATATAACCTTCTACGATAAGTCATTATGCACATGTAATGTCAAAATATTTAATTTGAATACCAAAAACTTCAAAATAAGTTACTTTATCATTATAAGTGTTCTCCAAAATAAAATCATTTTGAGTCTCAAGTCTTCATTTTCGCTTCATAAGTAATGCAAGCTTTAAAGAAAATAAAAAATGCGGCACAAAAATATAACGAAATACCCTGTTTGCCTTATTTTCTCCTTTCTTCCTCATAGGTCCCATTAACAACGGTTTTGTTTCTTGATTTTTTCCCTACAGAATTCACAGTATGGGGTCATTAAGTCGAAGTAGAGATCATCCAGACAGCAGAGCAATATTTTACAATGAATTGACTTACAGGTTAGAAGAAATTGCGCATCTTCTTTCTGCTTAATATCGCGACAAAGCTGGCAAGTTGACGTTTGTTGAATTTAAGGAATGCAGGAAATGAAACAAGTTTCAAAAAGCTCTCTTATTCTTGAAGGAGGCTCTCACATTATTACTCGGGTAGACTTGCTGCAAGTCCGCCTCTTAGCGCTAGTTTTTGCGGGCGGGTGGAAAGGCGGGCGAGCAGAAAGGCGGGAGAGCGGAAAAGCGGGAGGAAAGAGGCGGACTTGTTTCGCTTGCAGGTTTTTGAATCTAATTAAATATTCTGGCGGGAAATCGCTGAAATGTACATCGCCCTGTTTTGACGTGTTTCGGGTTGTCGTACATGCAATGGAAAGTGGTTCTACCCCTACGAAAACGTTTTCAAGAGTCTGTCTAACTCCAACTTCCAAAGATAGCACTTGCATAGCAATTTAGCCTGAATATAATTACTTCCCCGAATTACGTCACCGGTCCAAAAATTCACCGGTGAATTTTGGCGCGCTGCAGGTGGGAAAAGTCCTTTTCAACGAGGAACTGAAAGGTAAAAAATGTCGAAAGGTGAAAAATGTTTGAAAAGGACTTTGAGAAAGTCTATTACTGCGGGCTACCGGACGATTTTGCATTTTTGCACATTTTACTTCCGCTACTATTCATACTTCCGGTGAGTTGTTAGCCGTATGACCAAGTGAGGCTGTGAGGCATGTTGTAAGTTCTTTGGCGTTTGGTGTTGGACAAAAAGTTGAACAGCTTTGCCTTTTGATCAAGGTGTTCTTGCACGTTGTTGGTAGATTTCGAAAGTGACTGACTGACTTTGTAGTTAAACAGCGACCAGATGTGGCTGACAGCTGTCTTGATCGTAAATATGTTCACCTGGGTGGAGTATGCACCACATTCAGCCTTCGATTCAAGCTCCGCGTACTTGCCAGTAGTCCGAGTGAACGCCTAACCCAGGGCCAGGCGTCTTGTTCTATTAATAACTTCTTATTAACCGAACGCGAGGTCTTTACAGAGAAATATCGGACCGAGGTCTTTTTGGTACAGACCGAGCCCGTAGGGCGAGGTTTGTACACAAAGACCGAGGTCTGATATTTCTCTGTAAAGACCGAGCAAGCGAGGTTAATAAAAAGTTTATTATATGGCATTTTCAAAAAACAAACCTTACATTTATACCTTGTCATGATACGTACTTTAGTCAGTTTAGTGTGACCTCGAGCGTGTGACATAAACTCATCGTTTTCAATGTTGTTGCTTTTGTTGTCGTCGCTTTCGGACTCCTAAACTCGCTTCCAGATTGCTCTCGTCTCAATCATACATAATTTAGTCCTCAGGTTGTTGAATTCACAAAATTCTTGCGGTTTTCTTTCGTTGTTTAGTTGCAAACAACATGGCTGATAAGAAATTTGTTTGTTTTTTTGGACCGCTAAAAATGTTTCTAAGCCAATCACAGCGCGCTATTTCACTGGAAGTGACGCTTGCCATATATTAAGTAATATTTAAAACACAAGTAGCAGTCATAGTTTAACGCTACTCTGGCTTAAAAGTTTTTTGAACGTAGCTTAAAAAGTTAAGCCTGGTTTCCATATAGTTGTAATTGTTGTAATTCAGTTGGCGACTGTCGCCGATCAAGTCTTACAACAATTACAACTTAATGGAAACGCTTGTTGTAATCCAATCGGCGACAGTCGGCGACTGTTGTAGAAGTTGAATCAGGTTCAACTTCTACAACAATTACAACAGTCGCCGATGCGACAACAGCTAATGGAAACATCAATCGCCGACAGTCGGCGACTTTTTGCTAGATGTTTGCAACGTAAAACACAAAATTATTTACAAAAACCGGCCAAATCCTTTCAAAAAACCCTCGATTTTGTTAAAGTGCCACTACCGCAAAATCTTTTTCTCGCAAATCTAAGAGCCCTTATTGAGTGAATTAGGCCAGTTAATAAATTATTGGTATTGGACGTTTCGTAGATCTTCTGTAGACGACCAAAGTTGCATCTGCATGTTCCATGGCGAAGTAGGAAAGGGAATGGGTATATTCCTGGTGTTACGTCAGACAAGTCAAACAAGGAACTCCTTTGGGCTCCGTCTGGTGAATACATAGATTTTTTTGGGTTGAAAATTAATTTTCCCAACTAACTCAATGTAAAATTTCTATGCATTCAGCAGACAGAGCTCAAATGAGTTCCTTGTTTGGCTTGACTGACGTCACACCAGGAATATACCCATTCCCTTTCCTTCTCCGCCATGGGACATGCATTTGCCAATTTTTGCAACTTTGGTGGTCTACAGAAGACCAAAGAAATGTCCAATACCAATAATTTATTCATTAGACTAATCCACTCAATAAGGGCTTTAGATTTGCGAAAAAAATTTTTTTGGGTTAGTGGCACTTTAAGAAGTCTACTAAATGACTAGTTCGAAGACTTGAATGCCGTACGCCAGCTCAAATGCTTGCAACTGTCGTCAAACGTTCACGAAACATGAGATTTAAGCGGCTAACTTACTGAACTTGCAAATAATGCTTGTTATATTGTTATATTGTTATATAAACTGTGAAAATGATCACAAACAAAGTTTTAGCCATTCAGTTTCTTTTTGAATATCAAACTTAGCTCATCTGAACTTTGTCAAAACCGAGAATCCTCAGTCCGAGCGAATCGGCGATTTGAATTACAACAATTACAACTATATGGGAACACGACTGCTGTAAAAGATCGCAAACAATCGCCGATCAATCGCCGACTGAATTACAACAATTACAACTATATGGAAACCAGGCCTTACTGTTCATCACCCAACATTTCGACACTCCGATCTAGACACTCCGATCGTTGTGAAGACAGGTCCCATATTTATACTCTCATAGAACCATTGATGACGTTATCTATCAACAAGATGCAAATAGGCTTCCATCAGTAGACCGCCGTCATCACGATTTAATGGAGCGTGCGCGCTGTTGATGTGCCAAAATTGTAATCAATTCACAACGATCACCCCTGATGAAGGTACTAGATCAGAGTGTCGAAACGTTGGGTCATGAACAGTAACTTTTTAAGCTACGTTCAAAAAACTTTTAAGCCAGAGTAGTGTTAAACTATGTCTGATTCTTCACTGTCTGCGTTGGGAATTTATTTGTTGACAAGCAGCAGTGTTTTGTCGGATTTTGAAACACGAGGTGATGTATAAATTCTTGCGGATACAACCATGCAAAATTTATTTATTAAGCTGAGCTTTCGTCCTGTGGTGCTCAGGACATCCTCAGAGCTTGCGAGCTGAAGATTAATGGAAATCTAACGTTCGATTACGTCATCATACTACTTGGACTTGCAAAATTTACAAAATATGCTAATCAATATAAATAAGTTTTGTGGAAACACCACGTAAAATATTTCTTTGCTAAGCTTTCGGCCTGTTGACTCAGGTCTTCATCAGAATTAATACGCTAATCAGTTCTAATTTTATAGAAATTTATGATATTATATTATGAAGGATAAAAGCAGTCCTAGATAAAGCATTTTTCTTCCTGGCAGCAAAATCCAAAAATAAATATTTCCTGCTAAACTAAATTAACGATTTCTTGCCTGGTAGAATTTTTCAATTTTATAAGTTGTGATACCACCAGTTTGTATCTCAAAACCATAATTTATCTGAATGTGGTATCTATACATACTTTGAAATAGCGAACTTTTTCAATTGAATACTACGTAATACAAGTACTAGCGTCAAAAATCGAAATGCTGAAACAGTTGAATAAGATAAAAGCAGCTTGCATTCTTGCAAATGGACAATGATAGCTGCAGCCTGCAACAGTAACACTATACTGAAATGGTAAATATTTCATTGTTTTCTAGAACAAATCGTTGCGTCATTTGCGCAAGGATATACGAAACTTAGACAGGTTAAGGTCATGTAATAAACCTTCAAAACACTTTCGAATTGTTTACAAATCGCCGCTGGGTTTGGCAAGAATATAGAAAGATGAGTCATCGAATATGAAACTTGATATTCGATCAAAAGTGATGCCCATCAGAATTGTGTGACCTTGACGCTTTTCGATTTTTTGAAGAATAGGAAATTTATCTTTAAACTTTGACTTGGATTAAAAAAACTAAGAAAAATTTCCTGCAAGATACAAAAAATTTCCTGCGAACAACGTTTACAAAAAATTTCCCGGCAGCGGCGCTGCCAGACATTTTCCCGCACTGGATAAAAGAATAAAAGAACGCAACAAATGTAAGTTGAAAAGCGCTGTTGCACGTCTTACCACCCACCTTAAACATTGCCACCCACCTCAAACATTGCCACCCACCTCAAACATTGCCACCCACCTCAAACATTGTCACGCGACAATGATTTTGTTGCAAGTTGAAAAAATTTGTTGAAAATTGAAAAAAGTAGACCTCCAGTTCTACTTGCTGCAACATACTGATTCAACTTGCAACAAAATCAATGTTGCGTGACAATGTTTAAGGTGAGTGGTAATACGTGCAACAACGCTTTTCAAGTTGCAACGCAACAATGTTGCAAGAATTTGTTGCTCGTATTACTTCACCTTTACATGTACTAGAAAGTGCTTTCTGGGTGTAGTGAGTTGATAGCCGAAGAACATACTGATTTAATTGTAGGTATTCTTTTATTATGTATTTTAATTTAATACATTACTTGGTTTCTTATAGTAAGAAGAAGATTTCTGATTTTTTGGCAACTCTGGAAGGATTTCAAAACGTCAGGAAACTCTGCTCTTTGTTTGATGATCAACTGGGAAGCCTTAAGTAAGTTAGCTGGTTTGAGCCATGTTTAATATGAATACGTTTTGTGAAAACACCACGTATAAAATTGATTTGCTAAGCTTTCGGCCTGTTGACTCAGGCCTTCATCAGAGTAAACTTTCAAAGAATTAACGAGCGATGTTTGTTGGAAAATGAATAGTGGGGTTGGAAAGAACGTGCAAGACAGACGGAAGGACATAGAGGAGGGAGACGCACAGACATATGCATGGACAGACGATAGATGAACAAACGCGCAGACACGCGCACAGACAGACGCACAGGCAGGCGCACAGGCAGGCGCACAGACGGACGCACAGACAGACGTATGGACAGACGTATCGACAGGCGCACAGAAAGACGCACAGACAGACGCACAGACAGACGCACAGATAGACGCACAGACAGACGCACAGACAGACGCACAGACAGATAGACGCACAGAAAGACGCACAGATAGATGCAGACAGATGCACAGACAGACAGACGCCATATACACACACACACGTTCACACGGACAGCCACATGCAGACATGCTGAGGCAAAAAAAAGGTAGATTGGTGGGGGGTGGGGGTGGGGGATGGGGGGGGGGGGGGGGGGCGGAAAAAGAGCAGTATTATAAAGAAAAGAAAAGTTGCCCGCTACAACGAAGAAGAAAATGGTAGAAAGTGGAAAAGCGAAAAAATAGAAGAAGTAATAGGCTATTTTGTTGTATTAACTAATTTATTTTCTATAAAATAATATCACTATGTTTAACATTAGATCCAAACTATTGAAAATGACTGTTGGAATGGACTCCTCCGAACACGGTGGGAAATTCCCAGACTACGACGAAGAGCTGAATTTTTTCAAGGTTTGCAATAGTTGCCATAATAACTCAGAATAATGTTTTTCCCTACGTTACCATTGAAAGTGCGAATAAAATCTTTCTGTTTAACAAGATTACTGTAGAAGCCATTGCTTACATTTTGTTCTACTGCAGTATGCCTTTGACCACGCAAAAGCGAAGCAGGATGGTGTCATTCTACCAAAACCAGGTAAGTATTCTTTTGTGTATCATAAACGCGTATGATGCTTGATTTAGGGCCAGCTATTGTTTTGGGGTAGAGTTACATATTCGAATGTATTGTTATCGAATATTACATTTTCCGTAATTAGTTCTAATCTGTTTGTTTGTTTGTTTGTTTGTTTGTTTGTTTGTTTGTTTGTTTGTTTGTTTGTTTGTTTGTTTGTTTGTTTGTTTGTTTGTTTGTTTGTTTGTTTGTTTGTTTGTTTGTTTGTTTGTTTGTTTGTTTGTTTGTTTGTTTGTTTGTTTGTTTGTTTGTTTGTTTGTTTGTCTGTCTGTCATCAGTATATCTCACAAAATACTGCACAGGTTTTCATAAAAGCTTGTGGAAAGGTTGATCAACGACCAAGGACCAACACATTCAATTTTGGTTGAATTTGGTTGAAATTTACTCTGTCTAATGCCAGGCTATTTTACTCTGTCTAACAGCAGACGATTGTAAGTAGTCTGGCAAAAAGCAGGGAGATTTTGGGCTCGAGATTGCCAGGAGCTTAGATTTTTTACTACTATTTGTTTGTCAGTCTGTCTGGCACTGTCTGGCAAGGTTGGTCAAGACCAAGGACCAACCAATTAAATTTTGGTTCTGAATTAGATGGAATTTTTTATAAAAATCTCACTGTAAAGCCCCGCACAGACGTCCTTGACAAATTCCTTGGTAGCTTCCCTTGCTCGTGTGTACGATGAACACGTTTTTTCCCAACAATTTTCCTTGACAAGTTATAATTGCTTGTGTGTACGGTTGGACAAGTTTTCCTGGACGGCAATGATCGCGTAATAAGCTTAGGAGATGATCTTGTCAAGTTCTCCTTGACGACTATACACACGAACAAATTTCCTTGTTCAAAAGCTGGCATGACCAGCTTTTGAACAAGGCTCCTTGTCAAGGAAAAACCTGTCAATTTGTGTCGTACACACGAACAAATAAAACTTGTCAAGGAAAAACTTGTCAAGGAAAACTTGGTCGTCTGTGTGAGTGCCCGCTACTTAATCATGTAGTTTGAGATACTGTTTTGTTATTTCGAATTACAGGTGTGGACCCTGATTACGACCTAGCTTTGCAAGATATCCACTCAGCGAAAAATCAACTAAACGACTATCTACAACAGCAGAGAAAGCGGTTGTCATGTAGGGTAAGGAATATCTCTGCTTTCTTTAGCGGAAAATTGTAGAAAGTGAAAACGTTGAATTTCCAATGAACGGAATAGAGTCAAACGATTTCTTTTCCTTGGTTAGGTAATTTAGAATTAAAGTGTACTTGTACTAATCATTTATCTAATATTTAATCTTTTATAGACAATATGTTACTGGGGAACTGGTAAGTTTTATCTTCTCTTTTATTCTGTCTGTCTGTCTGTCTGTCTGTCTGTCTGTCTGTCTGTCTGTCTGTCTGTCTGTCTGTCTGTCTGTCTGTCTGTCTGCCTGCCTGCCTGCCTGCCTGCCTGCCTGCCTGCCTGCCTGCCTGCCTGCCTGCCTGCCTGCCTGCCTGCCTGCCTGCCTGCCTGCCTGCTGCCTGCCTGCCTGCCTGCCTGCCTGCCTGCCTGCCTGCCTGCCTGTCTGTCTGTCTGTCTGTCTGTCTGTCTGTCTGTCTGTCTGTCTGTCTGTCTGTCTGTCTGTCTGTCTGTCTGTCTGTCTGTCTGTCAAACACAGAAAACTGTCTCTCAAACACAGAATACTTAAAAAAGAGTTTCAAGTTTTCTGGAGCTAGATGTTTTCTGGTCTCTAGTACCTAATTCTTGACTTCTTGACTGAATGCCTGGTATTTTAATTACTTATCCTATTGTATATATGTTTATTTAATTATTTATCTGTAAATACATTATTCGGCTCTTACGAAAAACAATGTAAATTGATAATATTCTGAATTCAAATAAAACTTCTGTCCGTCCGTCCGTCCGTCCGTCCGTCCGTCCGTCCGTCCGTCCGTCCGTCCGTCCGTCCGTCCGTCCGTCCGTCCGTCCGTCCGTCCGTCCGTCCGTCCGTCCGTCCGTCCGTCCGTCCGTCCGTCTGTCTGTCTGTCTGTCTGTCTGTCTGTCTGTCTGTCTGTCTGTCTGTCTGTCTGTCTGTCTGTCTGTCGGCTGCTCGCCTGCTTGCCTGCTTGCCTGCCTGCTTGTCCGCCTCTGCCTGTCTGCTTGCCAGTTTCGCTCCCTGTCTGTCTGTTTCGATATGCGTCGTTCTTGATCTGTCTGTGAAAACGTAGAGTACTGTGTGGCCCGTGTTTTATATATAGCAAAGTGAAATAGTTCCCCACAAAAGGGGCTCCGCTCGGGAAGTCAGCATTTCGTTTCCTAATATCTCACAGTTCATCGCCTTTTTGTCTCGCTGTGTATGTGCTCGTTGCTTGTCTGCCAGCGTGTTAAAAGTAATTTTAATTAACTGAGTGCAGTAGTTACAGTATATAGTGCATGACAGGATTGCATGGCACGTGGGCAACAAAAACAAAACATTTCAAAAGCAAACAATGACATGAAGATACAATCTAGTGTGTTATTTAGACCCAAAGTATTCCAATAAAACAACTTAATCTCACTGTTAAAGTTGCTAATCTGAATCAGTATCTGCCATCTTAGATACATTTTTGATATGCATATGACATCACAAGTTGAGTAAAACGAAAGCTTTAGTTAGCCATACTTTCACATATATAAGTCTGAAACTCATTTTTGTAGATGATTTTCATTCTTGATTAAAACTTTAAAAACATACCACAGAAATTCAGCTGCCATGTGACGTCAATTAATTATGCAAGGTCTTACAACAATGGCAAGATTGTCTTTTGTCAAAATTAGTGATGTTGTTTGGCACAAGAGTTGTTTTGTTTTCTTGGATTACCACCACAAGACAGTTTGTTAATCAGAAATTAAGAAATGTGTCCTTGTATTTATTGTTGCTCTTACCCTTTAATAAGGATTATTATTTTGCCTGTCTGTCTGTCTGTCTGTTTGTTTGTTTGTTTGTTTGTTTGTTTGTTTGTTTGTTTGTTTGTTTGTTTGTTTGTTTGTTTGTTTGTTTGTTTGTTTGTTTGTTTGTTTGTTTGTTTGTTTGTTTGTTTGTTTGTTTGTTTGTTTGTTTGTTTGTTTGTTTGTTTGTTTGTTTGTTTGTTTGTTTGTTTGTAGTATGTATTCGTTTTTTGTGTCTGTGTCTGTGTCTGTGTCTGTGTCCGTGTCCGTGTCCGTGTCCGTGTCCGTGTCCGTGTCCGTGTCCGTGTCCGTGTCCGTGTCCGTGTCCGTGTCCGTGTCCGTGTATGCGTCTGCGTCTGCGTCTGCGTCTGCGTCTGCGGCCGTGTCCGTGTCTGTGTCTGTGTCTGTGTCTGTGTCTGTGTCTGTGTCTGTGTCTGTGTCTGTGTCTGTGGCCGTGGCCGTGGCCGTGTCCATGTCGATGCCTGTACCTGTTTGTGTATCTGAGTGTCTATGATTTCATGTGCCTGCCTCATGTGTGGTACGTGATGTGCCGTGTGTGTTAATGTCACTATTTTCCATTTCTTTCTTATCTCCTCACTCTAGGGAAGAACAGATACCAGCTCGAGATCCCAGAAAGTGTTCTTGCTCAAAATACGCCCTCGGAATACGAACTACAGTCTTCCAAGAAAGGCGTCAAGCGATACTGGACTTCGCGCATTGTAAAACTTCACGAAAAACTCACAGAAGCCGAGGAACGGCGAGACGCATCACTGAAAGATACAATGAGAAAAGTCTTCCATCAATTTGACGAGAAGTAAGGAAACTTGAATATGGGATTATGTAGTCAAAAACCTTTGAAGTCAACAGCAATAGCAGCTGCAGCAGCAGAAACAGCGACAACAACCAGAACAACAACAGCAGCAGCAGCAGCAGGAACAGCAGCAGCAACAACAACAACCAGAACAACCACAACAGCAGCAGGAACAACAACAGCAGCAGCAGGAACAGCAGTAACATCACCAACAGCAACAACAACCAGAACAACAACAACAACTGGAGCAGCAGCAACAACACAACAAAAGCAGCAGCAGCAACGGCGACAACAACAACAGCAGCAGCAGCAGCAGCAGCAGGAACAACAGCAGCAGCAACAAAAACAGCAGCAGCAGCAACAACAACAACAGTGATAACCACCACCACAATAGCAGCAGCAGGAACAACAACAACAACAGCAGCAGGAACAACAACAACAACAGCAGCAGCAGCAGGAACAGCAGCAACATCACCAACAGCAACAACAACAACAACAACAACCAAAACAACAACAACTGGAGCAGCAGCAACAACAACAACAACAACAACAACAACAACAACAACAACAACAACAACAACAACAACAACAACAACAACAACAACAACAACAACAACAAAAGCAGCAACAGTAGCGGCGACAACAACAACAACAGCAGCAGCAGGAACAACTGCAGCAGCAACAAAAGCAGCAGCAACAACAACAGCAACAACAACAACAACAACAACAGCGATAACCACCACCACAATAGCAGCAGCAGGAACAACAACAACCACAACAACATGAACAGCAACAGCAATAACCAGAAGAACACGAACAACAGCAGCAACACAACAACAACAACAACAACAACAACAACAACAACAACAACAACAACAACAACATGAACAATAACAGTAACTGCAATTGCAGAAGCAACAACAACATGGTATGGCATGCCTCGAGACGTCTTTGGTTGTGCCGCGGATTGGTGGAGGCGTTATCTGGAGGCGTGGCATATTAAAGCGCCCAAGCTCCGTTTAACCGGGATGACAGCAGTCTATTACCAAAAGCCTATTTGGATCTTGTTGACAGATAACGTTATCATTGGATCTATAGACCTTATTCCAGAATGGCTGTCGAATTAAAATTATTTTATATACATATAAATTAGCCCTTATGAACTCGTTTTCATGTGGGAAATTCAAAAGAATTTTTACTTTAAAACGAGGTCATAAGGGCTAATTTATATGCACATAAAAGAATTCTAATTCGCCGGCCATTTTGGAATAAGGTCTATGAGAGTATAAATATGACATCTGTCTTAACAACGATCACCCCTGATGGAGACACTAGATCAGAGTGTTGTCAATACATTGGGTCATGAACAGTAATTTTTCAAGTTTCGTTCCAAAACTTTTAAGCCAGTATTTGTTGGCTTTGAAGTGATGTTCATTCAATATAATACTCTCTTCTCTTAGATACGATATCTGGGAAAGAACTGTACAATGTGTTGCTGTGCTTGACTGTCTAATGAGTCTAATGGTTTATAGGTAAAAATTGTAATTCTAGTTTGTATTACTTATATTTTTATAACTGAGGGGGCGATTACATGCACCGGACTGGCCCGCTTTATATATAAAACGCATGTTTTTTTAACGTGGCCATGCAACGAAATTTCACCTCAGTTTTTTTTATGATTGCTTTTGAAAGAACACTTAAAATGAAAAAGTAACATCTTTTGTAGAATTTCGTTTGCTTTTTTCATTCTTGAGATATTCAGGTTTGTTTGGATATGCAAATGTCATACTTATAACATTACACTGTATAATGACTTTTTAGAAAAGTAAGATTTTCTTTGAGAGTAGTAGAGTACTTAAGCGTGGTTCTCATATGTCACCGATTGTCGCCGATCCATGATTTAGATGCATGTTAAGTAAAAGAATAAAAGCACTGCTTTTCTGTATTGTTCTTTATTACTTAACATGCTGCTGCACTTCCCGTTTTAACATGCATCTAAATCACAAATCGCCGACGATCGGCGACATATGAAAACCAGGCTTTAAGCTTGGTTTTCATTTGTCGCATTTCATCGCCGATCATCGCCGATGCTCACATTTGCGACGATCGGGGATTGTCTGGGATGATCGCCGATCATCCTAGACAGTCGCCGTCGATAACCAATCAATGCGGGAAAATAATATTTTTTTGTCAAAATGGGCGCCCCCAAAACAACAGATTATTACTCTATATGAAGCTTTCACTCGTCATAGCGCTGGTACTGTGTAAGAAATATAGAAAGAAGAGTTTCTGGGTGCGAAAAATATTTGAGACAAGGCAAGAACCGAAGAATCATGGCAATTTCATGCATGTTTGAAGTGCTTGGTTTTCTTCCAGAGACTGGGTCCTAATTTGTCTTATTTCATCGGATTTCGGCTTTCATTTGTTTTGCTTGTCTTAATTCATCGGCGACAGTCGGCGATCATCGGGGAAACAAATTCTTTTGGTTCTTGCGATGATCGCCGATGATCGCCGATAATTGGGGATTGTCCCCGATTGTCGGTTTTCGTAATCCTATTTCATCGCAATCAATCAATCAATCAATCAATCAATCAATCAATCAATAATCTTTATTTAAACACGGTATCACTTCATTAATACATGCTCTTCCAGTGAGCCGTGTACAATTTTTAAAAATAATTACAAATATAAAAAAACAAAACAGAAAAAACAATTACAAATATATAGAGTACGTATAAAATATTTACAATCTTTTATAATAATACCTGATAACTATAATAACCTAACTACGATTTAAATATTTTTTAAAAGATCTCACATTGTCTTGACTTCTTATATCTCTCGATAGATTATTCCAGAGAACCGCTCCCTGATAATGAAAGCTGTTTTTGCCAGCTTCAGAATACGGTCTTGGGACATAAACATTATACTCTGAGTTTCTCAAGTTATGAGAATGTACAGAAGTTATGTTTTCAAACATGTCAGTTAAATAACTTGGTGCCCTGTTAATCATTATTTTATACATCATCAGAGCTAGTTGTTTCGATCTCCTCATTTCAAGATTATCCCATTTAAGCTCATCCAGCAACTCAGTAGACTGTCTGTTATAACTTGAAAAAGTAACTACTGTATCGTCGATGATCGGCGATGAATTACGATATATGAAAACCAGGCTTTATCGAAAGTACTTAATAAAGATTTGCACTTGCATGTATGTCGCCATGATTGGTCACTAAACGTGTGTAGCTTACTTTGTCATTTTAAGTGTTCTTTCAAATGCAATCATAAAAAAATTGGGGTGAAATTTCGTTGTGTAGGCACTTTAACATTTCGATTATTTCATCCCAGAATAACCGCTGAAAAACTGTTGAACTCGCTTCGATACGCGTTCGTTCGTTTACTTATTTATTTATTAACTTTACAACCATACAAGTGAGCGAAAGAATCAATACAAGTTAAAAATTAAAACGGTGCAAGACTTGGTCATGGTTGAAGGTATGGTCAACAGGACATGAGTCCCATGTGAAGACCACTTGACTGTGTCAGAATAAATAGTGCTGAAAGGAACTGAAATAGAACCTCAAAACGTTGTTCGTGTGTTTCGTGATTATAGCGAAGACTTCATAAATTAATTAGTCTTCGTGAGGACGCTTCCGCGGGTTAGCTAAGACTATAACAATCTTTTTATTAACGATGGGCTTACAAAATAAATAGCCTAATTAGTGTAAAACTGAAGTAAAACTAACGTAACTTTGCCCTTGTTTACCTGGTAATTGTGAATTTCTGCCTGAAGTCATCCACGTCAATTCAAAACTCAGCCCGGTTAATCAGGCCAGCCCGGTCCATGTAATCACCCCCTGAGATGGATACAGTTAGTAATTGCACTTTGACTAAAACTGCGTTTCTTTGTTCAACTTGAAGTTCACAGACTGAAGGCGTAATGTGCCGACCAGAAGTTCTTCGTATTGGTGATGGGGAAGAGGTAAGGCAGATCATAGCAATTTTAGGTGAAGGAAAATTGTCAGTGTTGGAATATATACATTTATGAAGATCTTGATGTTGCCTTTTCGCAAATGGTCTGTTCGCGCGACCATTGGAAATTTGAGTTATGATTGTGGTCATTGTCATTGTCATCGTCATGTGTTGGTGGTACAGTGGTTAGCGCACGTGCCTTTGATCTCTGCGAGCCAGGTTCGATTCCTGCCCTCAGTAGTTACCTGATTGAAAATTTCACCTTGGCCGCATGTGAGAAAAGTGCTTCCAGTTTGACTCTACCAAACACCACAGGTTTCCACCGGGTACTCCGGTTTCCTGCTGTAGTAACACTCAACCAATGAGTGATAGCCCTTACTGGACCTCTAGGGATAACAGTTTTAGATAGAGTTATCCAGTATAAATATAGTTAGTTTAGTTTTAGTTAGTCATCGCCATGGTTATGGTTTTTGTTGTGGTCATGGTCATGGTCATGGTCATGGTCATAGTCATGGTCGTGGTTATAATCTTGGTTTTGGTTGTGGTTATGGTTATGGTTATGGTTTGGGTTATGGTTATAGTCATGGTCATGGTTTTGGTCATCGTCATGGTCATGGTTTTGGTCATCGTCGTGATCATCGTCGTGGTCATGGTTTTGGTCATCGTCGTGGTCATCGTCGTGGTCGTCGTCATGGTCATGGTTTTGCTCATCGTCGTTTTAATCGTCATGGTCATGGTTTTGCTCATTGTCGTTTTAATCGTCGTGGTCATGGTTTTGGTCATCGTCGTGGTCATGGTTTTGCTCATCGTCATGGTCATGGTCACCGTCGTGGTCATGGTCATGGTTTTGGTCATCGTCATGGTCATGGTTTTGGTCATCGTCGTAGTCATGGTTTTGGTCGTCGTGGTCATGGTTTTGGTCATGGTCATGGTTTTGGTCATCGTCATTGTTTTGGTCATCGTCATGGTTTTGGTCATCGTTATGGTCATTGTTTTGGTCATCGTCATGGTCATCGTCATGGTCATCGTCATGGTTTTGGTCATCATCATGGTCATAGTTTTGGTCATCGTCATGATTTTGGTCATCGTCATGGTCATGGTTTTGGTCATCGTCGTGGTCATGGTTTTGGTCATTGTCATGGTCATGGTCATGGTTTTCGTTATCGTCATGGTCATGGTTTTGGTCATCGTCATGGTCATGGTTTTGGTCATTGTCATCGTTATGGTTTGGTTGTGGTCATTGTTATGGTTTGGTTTGGTTGTGGTCATGGTTTTGGTCATGGTTTTGGTCATCGTCATGGTGATGGTCATGGTTTGGTTGTGGTTTTGGCCCTGGTTGTTGTTGTACTGCTGCTCATGGTCATCGTTGTGGTCATGGTCGTGGACATGGGTTTAGACAAATAATTCTGTATAGACTAAACAACATGTTTTCTCGGATATTTTTTCAGCCTTTCTTAGAAATACGTCAAGGTAGACATCCCTGCGTGTGTCGGACGTTCAGCGGCGGAGACTTTATTCCTAACGACACCGTCATTGGTCATTGGGATTCGGTAAGAAAATAACTATTACTGTAAAAGCTCTATGAAGCCTATATATATCTCCAACACTCCCCCTCTCTCTATTAAGTAATATTTAAAACATGAGTAGCAGTGCTTTATCAGATCTGATAAAACACGTACTGCGAATGTTTTAAATAGCTTCAAAAACGACCCATTTGGTAAGTTCATTGGCATAGTACGTTTGAAAAATAACGTTGTCTAAGCCGAGAAAATCAAAGCTAAAGTTTATGTAAATCAGGAGGTTTTTTTATCAGATATAAAACCACGGACATGGTGCTGATTTCCTTTGTGTTTTCCTCATGAATTATTAATGAGTTTTTGAAGCTCTCTTTTAGAGCTCTAAATTTCATGATGCATTAGATTAACTCATTCCTGTCCGTGGGCTTCCGCAGAGGTGAATAAAACCGTCTGGCGTTAGCCAGAATAAAATACTAAAGACCAATTCGGACAACATCGTACCCAGGCTTTTCGCTCCCGCCCTCGCGAACTCGTCGAGCGAAAACCCTGGCATGGGCTGGTCACGTAACCTCCCAGAATCTGGGAGGTTTTAAAATACTGTTATAAGGGAGGGGATGGTAAGTACGTATTGTCTTATGGTATAGTTTCGGTTTATTAACCCCCCCCCCTAGTATATCCAGATTCTGGGAGGCACGTGACCACCCCATGCCACATAGAAAATCGGTCACTTTCATGGGGCAGTTCGCAGTCCACGTGCGTGCTGGCTCAAGTGAGTTCTGATGACATTTGAAACTGATGAATTTCAGAAGGTTAATGGGTTCGTACATCGCGAAAATTCCACGAGTTGTCAACAAACCGTATTCTATGGCAAGCCCAACCTTCGTGCTATGCGCTCGTGGAAGAATTTTGGTCGAGCGACGATTTTGAGCGGAGATGTTTGACTTTGAGCTCGGGGTGTCTTCGCTCCTGTCGGCCGTGTATTGATGACGTTCACACGCAAGATATTCGTTCTACACATGCGTAGCTAATCGCATGCGTAGGTAATACTGGTCAGCCCGTATTTCGTGAGCCTCGACAGCCGCCATTTCCGATCGTGGTTCGTGAGGGCGGGAGCGAAAAGCCTGAGTACGAGGTTGCAATTCGGAGAGGAAAGAGTTAATGGTAGCGTAACGTATTCTTCATTTGAACATCTCCTATCTCTAACTTCATGTTTGAAAATTTTAAGACTTTCTTATCAGGCTCTGATTTAAGGATATCGACAATCCTTGACTGGCATAATGCACTGTATGTTCGTGGAGAAGTGAGATTTGGCAGTACTATTAAGCTCAGTGTTCATTAAAGCTAGCATTTCAGAAGAAAATATTTCAAGCGACTTGTCTTGTTTCAGTTTTTAGTTTTCACTGACTTTCTCAAACTCATTAATAATTCATGAGATAATCAATCAATCAGAAGCGCTGAATTGCACCACGTGAAGGGACTTGAAATACCAGGGAAGTACTGGGCAGAGGACTTGAAATATTATTTCCAGTCCAAGGACTTGAAATAATATTTCAAGTCCTTGGACTTGAAATATTACTTCACACAATCGGTTATTCATCCATACACTAATTACTAATGCACTAATTCATTTTGGAAATACACTAAGTGATTTTGAGAAGTCATGTAAAGGCCTCCAATTCGGACTAGACCGGGTGTTCAAGTATTCGGAATTCGTTCCTGGAACGAATTCCTCGTACTTGAAAACCCGGTCTAGTCCTCATTGTCGGCCTTTACATATTACTTCGTAATAACTCCCCTCTCTATTAAGCCCCCCTTTTTATGTTAACTCCCTTTTCAAACCTCCAGTTTGGTAAATTACTGGTAAATATTTGACAACTGAGTGAAAATCCTTTTGTCTTTGTATTTATTTAGAGCAACGCTGCCCCCACGTCTGGTAGTTCTTGCGTCGTCGTCACTGGCCCAAATATGGGAGGAAAATCAACACTCATGAGACAAGTTGGTCTAATTGTGATTCTAGCTCAGCTCGTAAGTTTTGAATTTGTTTCACATGTTGTCAGGGCTAGCAGCTCATTGTTTTAAACCGAATTTTTTAACCAACTTGGCTGTATTTGTGGCGTTTGATATATTACCTAAAACATTGAGCTGCTATTCCTTATGACAGCTTCTCAAATGAATCTATATTTTTTGTTTGTCTATCTGTTTCTATGTTTGTTTGTTTGTCTCTTCATTTATTTGTTTGGTTTTTGTCTTTTTGTTTGTTTGTTTGTTTGTTTGTTTGTTTGTTTGTTTGTTTGTTTGTTTGTTTGTTTGTTTGTTTGTTTGTTTGTTTGTTTGTTTGTTTGTTTGTTTGTTTGTTTGTTTGTTTGTTTGTTTGTTTGTTTGTTTGTTTGTTTGTTTGTTTGTTTGTTTGTTTGTTTGTTTGTTCGTTTGTTCGTTTGTTCGTTTGTTCGTTTGTTCGTTTGTTCGTTTGTTCGTTTGTTCGTTTGTTCGTTTGTTCGTTTGTTCGTTTGTTCGTTTGTTCGTTTGTTCGTTTGTTCGTTTGTTCGTTTGTTCGTTTGTTCGTTTGTTCGTTTGTTCGTTTGTTCGTTTGTTCGTTTGTTCGTTTGTTCGTTTGTTCGTTTGTTCGTTTGTTCGTTTGTTCGTTTGTTCGTTTGTTCGTTTGTTCGTTTGTTCGTTTGTTCGTTTGTTCGTTTGTTCGTTTGTTCGTTTGTTTGTTTATTTGTTTACTTATTTATTTGTTTGTTTGTTTGTTTGTTTGTTTGTTTGTTTGTTTGTTTGTTTGTTTGTTTGTTTGTTTGTTTGTTGGTCAGTTTATTTGTTTGTTTTTTCGTCGTCTGTCTGTCTGTCTGTCTGTCTGTCTGTCTGTCTGTCTGTCTGTCTGTCTGTCTGTCTGTCTGTCTGTCTGTCTGTCTGTCTGTCTGTCTGTCTGTCTGTCTGTCTGTCTGTCTGTCTGTCTGTCTGTCTGTCTGTCTGTCTGTCTGTCTGTCTGTCTGTGTTTCAATATGTGTCTTTCTTAACCTGTCTGTGGAAATATAGAGTGCTGTGTAGACCGTGTTTTATATATAGCAAAGCGAAATAGTTCTCCACAAAAGGGGCTCCACTCTGCACGTCAGCATTTCTTTCCCAAAAATGTCGCAGTTCTTCACCTTTTTGTCTCGCTGTATATGTACTTTTTTCAAGGGATGTTACGTTCCTGCTGAAAAGTGTCGGCTGACTCCAGTTGATCGTGTATTTACACGACTTGGTGCGCATGATCGCATTCTGTCAGGTGTGAATTTAATATAGCTATTTGTATCGTCATCATCTTCTTCACTAATATCATGATCATTCATTATCATCATCATTTATCATTAAACTACTCATTAATAATTCATGATGAAAAGTCAAAATAAATGAATGTTTAAACTGGTGTTGTAAATCGTAATCATAAATAATTAAAATTAATATTATCATGATCATCGTTATCATGATCATTTATTATTATCATCATCGTCATCATCACGATCATGATAATCATTGTCATCATTATCATCATCATCGTATTATCATGATCATTATCATCATTATCCTCATTATTATTATTATCATCATCATGATTATTATCATCATGATTATCATCATCATTATTATCATCATTATCATTATTATCATCATTATTGTCATCATCATCATCATCATCATCATCACCATCATCGTTATCATCAAATCAGTCTTATAATTAGAGCAGCAGCATTATTCTATAACGTCTTTAATTGGATGCTATTCTCATCAGTTATTACTTTTGTTCTTGTTTAGGGGAGAGTACATTCTTTGTAGAACTCAGCGAGACATCTTGCATTTTACGCCATTCTACGAAACATTCGTTGGTTTTGTTGGACGAGTTAGGTGGGTGCACCACACCAGAATACACATTGCACCACACCACACATTGCACTACACCACACCACACCTTTGCACTACACCACACCACACCACACACTACACTACACTACACTACACTACACTACACTACACTACACTACACTACACTACACTACACTACACTACACTACACTACACTACACTACACTACACTACACTACACTACACTACACTACACTACACTACACTACACTACACTACACTACACTACACTACACTACACTACACTACACTACACTACACGGCACGGCACGGCACGGCACGGCACGGCACGGCACCACACTACACACTACACACTACACACTACACCACACTACACCACACTACACCACACTACACCACACTACACCACACTACACCACACTACACCACACTACACTACACTACACTACACTACACTACACTACACTACACTACACTACACTACACTACACTACACTACACTACACTACACCACACTACACTACACTACACTACACTACACTACACTACACTACACTACACTACACTACACTACACTACACTACACTACACTACACTACACATTGCACTACACCACACCACACCACACATTGTACTACACCACGCATTGCACCACCACACAATGCACCACCACACACTGCACTACACCACACATTGCACCACCACACGTTGCACTACACCACACCACACATTGCACTACACGGCGCATTGCACTACACCGCACATTGCACTACACTACACTACACCACACATTGCACTACACTACACCACACATTGCACTACACCACACATTGCACTACACTACACCGCACATTGCACTACACTACACCACACATTGCACTACACTACACCACACATTGCACTACACTACACCACACATTGCACTACACCACACCACACATTGCACCACCACACGTTGCACTACACCACACCACACATTGCACTACACGGCACATGCACTACACCCACATTGCACTACACTACACCACACATTGCACTACACCACACATTGCACTACACCACACATTGCACTACACTACACGCACATTGCACTACACTACACCACACATTGCACTACACTACACCACACATTGCACTACACTACACCACACATTGCACTACACCACACCACACATTGCACCACCACACGTTGCACTACACCACACCACACATTGCACTACACGGCACATTGCACTACACCACACATTGCACTACACCACACATTGCACTACACTACACATTGCACTACATTGCACTACACCACACATTGCACTACACTACACCACACCACACCACACATTGCACTACACCACACATTGCACTACACCACACATTGCACTACACTACACCACACATTGCACTACACCACACCACACATTGCACTACACACACCACACCACACATTGCACTACACCACACCACACATTGCACTACACTACACCGCACATTGCACTACACCACACATTGCACTACACCACACATTGCACTACACCACACATTGTACTACATCACACATTGCACTACACTACACCACACATTGCACCACACCGCACATTGCACTACACCACACTACACTACACCACACATTGCACCACACCGCACATTGCACTACACCACACATTGCACTACACCACACATTGCACTACACCACACATTGCACTACACTACACTACATCACGCATTGCACTACAAAAAGAATTCTTTTGTTTGAAGGACGTTGTCGTTGAGGAAGTCCCTAATACCACACCAACACACTACACCAGACTACCACACGATACCACCACATCACCACATTACCACACGATACCACCACATCACCACACCACACTAAACATGGAAGCTTAAAATTGAATTTCTACCTGGTTCTCAGGTTTGCTAAGATGGCTCTCATCCTCACGACCTAGGCTGAATCCATGTAACCTTGCTTTTCAATTGTGTTTATTTCTCAGGTCGTGGGACTGCAACGTATGATGGCACAGCTATAGCTTCCGCTGTAATTCGTGATCTTGCTCAAGAAATTCAGTGTCGTACGTTATTCTCTACTCACTACCATTCTTTGGTGGAGGACTTCAGCGACGATCCCAGCGTTCGTCTTGGGCACATGGTAAGGAAAATTATGAATTATTGGGAAAAGAAAATCCAAAATGGCCAACAGCGGCCATTTTGAATAATTAATATTTTTGACCAACGAGTCTAGATACTCTATTCGACTAATTTCAGGCCGAGGAATTCATTTCTATGGCTGCTTTTGTAAATGAGTTAAAAGTCAATAAATTAAAGGTCTATTCATTCCATATATATATATATATATATATATATATATGCATGTTCTAAGGATTTAGGGTGAAGGAAAATTCGAGTGTAGAATATATACATTTTAAGACCAAACCGGGAGCAGTTGCGAAAAATGCAACTACACAGGCCCTCCGGCAGGAATTGAACCCACGACCTTGCGATTCTAGTGCAATGCTCTGACCACTGAGCCACGGAGGCCGTTGCCGAGAGCTTGATCGTGAGTTCTGTATATATAATAAGGTGGTAATGCCAGGAGAGAATTGGGTATATTGTAAATGATATTGGGCATTTCACTCGATTACATAGCATGTTCTAAGGATTTAGGGTGAAGGAAAATTCGAGTGTAGAATATATGCATTTTAAGACCAAACCGGGAGCAGTTGCGAAAAATGCAACTACACAGGCCCTCCGGCAGGAATTGAACCCACGACCTTGCGATTCTAGTGCAATGCTCTGACCACTGAGCCACGGAGGCCGTTGCCGAGAGCTTGATCGCGAGTTCTGTATATATAATAAGGTGGTAATGCCAGGAGAGAATTGGGTATATTGTAAATGATATTGGGCATTTCACTCGATTACATAGCATGTAATCGTGTGAAATGCCCAATATCATTTACAATATACCCAATATCATTTACAATATACCCATATTCTACACTCGAATTTTATATATATATATATATATATATATATATATATATATATATATATATTCTAAAATTCATTGATAATTCA
Organism: Corallium rubrum; assembly: GCA_964035015.1. Classification (NCBI taxonomy): domain Eukaryota; kingdom Metazoa; phylum Cnidaria; class Anthozoa; order Scleralcyonacea; family Coralliidae; genus Corallium; species Corallium rubrum. The sequence goes on from OZ036005.1 coordinate 11,473,415, forward strand.
TGAGGAAAACACAAAGAAAAATCATAAGCGTATTGGATCAATATAGATGATATAGACACGCTCTAAGTTTCTTGCTGGATTTATATAAATTTAACGGCTGAGATAAGCTTAATTTTCAAAATAACTACGCCAATGAACGTATGAAGTGATGAATTTTAGGAGTGACTTAAAAACCTTGCTTTATATCCGATAAAGCCCTCCTACGCGGTTTTTAAAATTATATATATATATATATATATATATATATATATATATATATATATATATATATATATATATATATATATATATATATATATATATATAGTTCAATCTACAGACACGTGTTTCGCTGTACTACAGCTCATCAGTGTAGCTTGGAACAATCTGAATGAATTTCACCAATTACTTTATACACATGCATTGCGATCGTCGGTGACAACCGCATGTGGGACAGCATCGGTGAAGTACATCCAGCTGGCGTGAAGTGCGCATGGGACCAGAGTGCTCAAACTTCAACGAGGGTAGTGAGTGTTGCATTATCGCTAATAGGTACCCATATATATATATATATATATATATATATATATATATATATATATATATATATATATATATATATATATATTTATTTATTCGGTAGACTTGCTTTGCTACTCGCAGTTTCACGCAGTAAAGCGATCGTCAGGCAACTGACAGATCTGGTGAAGCTACTCTCTATTTACAGTGTGATATTAGGTATCGTGTTTCATGTCTGCACTTGGTGAATAGTTCGGATCGTTTGTTCAATAGTGAATTGTTCTTGTTTTTCATAATAGTCAGTTTTTCCTCGAGGCAAAGGTTGCACCTTCTCGATCCGAACTTTTCATTATGTTAATTTTATTTTCAATAACTTATACTTTCTGTACTCGCCATAATTTTCCTTCGTATTTACATTTGCAGGAAAAGCACTCGATTAGTTTTAAAAACTACTTGCTAATCCTGTAAGCAACAATATATGAAATAAAAATATATATATATATATATATATATATATATATATATGTATGTATATTTATTTATTTATTTATTTATTTAGTAGAAACTTACTAGTATACTATTGCAAATGCTGCAATCTGATTGGCTACTCTACTTGCTATCTATTTGTCAATAGATAGCGAGTAGGACCAATAGCGAGTCAATATAGACCTTTAATTTATTGACTTTTAATTTTTAATTCATTTAGATTCACATCTAGATTGCCTCAAGCTATATATATATATATATATATATATATATATATATATATATATATATATATATATATATATATATGTATGTATGTAATGTTTACAACACGAGCGGCCGTGTTGTATTGAATATACAATCACGAGCCGAAGGCGAGTAAACAACTTGTGAAATGAATGAATAGTAAAAATCCCTTTGGGATATTGAGATGCTAATTAGTTACAAGCACTAGTGGTTGTATCCGAAGAGTATACATCCACTAGTGGTTGTAACTAATTAGCATCATTGGTTTTAGTTTGTATGGGGTTTACAGGGGTATACATGTGACGTATTTCTGAAATTGGATTGGCTGCAAAACTCATGAATTAGTAATGAATTTCACAAATATATATATATATATATATATATATATATAGATAGATAGATAGATAGATAGATAGATAGATAGATAGATAGATAGATAGATAGATAGATAGATAGATAGATAGATAGATAGATAGATAGATAGATAGATAGATAGATAGATAGATAGATAGATAGATAGATAGATAGATAGATATAGATAGATACAGATACAGATACAGATACAGATACAGATACAGATACAGATACAGATACAGATACAGATACAGATACAGATACAGATACAGATATATATATATATATATATATATATATATATATATATATATATTTATAAAATAACAGGTATGCTACGCACGCTCTGATTGGATGAGAGCCATTTTCACTCAGAGTACAGAGACACGTTTGACGTCATTTTCATTTTATATTGTACAACGCATGCTCTGTTTGGTTAAATCTCACGTAATCACTGGCGTATTTATTTGATTACGCCATCATTCGTCAGCTGAGTCTCGGTCACTTTGGTGGCTTCTCCTTGGTTTTTTACCTCGTAAAACGGTTAGTTATTTTATAAAACAAATAGAAAAACGCTTTTGTGACATTTTTTCCGGTTGAAATCACGTCATTCGTGTTTGTATCACAGTACAGAGACACGCAAGCGATTTTCTATTTGTTAAATATATATATATATATATATATATATATATATATATATATATATATATATATATATATATATATATATATATATATATATATATATATATATATGTATATATATATATATGTATATATATATATATATATATATGGCTATATTATGCTGTTTACGTGTTCTTAGGCGTGTATGGTGGAAAATGACGACAACGATGGTGATCCCAGTAAAGAGACCATCACTGTCTTGTATAAATTTGTCGAAGGAGCTTGTCCTAAGAGTTATGGTTTTAATGCAGCAAGACTGGCCAACATTCCTGAAGAGGTGAGAAATTGACTTCAAGTGCTTATGAAACGAAAATGAAGTTTTAAACTGTGTCATTTGAAAGGATTGTTAAAATTCATTCATTCATTTATTCATTCATTCCATCCCATCCCATTCCATTCATTTCATTCGTTTCATTCAGTTCACTCGTTTCACTCGTTTCATTAATTTCATTCAGTTTATTCGTTTCATTCATTTCATTCGTTCCACTCGTTTCATTTGTTTCACTCGCTTCATTTGCTCATCTTATCATTCATTTATTTATGGATTTATTTATTTATATTTTATTAATTTTCTGAATTCTTGCATTAATTCTTTCATAAAAAGTAAATTTGCCGCCCGGAAAATTTAATACGACAGTGTTTACCGGAGCTGAAAGTAATTTCGTTGAAAGTCGGTTACTTCGGTCTCTTTTGCTTGTATTCTCGTCGTCCAAATAAAACTAAAAAAACCTGGGCCATATAGTAAAGATATTACATTAACCTCGCTTGCATGGTCAGTCTTTCCGGCGAAATCATTCTGCCCTTGGTTTTTTCGCACAAACCTCGTTCCTTCGTCGCTCGGTCTGCACTGAAAGACCGCGGGCGGGGGATAAATTTGCCACAAAGACCACCCGCTCCGTCAATAAGTTCTTATTTTTGATTTGGGTTTTCTCTGTTGCTCAACTCCACATATCAATTTAGTGTATACGTATATGTAATAGCATGGTTTCGAGTGCAATTTGGAAAAAACATGCACGAGTGAGTTTTTCAAAGACTATCAAAATTGCACGAGTCCGAAGGACGAGTGCTATTTGAGGTATTTGAAAAACTCACGAGTGCGTGTTTTTTTTCCAAATTGCACGATAAATCATGCTATTACTTATTAATAATATACATGAAAAAATTTATCATAAGGAGAATCTTTCTAATCAAAATGCTGTGTTCAAATAACATACATGAAGAAAAAAAATTAACAGGAAGAGCTTTAGTAAAAACTGATTTTTGTGCAAATTTAAAAAAAATTACAAAATTTGCACTGTATTTCATTTTTCTGCACTGAACGACACTAAAATTGCACTCCTCTCAGCCAATCAGAATTGAGAAATTTTTTCATGTATATTATAGACCTTATTCATAAATGGCTGCCAAATTAATATTCTTTTATGTGCATGTAAATCAGCTCTTATGACCTCGTTTTGGAGTAAAAATTCTTTTGAATTTCGTACATGAAAACGAGTTCATAAGGGCTAATTTATATGCACATAAAAGAATATTAATTTGGCGGCCATTTATGAATAAGGTATATTAAGAAGCTTATACTAAATTCAAACGGCAACTGTGCATTACGTGTAATAAGTATTGTAAGATCGGCATACTTGAAATTAATTTAACAGATATTTTGTATTAAAGTGCTTATGTCACAAAAAATTTTTTTTAACTTTTGAGTAGAGGACAAAAAGTTAGTTAATAGGTTCTTTAACATTTTTCGGTTTTCTCTTTTCATTCGTGAGATATGCGAATCTAAACAGCAATTTTCGTGAAAATGTCGCGTATCAACAAGAGTCTGGGACGAGCGTGGTGTGACGTAGCTTAAGGGACTTATTAATTAGATCCCTCTCTCTGCGTTTGCTTGGTTTGAGCAACCAAAAACGACACATCTATCCGGCATTTTGCTGTCTTCTCAATAGCTTTTTAGTACTCTTCACATGTGAATTCGAACCTCCGTCCCGTAAGCTACGTCACACGGCTGTCGCCCCAGACCCTTTTCCGTTTTTTTCTCGGGCGCGACAATTTTTTGCTAAAAGCCAATTTTTCAAGGTTTAGAGCCGCATATCTCGCGAATGAAAAGAGAAAACCGAAAAATGTTAAAGAACCTATTAACTAACTTTTTGTCCTCTACTCAAAAGTCAAAAAAAAAATTTTTGTGACATAAGCACTGTAAAATATAATCGCAGATGTTAGTTGTGCGTAATTTATCAGTTCTGAGGAGGCACGAAATCTCATTGTTTTGAATATGAACTATACACAAACAAGCAGAACTTGTGAATTAAAAATCTGTCGAAAAAAGCTGATAAAAACAAATTTTCTCGCGTGTACGGAGCTTTTAGGGGCTGTTTACATGTATAGAGCGTTTTCATCTTACGTCACGGCGGCCATATTGGTGTACCAAAACAATGAAATGGCGGCCATATTGGTGTACGGTATGGGAATTAGCTCTTTCTTATTCAAATATTTCGTATTGTTTTACCACCCCAATGGGCCACCGATCACGTGAGTGAAAACGCTCTATAACGGGGGGACGTTAAGCGGATCGCATCGCTACTATAGCTTTTATTGTAGAGCATCGAGAATTTTCAACTTCTTGCCATCACATTTGCGAAATGTCAACCTCTCTATAAGTCAATTTAAATCTAAACTGTTAGAATACTACCAGCACGCAACCGAACACGCATACAATGTTGAAACTCCACAAACTTTTAAAACCGTCTGTGTAAAATGTCACTCGTGCCATCCTCTGTCCGGTCTTCTTGTTAAAATGTGCTGTTAATTTATGTATTCACGAGTTTTAGGTTAGAAGTTACTTTTAATATTTATGTTTTAATGTTTTTCATATTAATTTTGTATTTTTGGGATCCCGTAATGGAGCCACAAGCTCTGTAGGACTTCCCTGCCATTTTTGGCAAAGCTTGTAAATAAAATATATAAATATATTTTCCCTTTATTTATCTTATTTCGTTTATATGAAGAATGTGTTTGCTGGGACGTTTTTGCCCTGCCTATAACCGGGATCCTGGCCTGAGAGGGAATTTTCGCCGTATTAATGCTCTGTCCCGCCGAACCGTTTCGAGTATGATATACCGTTTCGAGTATTTATTTTGATTCTTAAGCTGTTTATATTCGATACAAATGAGTGATAATGGCTAGTATATAGGAGGACAGCAGCTCTTTATAATACGTCAAATTCTATTTATTTTTCTGTTATTCTGTGGTTTTTACGACTTTCTAGCTGTGTTGTGAAACGTGCCCGGTCGCAATTGTCCCGCATGAAAACATTCTCATATAATCCCGTGATGAAAAACGTCCCATCCCGCTTACTTGTCCCGTCCCAGCTCCCCGTGTAAACAGAGCCCCTTAGGGGCTGTTTACATAGGAGGCGAGATGGGACGTTTGCCGGGGCGGGACGCTAAACGGGATCTCGCCATACATGTATATCTCTCATGTTTATCCCGTTCCGTTTATATGGAAAGATGTTTGCCGGGACGTTTTTCGTCCCGTCCCAGCAAAGCGGGATCCCGGTTTCCTCAACCGGGATCCCGGCTTGTGTGGGACAATTTTCGCCATGTAAATGCTCTGTCCCGCCTAACCGGAACGATATGACGGATACCGTTTCGTTGGTTTATTTTGATTCTTAAGCTGTTTATTCGATACAAATGTGTGATAACGGCTAGTAGGAGGACAGCAGCTCTTTATAATACGTCAAATTCTATTTATTTTTCTGTTATTCTGTGGTTTTTACAACTTTCGAGCTGTGTTTTGAAGCGTCCCGGTCGCAATTGTCCCGCCTGAAAACATTCATATAAACCCGGGATGAAAAACGTCCCGTCCCGGCTCGGTAGACCGGTCAATCGTGTTTACATGGGGGAAAAGCCATGCAGTTCGGGTAACCGAGATCCCAGTCACACAAAGTGAGATCTCGGCTACTCTCTCCTCCACAGAGGTTCTTTCGGAGATTTCGTGGATCGTCGGAGATGTGTCGGAATCACTGACCTGTATATAACTGGACCGCTTGCTCCTATTATCTTTGAGTTATGAAAAGTGTGGTCATTTGAACGTGGCGTCAAATGGCGAATTTGAGTCCTTCTGCTCATGGTAGACAACACTGACCGCAATTTTGACTGGATTACAGACGCAGGCTTTATAAAATATCCCGTGAAAATGAAGGGGGAAAATCCGTGACTCGCTGATATTTTCAAAGATAAACACAACAAATCTTTTTTGAAAGGTTAAAAAAGGTACAGAAATAAATACACAAAGCAGTTTCATTGTTAATTCCTGTCGGTTACTCGGTTTTGTAGTTGCATATACTGTATTTAATTGTTTTTGTTGCCGAAACGAAGAAGGGACAACTGAACTGACAAGTGGATACCAGGTCGGCAATTCAACGGCTTGTATTTTGCTACTTTTCGTAGGCTTTCGGTACATTTTAGTACTTTTCGAAAAGGATTTAATGAGCTTACTGTTGTAAAACATCTGTATTTCTCCAAATAGTACATATCACCAAATGTCCAAATCTTGCGAAAAATTCTGTCCTTATGTTGAAATGTTCAAGTGAGATTGAAATCTGAACCAGAAGTGCCAGTGAAGGCAGGCAAATACGAAGTAAACATAACTGTTAAGATTATTAAACTTAAATCCGAAACATCAATCATATACTGAAAAACGTACGGGTTTTTTTTCTCATTGAAAGTAAAACATTTATTTTGTATTCCGACAGACTACATTGAAAGTTTTAACTGCACTTACTATAAGCTGGTGTTCTCCGGGTGTCACTAGTTGCCAACAACGGAGCGTAAAAATATATTAAACTGGCCATTTTAGATCAATTTTCAAACAGAAAAAAAAATGTATTTTACGAAAAGAACATAACAAGCATAAAACGCCTACAGACCAGTGTCAAGCACTGGTCAGTGGCTTCTCCCATGAGCAGAAGGACTCAAATTCGCCATTTGACGCCATGTTCAAATGGCCACACTTTTTTGGCAAGAGCAAGCGGTCCAGTTATATACAGGTCAGTGGTCGGAATCGCCAGCTGGACATAAAGAGTGCGGGCGGAAAGCGGAAAAGAAAGAGAAAAAAGAACCTCTGTCAGATTTCTGTCTATATGACGGCATCAAGGGGGTATCAATAACTTTTGGAAATGTAGGTTGTGGAGAACATGTCAAATATAGCAGACGGTTATGTGACCATTGCTAATTGAATGTGTGGACAAATTAGGAAAGTTTGTTGTTTCAATATGAGATACACGTTGGGATGTAAGCATGTTATCCTCTGGCTCGTCTGATATATTAAACGGAAAAACTGAGTATATTTTGTCTTCTTCACAAAAAAAGACTTATTATAAACATGTGATAATCACTTACCAACAAATGTGTTACTAGTATAGGCATGGATGGCTTAGTTATCCGTGAATTAGCAAGTCCTTCAAGAAACCGACAGAGATCTGGCAGAGGTTGATTTTGATATGTTCCCGTTCCGGCGTTTCGCCCGCACTACTTATGTCCAGCAGGCGATTCCGACACATCTCCGACGATCCCCGAAATCTCCGATCTCCGAAAGAACCTCTGCGGAGGAGAGAGTCTCGGCTAGGCGGGTTGGCTCGCTCTCATATAAACACAAGATGAAAATTAACAAGAAATATAGTAGCACAAGCACTCGGTCTGGCTCGCCTCCATATAAAGACCGCACTAAATATAAAATAAATATATGAAAAACTCATGCAGGGAACTCATATCTTCACGTTTTTTAAGGTCTTTACTCCTAACTTTATCTATTTAATTTGTCTTACGCCAAGTAATTTTACTTGTCAACGGGAAACTCTGCAGCGAAGGGATAGACACACTGTTATACTCTTGCCAGTTTTCTAGGCTGGGTTAGTTCAATTTCTCTTGCATAGACAACTTTTGAACAGTCTCTTCACGCCATTCCTGTAGTTCGAACAAGAGACAATATAGACTAGAGGCATAAACGCGGACGAAATTACGTTAAGAAGAAGCGGTAGGACCCAACACATTGGATTAGCCCGAACGCCTAGAACCCGAGAGACGATATAAATAATATTAGGCGTTTTCGAAACAATAAGAATTAGGCTGACTGTTGCCAATAGATTTACAAGCCTTCTTTTGTCTTTCAAGTCCTGGGTCGGCGCTCCATTGTTTTGGCTGCAAATGTTTTTCACGACGTAAATCCCAATGATGATTCTACTGTAGCAGAATAGTGTAATAGCGACAGGAACTACAGACATTATTCCAAATACAGTTAGGAGGTAAAATGAGGCAACGACGTCGGATGATACCCACGTAACGAATACTGAGTAAGGAATAATGAGTAGGATAGCCACCGACCAGATTATACAGATTGAGACCTTTGCACTGCGCTTGCTCAAACGGCGGTGTATTTTCATGGGATGTACCAAAGCGTTGTATCGTTCAATGGCTAATAACATCATGGAAATAAGAGAGTTTGTGGATGAGAGAAACTGGATGGAAACTACAAGATGTGAGAGGTTAAGGTATTGTAACTGTTTGAAGTATGTTAAAAGGTCTGGGGCTAACAGCATGGCGATGGTCTCCGGAGATGTCGTACACAGAAACAGCAAATCCGATGAGGCTATGCTGGCTAGTAAAAAGTTGGTCGGATTTCGCATTGGTTTGTTTTTCCACACAACGATAAAGACTAACCCGTTTCCAAATACGCCAATGATTGCTAGCAGAACGAGACTTGTTACCAATGTCATTTGACCCGCTGGATTTGGCCTACATTGATCGTAATTTGTGTTGTTTAGTCCGCTGTAGTGACTGGAGTTAAGGCTGTTCATTCTTAGCGACAACACCGTTGATTCAACGTCTCAATGTATAAGCTGTCAAGCCTATATGAAAGACGACGGCGTCGATGTTAAACTTATATTTATTGAGAAATTTTAATCAACTTGCCGCAATGACATACAAGTTTAATGCATACATAATTACAAAGTTTGTATAAACACCAACTAGGAATGCACAACAATAATTTTGACATGAAAATAATAAAATGACTATATCAAGAATCTGACTGCCCCAACTGGAGAATTAGTCAGGGTCTCCGAATCAACGTATCGGTCTGACTATACTGAGCTTTTGAGACACGGTCAGGACAGTCAGAGATTTTCATCTTCGGATATCTGAGGGTTCCCCCTTTGATGAGTAAAATCACCTGGCGGTATAGACAGAGTAAAATAATAAAGGGACCGTTTTAAAGGGCATTTGACTCGAAAACTAAGTTTGTCTTATTGAAAAGAACATTTAAAATGATAAAATAACATCTTTTGCAGTTTTTGGTTTCCTTGCTTCGTTTTCGAGATATTGCAGTTTGCTTGATATGCAAATTAACAACTTTTTACGTCACACGTGCATAATGAGGATTATGAGTTACCGAGAGAAGGTTACATACCTTTGCTATTGTGAAACGAAATCACTTGGAATTCAACATGTTTGGTGTTGTGGATAGAAACACGCACATGCTTCCTTTGAGTTAAGCCCATGTGTTCATAATAGCAAAGATATGTAACCTTTTCTGATAACTCATTATGCACATGTGACGTAAAAAGTTGTGTCATCTGCATATCAAATAAGCTGGAATATCTCAAAAACGAAGCAAGGAAACCAAAAACTGCAAAATATGTTATTTTATCATTTTAAATGTTCTTTTCAATAAGACAAACTTAATCTTCGAGTTATATATGCCCTTTAAAGTGTCTATGAAACTTGAACGAGATGAGAAATTTACAAACCACAAATGCCGTTCATCCTCATTGTAAATGTACTTTATGATAAGATAAAAAAATACTGTCGATATTTCATCACAGTGACACCTTAAAGTGTCTATGAAGCGAAAATTAAGTTTCTCTTATTTAAAAGAACACCCAAAATGATAGAGTAACATATTTTGCAGTTTTTCGTTTCCTTGCTTTGTTCTTGCGATATTTCAGTTTGTTTGATATGCAAATTAAACATTTTGACGTCGTAGGTGCATAATGAGTTATCGGAGAAGGTTAGATATCTTTGCTATTATCAAACCAAATTAATTTGAACGAAGCATGTGCGTGTGTTTCGTCCAGAACACTAAACATGTAGATAGATTTTCAAGTGATTATATTTGATAATAACAAAGATATATAACGTTTTTCGATAACTCATTATGTACGTGTTACGTCAAAATGTTTAATTTGCATATCAAACAAACTGAAATATCTCTATAATGAAGCAAAGAAACGAAGAACTGCAAAATATGTTACTCTATCATTTTAAGCATAGTTAATAGAAAATACACATGGTTTGGAAGGTCAACAAAAGTCATTGTTTTATGTTTTTGTTCAGGTTTATGGAAATTTGTGCACTTTCACGGTTACTGAACATATTGTGTTTTCGGTATAATGAAGCAATCATCCAATAGCAACGTTTGGGTTCAATTACTCAACCGTACTGTTTAAATATTAATAAACCTAAAACAAAGGATTTGGCACCTTCATGTACCTTTCAACATGAATCGTAGCTTGATTGTTAACCGCTCTGAAGTTTGCCAGGTTTCCAAACCATGTTTATTTTCTATTAACTATGTTTTAAGTGATCTTTTAAATAACACAAACTTAATTTTCGCTTCATAGGCACACTGTAAAGTGTCACTGTGATGAAAAATTAAGTTTGCCTTATTTAAAAGAACACTTAAAATGATAGAGTAAAATATTTTGCAGTTTTTGGTTTCCTTGCTTCGTTTATGAGATATTTCAGTTTTTTTGATATGCAAATTTAACTTGTAGGATGATTATTATTATTCTTTTTAATATTATTATAATATTATTATTTTTAGAATTAACCAACAATACAATGGTGCTTCCACTAAGTTATACAATTCATAAAACCGTAATAAAATTCTAAAAGCATATTGTAACATTGGCCAGTGCCATTCTTACTTCAAGGCGAATTATATAGCTATCAACGTTTGTCAGCTATTATCCGAAGACACCTCATGTCAACAATCCAGATAATATTTTTCTCATAATTGTCTCGCTTTCCCATAATACAGTCTTTTGCATTTCTCTACTTATCCAGTGTAAATCTTTCTCGTTGTTAAACAACTCTCTTATATCATCTTTCAGTCTTTTCATCCCTCCTCCTAAACAGCCAATCACCGCTGGTATAACTTTCACTTTATATCCGTCCCGTCTTTCCCGTAATTCATAACAAAGCTGTTGGTACTTTCTTATCTTCTCTTCTCGTTTTCCGTCTTTGTTCGACTCATGCGGACATGCCATGTCTATTAGCATAATCTCTTTCTTTCTGCTGTCCTCTAGCGTCAGATCGGGCCTCCTTGCCGTGCAACTCATCCTCATCCGATGTTCCCAATCCCAATATAGCTTCTTCCCATTATTTGCAATTACTTTTCCTCTCTCTCATTTCTCTGTGTACCACTTCGTTCCTTTCGGTAACAATCCATTATCAATCGCCCATTGCACTGCTAGTACTTTTAACGCGTTGTCATGTCTTCTTACATACTCCGATCCCGCCAACTTTTTGCATCCTGCCAGTAGGTGTTGAACTGTTTCTCTAAATTCCCCATACAATCTGCACTTGTCTTGGTCCACTAGTCCTCTCATTTTCTTCCATGCTTTTGTTTCGATCATCTGTTCCTGCAATGTAAATATCGATGCTGTTTTTCTCGGGTCGGTGTTGCACTTCAGCCAACCATGATCATCCTTGTCAAATCCCATTGGTATTTCACTCTGCAGTCTCTTTTCCCTGAAGGTTTCAACCTTGTTCCTGATTTGCCCTTCCCTTATGATGTTCTTAAGCTTTTTCCATGCGACCTTCCAATCCACATAACTTTCGTTTCCGATCTTGATTTCTCCAACATTGAATTCGACGTGTGCATTCATTTGCCCCATTGCTTCCTCTGCCACTCTTTTCAATGATGTTTGCTCTTTCATGTACTCGTTTCTCCATGACATTTTAATCCACTCGTTGTTCGATGTTGCTATATAGCACGCTACCCTTACTTTCATCTCATCGTAAACCTCCTTAAAGCTTTTCAATCCCCTTCCACCATCATCTCTTTTCGCATACAATCTCTCGTCACTTGCTTGCTTTCCATGAAATCCTTGCTTCCTAAGTGCGGTTTTAACAATCTTATCCAGCTCTTCTAAATCTCCTTTCCTCAAGTTACATACATTCATGACACATCCAGCTACTGGCACCACCCTACAATTTATCGCTTTCACAAGATTTTCATCATTCAGATTCACCCCCATCAATTGTTCCAATCTTTTTGCAATCTCCTTTTTCACTCTTTGCATCACCCTTCTGACATCAATTTTGTCGCCTTGCTCACAACCGAGAAATTTGTACACTTCGTTCTGTTCTGGGTCCAGTGCTTTCATCCTCTCTTCCAGAACTGCCAATCCATCTCCTTTCACCATCTTTCCATTTTTAAAGACATTTCTTCACACCATAACATGCTCCTGTATCCATGCTTGCCTTCACTATCGTTTCATTCGCTACTTCAAGCTTTAGATGGTTTTCTTGGTATACTTTTAGGTCGTCGATAAACATACTGTGTGTTCTCTTCAGGTCTCTTTTTCCTGGTTGTCCCATCTTGCACCCATCTGTCACCTCCAGCATCATTGTAATTGGTACTTCCGTTAAGCAAAAACCCACCGGGGAATAGCTGTCGCCTTGTAAGAAACCTTTCCGAATTTTTATCCATCTGCTGATTTTCGTTTCTCCTTTGTCTGTGACCACTAACCTTGTTTTCCATCCCTTCATCAGGTGGCTTAACACATTCACCACTTTTTCTGGCACTCCCATCCATTGATAAACTCGTAACATCCAGTCATGTCTGACCATGTCATATGCCTTGCGGTAATCATAGAATGCTACAGCAAGGTTTCGCTTTTTCCCTCTTACTTCGTCCATAATGGTATTATCCACTATAAGTTGGTCAACTGTTCCTAGTACGCCGGAGCATGTTCCAATTTGACTTTTATCCCAAATGTTGTTTCTTTCAGCGTGGTCCTTCATATAGCTTCTAACGTTTCCAGTGAATATCTTATAACACGTGTTCAAACAGGTTATAGGTCGATATTCCCTTTCATCGCTTAAATCTTCTAACTTCGGCAATAACACTGACCTTCCCTGAGTAATCCATCTGGTATTATCTCCGGTTGTTCGATCCATTTATTAAAACTTTTTACCATTGCCTTCCATGTTCCTCTGAGCTTTTTCCACCAGAAATCCTGTATCCCGTCAATGCCAGGGGCTGACCAATTCTTTCTCTTTCTGATTATCTTGTACAACTTCTCTTCGGTAATTGTTAATTCTTCTACATTAATTACTTTTGCCCTGATCTTCTCTGCTACTGTTCTCATCCACCTTCTGTGCGGAGTACTGGTTTCGTCTTCCCAGATGCCCGCCCAGAATTCAACAAATTTGTCGATGTCTGGTACTGTTCCTCTCCTTCCCTTGGCATTATTGATCTTTCGGTAAAACCTCCCTTCATCCTCTCGAAACATTTTGTTGTTTCTGATCTTTTCGTCTCTCGTCCTTATTTTTCCCAACTTTGTCTTTCCGTATCGTAATTCCTCAAGCCAAATTTCTTTCGCCTTGAGAAACTCTTCATTCTTTATTAATTTATTTTGTACTTTGCTCCTTAACCTTTCCAATATTCTTTTTTCCTTCTTTGTTATTTTTCTCTTCACCTTTCTCCTATGAATCTCGTTGGACAGCCACGCAACCATCTGTCTCGCTTCTTTCACCTGTTTTTCCAGTTTTCGTATCCTTCTGTTCTCATCCTTCTCTCCCTTCTTTTTCGTCTTTTTCTTGCCTCGTTTTATTCCCATTCTTTCCTCAATAGTCCTTCCCATTGCATACACCGCATCTACTATTTTACATACATTGTCCGTGTTGCTCAGGTGTTTTTCCAGTACTTTATTTGCGTTTGCTAGCTCTGTTTCACTAATGTTCACTTTTATCTTAATAAGTCGATCTCGTTCCTCAATATTTTGATTAGTCGTTGGGCTTAGCTTATTCAAGTTCTCCATGAATCTTATTTGCATTTCTCTCTCATCCTCGTTTTCCTCTACTCCTTCCCTTTCCTCTGCGTCTTCTTGCTTGTTCTCATGATCTCCTTGTCCGTTGTTCACAGGTACTTCCACATTCTCCCGATCTTCCTCATTTTCCGCATCCCAGTCTCCGCTTTGTGAATTCTCACTGTTGCTTCCGGTTTGTTCAACTTGGTCTGGCTCCAGTTCTCTCCTATCTCGTACTTCAATCAAGTTTGCTACCGCTTTATCTTTCCGGAATCTTGCTGCATTATCCCTCAGACACTGTGCACTCATTGGCTTGTCTTCATAAATCGAATCCCATGCTTCTTTCATTCTCTTCATGAACCCTCTTCCTCTACTTCTTTCCTGTTCTTCAATCCTTAATAAATTAATTTTCATTTCGTTGGTCCATTCGGCATTACTTGTACTTGTTTTGTCGCTACCATAAATGTTGTCTTGGGTTGCTTCGGTGTTGATATTTATTTCTCTCTTAAATCTCACTGCATTATCTCTTAAGTTCTGCTTTGACATGTTACGTTTCTCGGGATACTTTTCGTCCCATCTCCTTTTCAGTCTTTCCATGAATCCTCTACCTCTTCTCCGTTCTTCTTCCTCTACTTTTACTAACCACCTCTTTTCATCATCTGTATATGTTGATAAATAGTGTCTTCTATGAGCCTCTTCATTTGAGTCAGCCTGGTCTTGCCTAGCCACATTGGTTCTCTGAAGTGCTCCATTGGTGTTGTTAGTTTCATTGTTAGGTTGAAATTGATTGTAATCCAAATCTCCCATATGAAGTTGCAAACGACGCACGGGAACAAGAAGTCCATCCAGTGTTACCCGGCTCTCTGGATAAGGCTTTATGATGGTAGTGGCGCCATGTCTACCAGATCCCGCGATTGGCGACCTCATAACGCAGTGGCCATTCACCCATATCGGCACGGTACCTTCGGGTTGCGGGTATAGTTGTTTGTGTAACCTCCACTAGATGGGTTGTCAACCACGACTAAAGAGCCCCATCTGCCCTGTTATTATTATTATTATTATTATTATTATTATTCTTTATTATTCTTTATTTTTATTCTTTATTTTTATTCTTTATTATTATTATTATTCTTTATTATTATTCTTTATTTTAGGAGGATAAGTTTTTCAGCAGAGCTGGTGGGGTCCTCCATTTACAGCTAAGACCTATAGGTGTTGATTTTACGGAGGGAGGAAAACTGGAGAACCTGGCGAAAAACCCTCGAAGCACAGGAGAGACAAACTAAACTCTACTCAAAAACAACTAAAACTTTATTTTTGTATAGCAAGCATTATTTACACGTTCATGCAGTAACTTCGCCTCTTAAGTCTTCAAACTAGTCATTTAGTAGACTTCTTTAACAAAATCGAGGTTTTTTTGAAAGGATTTGGCCGGTTTTTGTAAATAATTATGTGTTTTACGTTGTAAAAAATCTAGCAAAAGGTCGCCGACTGTCGGCGATTGATATTCCATTAACTGTTGTCGCATCGGCGACTATTGTAATTGTTGTAGAAGTTGAACCTGATTCAACTTCTAACAACAGTCGCCGATTGAATTACAACAAGCGTTTCATGCATTAAGTTGCAATTGTTGTAAAACTTGATCGGCGATAGTCGCCGACTGAATTACAACAATTACAACTATATGGAAACCAGGCTTAAGTAATGAAGTGCGAAAGCGCTGAAGATGAAGATTTAAGATTTATTCATATAAACCATTTTATGCCCATGCGCATACATGAGTAATTGTTTATATACCTGCTGTGTTGTTTTATAACGCCGCTTTTTTAATTACGTGTTTTAATTTCTTGACACGAACGACTGATTAGATAAATTTTAACATGCAAATGTGGACGATAGAAGTTGCGACACGTTTTATTAAAGACACATCATACGTAGACTTGCTCCAAGTCCGCCTCTTAGCGCTAGTTTTTGCGGGCGAGCGGAAAGGCGGGAGAGCGGAAAAGCGGGAGGAAAGAGGCGGACTTGTTTCGCTTGCATCTTGGTTTTTGAATCTAATTAAATATTCTGGCGGGAAATCGCTGAAATGTACATCGCCCTGTTTTGACGTGTTTCGGGTTGTCGTACATGCAATGGAAAGTGGTTCTACCCCTACTAAAACGTTTTCAAGAGTCTGTTTAACTCCAACTTCCAAAGATAGCACTTAGCAATTTAGCTTGAATATAATTACTTCCCGAATTACGTCACTGGTCGAAAAATTCACCGGTGAATTTTGGCGCGCTGCAGGTGGGAAAAGTCCTTTTCAACGAGGAACCGAAAGGTCAAAAATGTTTGAAAAAGACATTGAGAAAGTCTATATTATACGCTAAGTCTCTTTATCTCGCTTTAATTTTGACCATCCGTACTTTTGTGCAGGTTTCTAGTATCTCTAATATTTAACAATTATTCGCCGAAGGCGAGGTGAATATCGGTGTTTATTTTTTTTCGGTCCGTATCCTACCAAATCCTGCTTCCTGATTGGTTAACGAGCCCGTATGAGCCCGTACGGACCGCTCGACATAATTTTTTTAATGTGTTTTTATATAGGCCGTAAAATTGATCGATTTTCATAACTATTTCGCTTGCCACAGAAAAAAATATATTGAACAGAGAGCTACGGGGATGCAAATGAGTTTTATTATCCAAATGGCTTTGACAACTTCGTGTGAAAACAGCGAATTTTAAGAGAAAGCGAGAATGCTGTGAAAAAGCAAAATTTCAGCGAGCGACATTCAATAAAGTTTTAAAGTATTATTGCTTAACGACGTATGAAAACAGCTTAAAACAATAGGCAAAACATACATAAATTTGTGAACACAGTATTTTGAATCACTAAATGAAACTATATATATTTAAAAAAAAATACCACGAGAGGACAGAAAAGCTGAAACGTTGTGATACTAAACTGTCATTCTTCTGTTGTCCAACTATACTCAACAAAACCGCTACAAGTCTTTACCCTTTAGTCAAATATTTTCCACATGCAAACCTCATCGTGTCATGTCTTTGAAAAAAGTTTCAAATGGCTTCTTACAAGCATTTTCGTCTTCAAACTCGAACGACCCACTTTCAATTTCCATGCAGTCAGCCGAGTATTGAAAGCGATTTTCCAAGCGAATAGCCAAAAACGAGCAAGCGACGAAGAAGAACGACGAAGAATCTTTATCAACTAAACTTTAAAAACACTAGATCTTCAAGTTTTGATTGTTTTTTATCACAAAAGACGTTCCAAGCTTCCCGGTCAGACAGAATATACGATTTCATATATTAAGTTTGTAATTTCATATATGAAATTAGACATTTCATATATGAATTACAAATTTCATATATGAAAATGTTCCAATTCGTTATATGAACTTTCTTATTCCATATATGAAATTTTTGTATGAAGATGAAAATTTCATATATGGAATTGGAACATTTTCATATATGAAATTTGTAATTCATATATGAAATGTTTAATTTCATATATGGAATTACAAATTTAATATATGAAATTGACATTTCATATATAAAATCGTCTATGAAATTTTCGTAAGGGCATGCATGCACTTTTGGTTCAAACATTTGAAGTTAAAATGCTTGTCCAGCGTTTCTATTGATGATATTAACTGTTCTTTCACTAAAATTAATGTACCTAATAAATGTTCAGTAGTGGATACAGGATTTTTGCAAGGGGGGTGACTATAAGGTGCTCAGTTGTTTCTTTCAGAATATTTAACAAGGGTGCCGGGGGGGGGCAAAACAGGCAATACTTACTACGTGGGGGCAGGGTGGCGCCGAAGATGCGACAAACTTCCAGGGGGTCTGGGGGCATGCCCCCCGGAAAAATGTTGAATTTTAGAGTCTCTGAAATAGCATTTCCTGCATTTTGAGGGGGATTTGAAAGAGTTTTGAAGGATATAAATTACCAAACAAAATACCCAAATATATGAATACACCATATGTCGTCATTGTCGTGGACTCATGGGGATATGTTTTATCCATTTATGTTCCAAAATTACTATGTATATTCAGATTTCAGATTGAGATTGTATACAATACGTCTATATAATCGTGATTCTTACTGTTTTAAAATTGGGGTTTCAAATTTACGAGATATTAGCGTATCATGATGTCCAATCTTATTGCAAAGGAGAGGCCATAGCTACGGCCTGTATCAATAAGCATTATTATACAATATAATTTATGCACGTCTTACACACGAGTAACTGTTGTGATTTGTATAAACAGCTGCTAGTGTATCGCTGTATAATTCTGTATTGGTTGGGGCAGGGAAGGGGGGTGACTAGTCACCCAGTCACCCCCCCCCCCTGTATCCGCCCCCTGATGTTTTCATTGGACAGTCTGAACCCACCACGCAGCACTGTAACAGCAGCATTAATCTGTTCGGCATGCTGATGAGTTCTGACACAGCAAAGCAGTCAGAAATGTGTTGTATTTTAACTGTTTTTATGAATGTTATAACCTTCAGTATTCCTAAAAATCACCCTTCAGAATGCAGAATGCACCCCCTTCCCTGCGAGACAATACTAAAAGGGTCCTGAAGGTCTCTGAATCAACGTTACCTTACATCTCTATTTTCGTCTTTTCTAGGTAATTCGTATTGCCATTGACAAAGCCAGACAGTTTGAAGAGAACGTGGAAAGAATTAAAATGTTTAAGTAAGTGGCAACTGCAGTCAGTTTAAGAGTATTCATGTCACGTTCGAAAATACGGGCGAAATCACGTTTGAAGAATTATGAAAAAATGAAGTAATTGATAGTTAGGCCCTGTTTACCTGAAGCGGATTGAGTGTTCAAGTCAAATCTCGCATGTTGTTTCTCCTTGTTGTGTTTACATGAAGAAGATTGAAAGTTTTCGATCTGAACGAAACGAATGGCTGAAGTCAATCCACGCAGTGGAGTGGATTGACTTGAGATTCAAGCAAGGATCGAGTTGAATGTCTCCAATCTGATTCATTTAAACACGGTTTGACTTGAACATGACTTGATACGCATGAGTGAAGTTGGTGCGTGTCGTGCTAAATGGCAGACATTGAGGGAAGCACAGAAAAATAGTGTTCCAAAACCGAAAACAATGTTCCAAGCAGATCGGATTCTCCGTGTAAACATGTGCCAAGATTGACTTCACTTGCGTTTTTCGATCCGATTGAACTGTAATGAGTAGTGACTTATTTAACGTCGTAAACACAGGATGTGATCGCCCAATCATCCGAGCCAGAGGCTCGTGTTAAAGTGCACGACATAATTAAGCTAAGACCTAAGTGTTGATTTTACGGAGGGAGAAAAACCGCAGAGCCCTGCGAAAAACCCTCGAAGCACAGGAGAGACCAACTAAACTCTACTCACATGAAATTCAAGTTAGAGAACGGGGTTATTTCCAGACGGTCACCCATCTAGGCTTAACTACACTGGTGAGAGGCAGCGCCCTAACGGCACACGCCACCCGTGCTTCCCTCAGTCTGCTTTATGAAAACAGCCTAAGAAGACAAAGATACGGCGGCCATGTTGGAGGAAAACATACTCCAAATACAATGGTTGCTAATGAATTCCTTTGTTAAAGTTCCTCCAACATGGCCGCCATGATGTCAGGAGTATATACAGTATGAGCGGCCGAACTGTATGGGACGACGAGCCGCTGTAAATCCCATACAGTCCGGCGCGAATATTGTATACGACTTATCCAATTCACACATCTAACTGTTCAGATTTATCAACAATTTTTAAGCTGAGGAAATCGATCGGAAAGGTTACTTTGCAACATCTTTTTAAACATTAATTTCTTTTGAATCTTCTTCATGAATTAATAATTAATTAATTTATGAGTACTTTTACAGTCTGTCTGTCTGTCTGTCTGTCTGTCTGTCTGTCTGTCTGTCTGTCTGTCTGTCTGTCTGTCTGTCTGTCTGTCTGTCTGTCTGTCTGTCTGTCTGTCTGTCTGTCTGTCTGTCTGTCTGTCTGTCTGTCTGTCTGTCTGTCTGTCTGTCTGTCTGTCTGTCTGTCTGTCTGTCTGTCTGTCTTGAAACTGCAATTAGTGATCACTATTTAATTTATGGAGTACGAAAGTTTCCGACATTTAAGAGTAATCCTAAATACATAGAAAGTCGAAATATGAAGAATTTCGACCCTGATTTGTTTATTCATGATCTCAATAAGGTGCCGTGGGACTTGTTGGATTTAAGTGATGATCCGAATGACATGGTATACACTTGGGAACATCTATTCTTGGAGGTGCTTGATATTTACGCACCTTTAAGGAAAAGGAGAGTTAAAAATAAGTCTTCTCCTTGGCTTACGCCGTCCATTAAGAAATTAATGAACACTAGGGATCACTTAAGAAAGAAATCCATTAAGAATGCCTCAAGTGCTTTTTCTATGGCCTATAAGGCTGCAAGAAATAAGGTAAACATTGCAGTTCAAAAGGCTAAAAAAGATTATATTTCTGAAGAGGTTAACAGTGGTTATAGGAACACCAGACGCCCAAGATTACTGGTATGACAGAGTTGAAGGTTGGCGAATCAATTCTCACGGATTCGCACAGCATTTCTAACGCGTTCAATTATCATTTTTCGTCAGAAGGTGTTACGATTAGTGAAGCTGTTCCAACTACATCTGTAACCCCTGAGTCTAAAATTCCTGTTTCAGCAGTTCACCTTATGTTAACTAAATTGTCAGTATCTAAAGAATGTGGCATTGATTTAATTTCTGCAAAAATATTGAAGTATTCTGCAACTGTGATGAGTGATGCGCTGTTCCATATTCAACAAGTCCTTACGTTCGCGTATATTTCCGGATAGTTGGAAAATTGCTAAATAAATTTTTCACTATGCAAGGGAAATATCAAAAATTATCCCAACAACTACAGACCAATCTCGGTACTACCAATTCTGGCCAAGGTATTTGAAAAGCTTGTCTTTGACCAAATTTATTCATACTTGATAGAAAATGGTATACTGAGTAAGTTCCAATCAGGATTCCGGTCAAATCACTCCACTTTAACTGCTCTACTGCAAGCAACCGAAAGGTGGTTTAAGAATATAGACAATAGTTTTATGAATGGAGTATTTGTGGATCTGAGTAAGGCTTTTGACACTGTTGACCATGCAATTCTTTTTAAAAAGTTGAACATATATGGTGTGGGTGGAAAATCATTGGAATGGTTCTCCTCTTATCTCTGTAACAGGTTACAGCGTTGCATGGTTAATAATACATTGTCACAGTCTCGGCCCATGTCAACGGGTGTTCCACAGGGATCTACCCTAGGCCCTCTTATTTTTAGTATACGTGAACGATCTCCCCAACTGTTTAGAGCACACAGCTCCCGGTATGTATGCTGATGATGCTCAGATTACTGCGACCGCAGAAACAGTAGAGGAACTTGAAAACCTGCTTGAAAACCTGAAGAAATAAGCTTCAAAAACTGCAAAACAGGGCTGCTCGAATTATTACCAGGTCTGGATACGAGGTCAGATCAGCTGAAATTTTATCATCACTTGGTTGGCGTGACCTCGAAACCAGAAGAAATCGGCAAAAAGCCACAGTGATGTACAAAGTAATCAGTGGTATTGCTACAAGACCTGTTTGTACTTTAGAAATTTATTATTAATAAATTTAGGTTAATGCGAGGGAGTAAGAGATAATGTATCTCCTGCCTCAAAGCGATCATTAAGTGTAGTTCCTGTGACAGGTGAACAAGGTCAGATGCAAAAGCCAGATAAATAAAGTGCATAAAAACATGTGCCAAAATGGATAAAGCCGAACCCAAACCTTTATCTAAAAATTCACCCTTATCAAAACAAAAATTCCCCCTTGAGGCAATGATATAAATGAATGCGGCAAGGGTGACGGTGGTCATTCTATCACAGACTCACAGTCAGAGAGCTCACTCAAATCGTTCTGTAAAATAGCAGTTTAAGTTTTTGGGGATTTTTATCCCACCCACCACAACCCCTTTTGTAACAACATATAAATAGTCTATACTTATAGAAATTATAATAGTAAAAAAAAAAATGTAATAATTTAATTATCTAATAAATGAGTGGCAGGAAGTGCTGTCATCCTTATCACTTCACAGAAGTGCTGTGCCTCACACACTTCACCCACGTGAAGGATTTGGATGTGGTAAGGCATTTTCTGACCTACAAGTGCTGAGCACCCCTCAGACTTCGTCAATGTCTCTCTCTAAAATGGGCGATCCCCATTTTATTAGAAATCAACACCTAACATCGTAGCTGTGATCCGTGGTCTGAACTGTGTCGTATGATGGCTGCTTGGAGCGCTTTTGATATGCCTCGACACGGCCACTTTTATCTGCGTCCTAAATATTAAATGAACATATGTACAAATATAAGAATTTTTTATATATTTTTATATTTTCATATCAAATAATATAAAAAGCAAAAATTTCATTTTATAAACACTTTACTATTGCTTTAAACATTTCTTTATTTTTTATTTCTGTAGATCTTTGGCATGCGAGGAAAACAACATTAAAGATCTAATTGGGATCGTTCGGAACAGGTTGATATAAAAATAGTTAAGTTATCATTTAAGGAGTGGAGAGAGAATGGTTTGCGTATCCGGATCGTTCTTTATTGGATGGTAAGCCAAAAGGAAACGGACCTTTCTTTAAAATGGTTTAGCCATTAAAACTATGTGCAAACAATAATAGTTTTCATCTTCATCGTTTTGGCGTTTTGTTCACATGGTACATATAGGAAAACGTTTGTATTACCTTATTGTTACAAATTTTCGCGGGATTTAATTTCCACGATTGCCAAAAAATCGCGAAAATTAGTAATAATAAGGTATAGGGAGATTGCTGCCACTTTTGTCTGAACAAAAACTGCATCCCTCAAGATATCTTTCATCGTTTCATTCCCGGACGAATTGGGTCTTACAGCATGTCACACACAAGGACCGTATATTTTTCATCCAAGGGTTTCTCTTGGTTGAAGCCGGACATGGTGGACATGTAGGTCTAAAGTACATACAGTTTCAGTTCTCTACGCGGTCTGATCAAGTCTGGTTTCGTCAGAAGACCGCGCAGGAGACTGAAACTATACGTACTTGTCCGTCATGTTTGGCTTCGAGCTTTGCCTGAGCGATGACTAACAGGAACGACGTGAAAACTATGAATCGCTCGTCAACGAATTTTGAAATAAATGAGGTAAACAGAGACAATGACTACTTGAGAAAATGTTTATTGCTCATTATAAAATAAGGTGTCCTCTACGCATGCTCTGATTGGCTGCGCTCCGTGCATTTATAAGAATGGAAAGATCGTGAATGACGTAACGTGGCGTGGAATGGCGAGAAATAGCGTCAGCTGACCGGATAAGCCAGCCAAATTTCAAAATTGTCCAAGTTTTAGCTTGTTTTTTCCCCCTTCTTATTTTATAAAACAAATAAAACATATTGCTCCGGTGCGTATGTACTCTTATAAAGGTTCGTTTGACGTGATTTGAACACGAAAGAAGTGTAAAGGCACTCGGCTATAGACCAAATCGTAGTTACATTTATATATGCCCACATGCAAATTATATCGCTTCCTACCAGAGGTTTTCTCTTCTCTCTCGTCTTGCCGCTATAATTAAATTATATATGGGAGTGAAAACCTCTAGGACGAGGGTACACTTCCGTGGTTTCTGTAATATGTTTAGAGCTCACTAGATTGATGCCGTAAGGCAATTTTTCAAATTTTGCGTCAACGCATTGCATTATGGTTGACAACGTCGGTTAATCAGAGCACGCGATTTCACTAGAATTAACGTTCCATTTTTACGCCTAGGTCATTCATCGGCATGATGTTTATGTGCCTGACTATATTTCGTCAAGGTATAGACACCCAGACGCGGGATATGACAAGCGATCAGTAAAGCGACCGGTTTTGCGCGGCGGCACAAATTTCGAGACCGTAGACGGTCGAGCACCTCATTGATGGTCGATATCTTGTTCCCAGATCGCGCAAGCGGAAACCATGGGGCCACACGGAACGCTGGCTCAGGCAAACCTCGTGTCACAGTGTCACTTTCTAATGTTTCTATTTTGAAAAGATGGCGGATAGTATCAACGAAATGAAGTCAATCAAGTTGACTGGTTATCATGCCTTTTATAAAACTATCGCAGTAAGTATCTTTTATAATTTAACATTTTACTGTCGAAAATCTTGAAAATATACTAGACTAGTTTTGATTAAACTCCAGCGTACACACAGCAAAAAATTATTTTCTTCTTAAGAATTTTTTCTTACTTGAAGAAACTTTTTCTTAAAACAAGAAAATCGTTTTCTTAGAAAGGAATAAATTCTCAAAATAAGAAAATCATTTTCCCAGTAAGAAAAGAAATTCTTAAAATAGCAAAACCATTTTCATCATTTTCCTAGTAAGAAAAAACATTCTTAAAATAAGAAAACCATTTTCTTAGTAAGAAAAAAAATTCTTAAAAATTGGGGGGGGAAATTCTTGCAAGGACCGAGATTTACTATTATCTTAAAATAAGAAAATATTTTATGGGAATGAGAAAACCAGTTTCTTAAAATGAGAAATATTTAACACTAGCACATGTTGAACATTTTTCATTTTCTCAAAACAAGAAAATATTTTCTTAATTGAAAATTTTTAAATAAAATTTGTACTTACAAGTGATGAATATGTATCATGGAAAGAGAATGTGACATGCGAGAACAAATGACTGCAGGATACAATGTGGAAACACGTGGAAGATTTCAAAATATTCACTTGGTTTTTATACAAGCTTTAATTTCACACTGAGTTTCAGTTTCTTGCTTAGTTTGTGTCTAGAAACATTTCAATTTCGATTTTGATTTTACATCACCTTAGGCTGTGTAGCTTTTTATATTGGCTCAGGCACTAATAATGTGCTTGACCATCAATGAGGTGCTCGACCGTCTACGGTTTCGACATTTGCGGCGGCAGAGAACGGCGAGAAGCAGAATTAAGATTTCGTCGGCCTCATACATTGAACGCCGTTGCGTGACAAATTTCACGAACCATGATACACATGACTCGTGAAACTTGTCTCGCTTCCTTTGGTTTACAAACCTTTGCAGTTTCACAAAAAAATTGCACCGTGTGTGTAACACGCAGCACCTTTAAACGTGTAGACGCATGTACGCAGCGCGTACCTTTGTTTAAAATAAGTTTTTATTAATATACAGTAAAATGTGTATAATTCTTTGAAAGTTTTCATGGCGATAATGTAATATAAATAAGTTTTGTGGAAACACCAACGTAAAATATTTATTTGCTAAGCTTTCGGCCTGTTGACTCAGGCCTTCATCAGAGCCTTCATCTTGTTGTTATTAGGGACTTTAAAATTCAGACAACGGACTACGGCTCCGGTAGAAAGTTTAACAGTGATATTAAATGGTGGTGTATTTATACATTCAAATTTCAAGATACATAATCGCACGGACTCGTTTTGTTCTTAAATTCTTGAGGAAGAACACTTGTTCAATCTATGGTAGTCGCGAGAGTAATGTTAAGCTTTTCCAAGGCTTCTGTAGTGACTCAGGTTTCGCGTTGTCTTTACAACGTAAAAATGCTTTTTCTACGTTGTCAACAGAGTCACGACGGCGTAAAGATTACTCTCGGGACCGTCATTTGCAAAAGTTCTTTGTATATGACATAAAATTCTATTGTGCAAACACATCGCTGAAGTCGTAGTCGCTGTGTTTTCTTAAAGTCCCTATTGCTCTGATGAAGGCCTGAGTCAACAGGCCGAAAGCTTAGCAAATGGTGTTTTCACAAAACTTATTTATAAAAGGTGTTTGATCCATAATGCTTAAAATCATGAGACTAGTTTTTTTCTAAATCTCTTCGTGAAGAAACGAAAGCTGTCTGGAGGAAACTTCTTTCACGCTGAACTTCTTGCCTCGTTGTCGCATTCGATACGCTTGACGGATTACATCCTCCCGTTGATCACCGTACGCCAGAACAGCCAAGATGGCTTTAATCTGTTCCTCGCTATGAAAATCAATCATAAAATAAAAGAAGGCATCTCTTAAGAATTTTAACTTTAGTTGATTATGTTGATCAGCTGTTTCGTCTGTGGTTTCTGTTGTATTCGCTGGCTTCCATCCTTTTGGAACAAGCGCCTTCCCATTCAAATCGTAGCGGTTATTTTTCTCTATCTCTTCCAGCAATTCTTCCTTTTTCGCCAACTCCATTTTAAGTTCAATGATTTCGTTCATAGATGAACAACACGGTACATAATCGTCGGACTCGCTACACGGCGACTCGAATTCTTTTATTCTTTCCTGTAATTCCTCAATTGCTTTCTCCGAATCACGCAGTTTCTTCTTTAGTACTTGAACCTCTCTCTCACGTTCCTCGACTGCTATGCATTTCCTTTGCCATTTCATTTGCTCTTTGTGGACTTGCTCCCGACTTTTCTCGACCTCTTTCCGAAGACTGGCGATATCCTCGTCGCGCGTTTTTAACAACGCGCGTGAATCCCGCAACGCGCGTTCCAATTCACAGACCGTACCTTGCAATAACGCGACCGGTGAAATATCTATTGAGAAATCGTCTTCAGATGCCAGACTAGTTGACACTTTGTCGTAAACACTCTCTTCTTCGTGTTGGACAATTGTAAACTTGTTACTCTTAGCCGAATTACTTTTATCTTCCTGTGAAATTCCTGTATCCGTGCTTTCCCCTTTGTTTTCAATGTCATTTTTATGCTCTTTGTTTCCAATTTGATCGTGGTTGCTTTCTTGACACGAAGCATTGTCTTCGCTTTTATTTCGTTCCGTGACTAGCTCGTCTTTCTCTGTACATCTCTCTTCCATTCGCTCAGAAATTTCTTTGCAAATTGTCGTTTCATTTGCCATGTCTTGTCAGCGCTGTCGCTTTGTTAATAAAATCTAAACCAAGTTGTTTTGAAAATTCTATTCACTGGAGAACAAAAGCCGCGCCGCTGACCTTAACTTAAGTATTTCATGGCGTTGCAAGTACCATTCATCATACGCTGGTGGCCAAAATTGATGAGCTGCCCAAAGGAAAACAGTGTTGTCATACAAAATTCATAAGGAAGACAAATTAACCGTTTATTGGGCAGGTTTCTGGGAGCTCTCCGCTTGACGAGTAAAATCGTCTGGCGTAAGCCAGAGTAGTCAGAGTAAAATTAATAAGTTGACAAAAAGCAACTGTGGACAGCAAACAGTTAAAGGATTCCGGGAGCTCTTATTACTAGAAATACATGAATGCAACAACCCCTCGCCTGTTTATATGCATTTTTAACCAACCCCCCCCCCCCCCTCCCCTAATTTCTCTTTTTGTTGTATTAATGACACACAGATCATCTTTAAATTTTATATGTATTTTTGAAACACACACCCCCTGATTAAAATACTAAAGCCCTCCTGCCTGATATGCATTTATAGGGTGACTAACTGTTTACTTTCTGATTTGAAAATTGAACATATGAAAGCAAAACTTAGGTTTCATTAATTGAACTATAGCTGTAAAACATATATTCATTGTTTATAGGTCTCCAAGGGAATTATTTTTAGCAAGTCTTTAAATGGCTTCCCTCTGCTGTTTTGCAAAGGCGGAATTAAAAGTTAACAGCTCCAAAACTACATTTATAATATAAAGTCTGAGATAAAAACAATTCAGTAGAATCGGATTCCAGAAAGAACTATTAAACAGACAACGTTTCTGGCGAAAATTTGGAAATACAGCCTAGAAAATCGGCAAAGTCGGTCCATGAGTATTATAAATAATAAGAAGTGCATATATATAGTCAATGAAAAACACCACGTCCAGATAAGTTTTACAAGTTAGTGTAAAAAGGTAAGCACGAATATAAGTGGAGCTGTATATCATTTAGGTTTAAGCGAAAACATGAAAACAACACAATGTATTAAACTATAAAAGGGCTTTTATTTAAACGTATTGCCGGTCTTGGCACTTAATACAATGAATCCAATCAGCAAAATAAATATACGAATCCCCTACCTTGGGTTACCACAAACACTGCCAATTCAGATCGACTTTTTGTTTACCGTACAGCGTTTAGTATTCAGGTTTTCTGGTTTCTCTTCAAGATATATTAAACCGCTCCATTTCGTTTCTTTAAACGAAAAAATTTCGTTTCGCAAAATATAGCCATAGATTTAATTTAAAATTTTGTTGTGCTTCATTGTCAGTCACCAGTACCCAACAATTCTTAGCGCACGACACCCTACGACGTATATATATATATATATATATAAACAGCTTCCAGATTTTCGTCTGCCTTGCTTTTTCTACACGCGTGTAAAATGAACTCCACGCGTGTCGAGATTAGCAGCCTCACTGGGCTCCGGGCCTTCGGCCCGTCGCCCGGCTCGGGGATTATTATTTTTATTTAAATTTATTTCAAAAACTCAATAATTCTGAATTCATGAGGAAAATTCAAAATAAATTAAAGTTTAATCAGTGTCTTTATACGTGATAAAGATACCTCCTGATTTAAGACAAGGTTATTTTTCAAACATACCACGGCAATGAACTTACCAAGTGGTTCGTTTTTGAAGCCGTTCAATAAACTCGCAGTTCGTGTTTTATCAGATATAAAAACACTTGGCTTCGCCTCGTGTCTTTATATCTGATAAAACACTCCTGCATGCTCGTTTATTAAACAGTACTCAAACACGGTAACCTTTCAGATAAAAAAATAAGTCTGATTTTCAAAGGGCCGTGTGAAGCTGTCCTGTTGACGAGTAAAATCGTCTGGCGTTAGCCAAAGTAAAATTAATAAGTTGCCAAAAGGCAACTGTTGCCATTAAAGGATTAATCCAGCACTGAGATCTTAGGCTGAATTGTGAACTGAATCTTAGGCCGGACTCATGAAAACGATCTACAGTAAAAACACTACAAACCGACCTAAAGTCAGTCCAGCCTCATGCATGTAATCACCCTCTCAATCAAGTATGGTCTGGAGACTCGGTAAATACATAGTCAATCGAGATATGGTCTGGAAACTCAGCTAAAGTCTTTGGTCTATCTTTTTGTTTGCCTTTATGCATTTTTGTGCACGGTCACTGAACACATTGTATTTTAGTATAATGAACGAATTGTCCAATAGCAACGTTTCAGTTCAATCACTCAACCGTGCTATTTAAATATTAATAAACCTAAAACAAAGGATGCATGTGCACGGTGTAAGGTACGGTTCAACATAAAATCACAGCTCATTATAGGCGCTTTGAAGTTTGCCGAGTTTCCAGACCATATCTCGATTGACTATGGTAAATATAATGAGCTGTTGTTTTATGTTGATATGGTCCTCAAGTATTTCAATAACACGGTTGAGTGATTGAACCCAAACTGTTGGATGGATGATGCTTCATACCAAAAATACATTGTTTTCACCGTGCACATGTTTACATAAACGTGAACAGTGAACAAGAAGATCAGTAGAACAAAGACTTTCGCTAAGTTCCCAGACCACTATGGCAAAAGTGACCGAAGCCAGTTCAAATGTCTATTTCTCTTCCCAAAACTCTTTCATAACCTAGAAATTTCATTGTCAAACATGATTTCTTCCTGGCAATCTGAAGAAAGAACTTTAACCCTATATATGGCAAAAGCGGCATATGCCGCGGGCCCCGCGCTTTCTGATTGTGCAATTTTTTTGTTATGCACTTCCTTCCTAAAAAGCTTTGGCCCCAAAAGTGCGGGCCCCAAAAAAGCGCGGGGACGCCAAAAGGGGGGGAGGGGGTCAAGGTGTCCCGCGCAACCCTAATCCGGCCCTGCCTAATGTCAGGTCACCCGCTAGACCGAACTGAAGCACTTTCACCTCTCAAACTCAATACGTTGTGTTAATGAGATTGGTGTCAAATCATGCACATAAAATAATGCTTTTCTGGCGGTTGCAAGCTGGGAGACAATTGATACGAATCTTGAAGCAACAGAGGAACCAAGTCAAAATATAATAAGCCCGCCTCGTGTAAACAAAAACCACGGACCGGCCTGAATTTTGCATTTCGGTTTTTGTTTACAGGAGGCCGCGGCCTTGAAACTATATAGGCTTGGTTTTGCTGTTGCTCCAAGATTTGTGTCAATAGACCTTTCCGCATGAAATGAATGGATCATGTGATCTTTCTTTTTGACAATCTGATTGGCTAATGTCCAATGTTTGTCCGAAGTTTTGGATGTCGGAAGTTTTGCGAGAGCCAATCAAGTCTCTCAACGCGTTATCCACGCACTTCGTGCGGAAAGGTCTATTGCCTTACAGCTCGTGACCACTGGAGAATCATTTTATGTGGATTTGACGCCAATCTCATTTGAAACAACGATTGAGTTTGAGAGGTAAAAGTGCTTCAGTTCGGTCCAGCAGGCGATCTGAGACCACGTACACACGTATGATTTTCATAGCGTTTTTATATTGTTCTTGGTCCTCAGGGGAGCAGAAAACAATGGTCTCATTACCTGAAACAATATGAAAACGCTAGGAAAACGTATACGTGTGGACGTGGCCTGAGATTATAGGCCGGCGTGGACTGAATCTCAGGCTATGTGCACACGGTAACGTTTCCGAGCGTTTTCGTATTGTTTACTGTTCTCAAGGGAATCGAGAACAATCAGCTCATTACTTGAAACAATACGAAAACGCTTGGAAACGTTACTGTGTGCACACATAGATAATAAGGGGAACTGGATAGGAAACTTCAAACGAGGTTAAAGAACCGGAAACGTTGTTTGCACAACTTGCTATGGTAATTACACACTTAAAAGCAGCTAATGCACCTATTGCTGAAGTTAGACAAAAGTGTAATATCACTTCAGTTCAGCAGTATCTGATTTTAGCCATGTGGGGCCACCCATTAGGTGCATTGCCGCTTATAAGCGTAGAATTACCATAGCAAGTTGTGCAAACATCGTTTCTGGTTTCGTAAGTTTCCTATCCAGTTCCCTTCCATTATCTATGGTGCACATAGCCTCAGGTCGGACTCATAGGACGATTGCACCCTGGAATACCCGGGACGTTCAACAATCATCTCTAGTTCGTGTTGGACATGTTCGGTATTTCGCTTTTTTTAAGAAAACTAAGCTATTTGGTCGGATAAACTGTACGTATGTTGTAGCCAGATGAATTATCTTTCTTCCAGTCTATATTTGAAGCTACTACAGCGGTTTATTTCTCGAGAAAACAGTCGGAGAAGACAGATTATAATACATACGGGGGAAAAAATCATGACAGCGGCCGCTATTATGATTTGGACATGTTCGGTATTTTAGGGAAACTAAGATATTTGGTCGGATAAACTGTACGTATGTTGTAGCAAGGTGAATTATCTTTCTGCCAGTATATTTTACAACTTCTACAGTGGATTATTTCTTGAGAAAACGTTCGGGCTAGGCAAACGACTAGGCACTCCTCTTCTCTGTGCAAGCCATTTTTGTTTTTGCATCACATGACAAATCTTGCAAAGTCAGCATAATATCGTACCGGCAAAGCGGGACGGAGTGTTTACATGAGAAAAATTGTCTTGGATTTGCCGGGATCCCGTTTTGCCGGGACGGGATAAAAAACGTCCCGGCAAACAGCTTTCCATATAAACGGAACGGGATAAATAAGAGAGAATTGGGTATATTATAAGTAATATTGGGCATTTCACTCGATTACATAGCGTGTTCTAAAGATTTTGGGTGAAGGAAAATTCGAGTGTAGAATATATACATTTTAAGACCAAACCGGGACCAGTTGCAAAAAATGCAACTACACAGGCCTTCCAGCAGGAATTGAACCCACGACCTTGCGATTCTAGTGCAATGCTCTGACCACTGAGCCACGGAGGGCGTTGCCGAGAGCTTGATCGGTCCCGTCCCGCCTCCCATGTAAACAGCCCCTAAAATGATCTATAGTAAGGACCTTACGAAGTACGACGGCAACTTCTACGACAACGTCTTCTGAACAAAAAAATTCTAGTTATGGAACAAAGAGAATGAATAATTTTTAGTCCCTAGAGTAATCTCAACACCGTCCTCGTTCTTTATACCACTCCACTTAGAGCATTTTCACGTCTTCGGGACGACGTCAACGGCCAAAAGATGAGAACTGTTGCTTAAGATTGACTTCAATACAGACACTACAATCATTTTAGCAGTACTGCGGCGTTTGGAAAGTCATTAAACTAGCTTCAAATATAAAATATAATAGTCAGTTATCCGTGACATTTTTTAATTATAAAGTTTATGTTGTTTTTTAACCGCCGTCGTCGTCCTAGCATGGTAAGGTCCCTAGGAAAAACACTACAACCGACCCAAAATCAGTCCGGCCTGAGTTCGGGCTTCACCCCCTGACTGTGCTCTTGTTATGTGTTTGAATAAAAAAATTCTCACAAATGAAAACGATACTATAGTGAAATAGACACTTAAATCAAATATAAAACTTCTGATAAAACTTTAGTTAGATTCTCTAAGAACATTACGGGAAAGTTGAAACTTGAGAAACTTGCAAAAAAATATAGGCAGCTTGATAATTTTAGCCACCAGTGCATTTGTGATCAACTCTCCTGATTTTTCGGGCCGTTGCATGTCATTGCTCACCAAAAGCGAAAGAAACTCTATATTTCGGAAACAAAATTAAGGAACATAATCCCTAACACATCTTTCATTTTCCTTTTTGTTTTCTCTTATATAAAACGTTCGTGAAAGAATAATTTGGCTGTAGAAAACTAGCCTGCATCGCAGGCGAAAGAAAACCGGTTCTGCCACTTTCAAATGCCACAATTTGGCAGATACGCGTCGCGTACTTCATGAATTTAGCACCTGTTTACTAACTGGTCGTCCCAGTATTTTTGTTGAACCTTTGCTCATAATAACCTGCTTAAGAACTCCATTTCTTGTTTCATTTGTTTGCATGTGACCGATACTCCACGACGACTGACGACGACGAAATACGAATGAAACGTCCATCAGACAAAACCTTTTTTGTACCTTGATGACTTTGAAGAACTGGTAATAGTAGGCTCGATTTCCAGACAGCTATTAGGGCGCTTCCTCACCAATAGACGAGTTTCAGGGTGTTGCGTGCGCATCGTTTTGGAAAGAAATTGGCGGGCTCCCCACAAAGTAAGGAATGGCAAACAGACTTGCTAGGGAGCCAACAACAGCAGAATAACAATGTTTTATATCCAGAAACTGTATCTACACTTAGTTTATTTTAAACAGTATGTTTACTTTGAGTGGAGTTTGCCAGTTTTTTTGAAAAATGATGCGCGCGCAACACCCTGAAACTCGCCTATACATGGATCGCGAATGTCGACTGCGCATCAGAATGACGCGTTCTGAGTTGGGATAAAACTTAATTAACTTTATAACATCAAGCTAAAGCTAAAGCAAATAGTATTTTTCAATTGCTTTTGTTTGACATACTGCTCAAGATCGTACATTAAGTAGTTGAATAAAAAATCATCTGAAATTCTAATACTTGTGAGAAGTAAATGTTATATTATTACGAACAATGTTACGAACGTTTTGGACATTTTAAAAACTTTCACAAAACGCGGAAACTCGAACTATACATCAAATGAAAGCTTATAAAATTTCTAACAACATACCTGCACGATATATTTCAACAATGAGTAGTTCTGAAATTATAATCCATCTTGTTGCAATTACTCACATGACTGCCATTTTGTTTATAAAACTTACGGTCCCGAACGGCAGATTCCGCTCCGAGCGGGCGGATACGGGAAATATCCGACCGCTTTTGAACCAATCAAATTACAGGATTTCCGTATTCGGACCTCTCAGCGCTGCTGCCATATAATAAATAAGATTATTATTGTTTATTATATGGCACGGATTACTTCCGGTAAAATCACGCGCTGTGATTGGTTGCTGACGGGGCGAGATTTCTCCGTAATGCCCACGGGCATTATGAAAATTGTTAATGCCCTACGATTGGAAATAAACAAAAAGTCCTAATAAGAAACTTTTATTGCCGAAAAACGGCGAAAATAGATGAAATAGACGACGATGAACATTATAAAAGTAAATTCTAGTATCCAGACGAGAACAAAACGCTAGTTCGGTGTTTTGACGAAAGTAAAAGGAAGCAAAGGCCAAGAAATACAGGATTGATTTTGAAATAAAAAGTGCCATATAATAAACTACTTAACAACCTCGACCGTTCGGTCTTTACGGTAAAATATATATTAAACCTCGGTCTTGAACGTATTAACCTCGCTATCGCTTGGTCAATACAGCAAGACCTCGGTTTAATATTTTACCGTAAAGACCTCACTTTCGGTTATTAAGTAGTTAATAGTAGTTTTCTTAAATTTATTGGTTCATTGGTTTTCTTTTCGGAAAGTTTGCGCAACTATTGCAACATATATCCGGATCGGATCGGTCGTCTACGATTTTTTGGCTTCGGATCGGATTCGGATTCGGATTAGGCCGTATTCTGTGGCCGGTTTTCGTTCAGTTTTGTTGCCCCCCTTCGGGCACTACTTTAAAATAGCATGAATCTATAGATTTTTATACGCTGAGTTCGAATTCAGTTGTTGTCACGCGCACTAACCTGCAGTTTCTTCACATTTTACGATCAAATATCAATGATTATCAATCCTTCGAATTTCAAATTCCGCCATTTTGTCTGTAGGAACTTCATGTAATACACAATTATTGTACTAGTTCAAGTCTCTTGGCAGGGGGGGGGGGGGGTGTCACGCAGTTGTACGCACGTGTATAATCATTCTTCGAAAATCATTCTTCAAACAAAGAAAGTTTATGTAAATATAATGCGAATGTTATAATAAAATGCGTACATGGACGTATTCTGTGGGCCCAAAAGTTGCTTAGAAAACATTTTTTGTTGCCCCCTTCGGGCACTACTTTAAAATAGCACAGGCACGTAGCCAGGATTTTGAAAGGGGGGAGCCGAAATCAAAAAAAAATTTAGGGGGGTCCGGGGGCATGCTCCCCCGGGAAATTTTGAAATGGAGAGTCGCTGAAATGCCATTTCCTGGCTTTTGGAGGAAGATTTTACAGACTCTGAAGGTAAAAAAACGTCATATAAAATACTCAAAACACGCAAACGTCACATAGATACTCAAAATGCATACACTCAGTAGATTGAATAAACTGTTTACAGTTTATTTCCTGACACAATTCATATTGCATCAATTTTGTAGTTACATGTCTGTTGTTTTATATCAAAAGGGGGGGAGCCACGGCCACCCCCTGGCTACGTCCCTGAAATAGCATGAATCTATAGATTTTTATACGCTGAGGGGTGTTGTGGTCGGGGTCTGAGAGGTGGGACTTTTCCCCCGGAGGGTTTTGGTTAGGTTTAGGTCCACCGGGGGGTCGTGCTTAGGTTTAGGGTTGCCAGGGGGGTTGTGGTTAGGTTTAGGGTGAGGTTTAGAGTTAGGATTAAAGTTGGGGGTAGGGAATTATTTTTTTAAAATTGAGGATTATCTTTAATTCTACGACATTTCACAATTAACGATAATCATGAATTGTAAGTGAGAGAATATGCTGGTATAATCATTCTTCGAAAATCATTCTTCAAACAAAGAAAGTTTATTTAACAAATAAAACATAAAGCTTCGTGAATATGTACTCTTATAAAGGCACGTTTGACGTCATTTGAACACGAAAGAAGTTGAGTAGAGGCACGACGCGATAGCCGAGGCGATAGCTGACGCAATTCTACGTCATTCATGATCTATGTTCTCTTATAAATGCACGGAGTCCAGCCAATCAGAGCGTGCGTAAAGGGCACCTTATTTTATAATTAAATATAATGCGAATGTTATAATAAAATGCGTACATGGCGGAGGCGGTAGCCACACCCAGTTGTTTAATTCACTTTAATGGAGAGAAGGGGCCTCACACGCTTTACGGATACATCGTTTAAAAAGTGTTTGACCAGCCACGAACTCTAGCTAACGCTAGACGGACAGCAACGGGAAACTGCCGAGAGTACAATAATTAAGAATCTACACTATCACAGAGGTTGCTATTCAAAATTCACAAACGTTACTTTGATAAAACGTGCTCAAGATAGGTGTGCTGGAAAACAAGAGACTGGAGGTGATGAGGAGATGGAGGAGAGCGAGTTCCTGCTAGAAAGCTGCTGAGATCTTCAGCGTCAAGTGCTGTTAAAATAAAATCCAGGAGTCAGGCCATTTTAACGCCAGTTTGCATCATTTGTAACGAAGAGAAATCTTATGTCACTGAACCGGTAAGAACTCTACTTGTTCTATGGCAAAGTTTTCAATTATAAGTATATTTAAAATTATTATGTCAAATGTTTTGGAATGCAAGTAGCAGGAAAGTATTTAGTGAGAGGGTAGTTAGATTAAGAAAGTAGACTACGTATTCGTAGAAAATACTGGCGTATCAAGCATTTCTAACAAAAGTATTTTCAGTGGGCAATGTTCCATATAATCTATATCAAGAGTTAGGTTTGAGTCATTTTAAGACCGCCGCACATGGCGAGAAATCAATGCGCGTCAAGTTCGCTAAGCATAGCGCGCACGCGGACTACGCAACAAAATTTCCTCGCGCAATTTACACGTGCTTTTTTCTTAGCGCGCTTGTTGTGCACCAAATTTTTGCACTAACATTTGTCATACACCAACAACTCCATGCGGCAATTTGATATTAAATATGTAATGTAATTATTATTCTTGAATTTGATAGAGAACGAAAAAACGCAAATTAGACAACCTAGTCTCTGCAGAAACCATAGATGGCGGGAAACTTCAAGAAGCAGCAACAAAGAAAGATGATCAACGAATTCTTGTTCACATTTTGGACTATGACCGCGTTGCTCTAGAAGTGAAATACCACAAACGGTGCTACGAACGTTATACCTCGTTCTTAGTAAGGCACACCGGTCCTCAGAAGGAGACGAAATGTGAAGTATACAAATATAACAAGTCGTTCGAGTCCTTTTGTACTTTTGTGAAGCAACAAGTTATTGACAGTCACAACATATATTATATGAGTAGGCTCAGGGATGAATTCGTGAAGACAGTTAGGAACATCGAGGACGAGGACGCATCCAATTACAAAACCTTTCGTTTAAAACGAAGATTGCAAGAAAGGTTCCCTCAGCTAATTTTCCATAGACCGAAAAGAAGATTCACAAGTGAAATTGTCTACGCAGAAGACTTGAGTCAAGGAATGACTATACACGAGCATATAACTGCGTGAACTGCCCCCCCTGCCAAGAGACTTGAACTAGTACAATAATTGTGTATTACATGAAGTTCCTACAGACAAAATGGCGGAATTTGAAATTCGAAGGATTGATAATCATTGATGTTTGATCGTAAAATGTGAAGAAACTGCAGGTTAGTGCGCGTGACAACAACTGAATTCGAACTCAGCGTATAAAAATCTATAGATTCATGATATTTTAAAGTAGTGCCCGAAGGGGGGCAACAAAAAATGTTTTCTAAGCAACTTTTGGGCCCACAGAATACGGCCTAGATTGACAGTTTTGGCAAATCCTCGGATTATAAAGCCGGTTTTCCACTAGGCGATTTTTTTCGCGCGAAGCGACTTTCTTTTGTTCAAATTCAATAGATTTCTGATTAGTTCCAGCTCAGAGCTCATGAGACAAAAGAAAAAGTCGCTTCGCGCGAAAAAAGTCGCCTAGTGGAAAACCGGCTTTAGAGGTCAATCCGATCCGACGCACACCACTATTTCAAAACTAACAATAAAGCTCTTAGATGGTTAAATGAATTCGCAAGCGTTCAATAGACGTTGAAATGTCTCCCAAAGCGCCATTGAAATGTTAATCGCGGTCGGCTTCCCGTTGTAAATCTTTTAGACAATCAATCTTAAACGTTTCTAAAATGCCATCGCTGCGTGCCTCACTTATCAGCACTCTATTGACCGCCATTTTGAACCTACGGGATAATTCATGCAATATTCCCAATAATATATGCGTACTGAACATGTGCAGGCACGTTTGTGATTGACGCAAATCGACAATGGACAAGCTCAAGAGTCCAGCCGTGATTTTGGGAGATGTATAAGTACCGGGGCCCAAGATATACGGCTAGAAATCGAGCCTAGTGTTTAAGGCCAACAAGAAACTATTTCTTGAAAGAAATAGCTGTTTCGTTCCGGTCAGTCGTTTATGAGGGTCTGTTTCAACAGCAATGACGAATTTTAGCTCAACTAATTATTTCCCCCATGTAGACTGGCGCGGCAATTTTTACCTACGCGCCTGCGTTTCATACAACAAATTTAATTTAGACGATTTTTGTTTTGCATATAAACAAACTAGAAATATGCTGAAGCGAGAAGATTATAATAAAACTACAAAAAAATAATTTAAGCTTCGTCTAATAAAACGAACACACATTTCAGACGTTGTACCGTCTGATCATGACGGATTACTCTTCCTCCACAGTCCAGAGGGCAGGCTCTATTGATTATTTCAGGTTTATTCGCAGTCGCATAAATTCGACTGAATTTAAATGTGACGTGCTAGCGGTCTCGCGATTGTCGTGAGAACGCAATTATTTTGGCAACGTAAATCTTCTATTCAGTAGCAATACTCTTCTGACCGTCTATAGGAGGAAAATAAAACGTTACCAAAATAATTGCTTTCTTGGGAAAATTGCGAGACGCTAGCACGTCGCATTTAAATTTCATGCAGCTGATTTATTGCGGTATTTATTGAATAATCGCCAATAGCAAACCCATAAATTTCCAAGGCCAAAAGGATCAATATAAATTAGGTCAATAACGGACTATCATCATTTTCGTCGTCATAGGTCATAGTTTAATTCTCGAATCAGAATAATCCATTTAGATGGGCTACAAATGAATGAGAAGGAACTTCTAGCCTCAAACTATTGACATTGTTCATAAAATAGCTATATTTTAAAATTATTAGACACGCGTGAAACAGTGCGACTGACCTTTTGGAACGCGCAGTTGCCATACATAACGAATGCATTCTCGAGTTCAACGAGGGGAAAGTTCCTACTTTCTACAGCACAAGATTGATGATTCGCTTCGCACGGGATTGTTTACGTCTTCAAATTACTCTAGATCAGCAATATTTTCACTTCGTTTTGGCGTTTAACCACGCCTCCAACTAAATTTTTTATGTGGAATTTTGATTTCATTGGATAAGATCACAGTTATGTCAACAACACTGCACTACGATTGGACGATTTTCATCTGTGATGACAGTTTCTTTTGTGATGTCAATGGAAAGCTAATACAGTAACAGTTTCGTTCCTGCGGGGAACGAAACAAAAAAAGTATTCTGTTTCTGGTCAGGTCACATACCCAAAATCGACGCGGTGACGCGCGGTTTTTTTTGGGGTTTTTTTCCTTTTTTCCCCCTAGGCAAACCTTGATTGAACAGACATCTGAAACCTGTTGAGTATTCTTATAATATACTTGTCACATGGTATACTGAACACGTTATGAACACATGATTGAAATATGAAGCCTTCAATCAGTGCCCGCAAACATACCAGCGGTTTTCATAGGAAACATTGGTTGAGAATAGACCGATCAAATATTTAATATCCGCTTGTGTCATTTGTAGTCAATTAATATTAAATGTTAAAAAAAAAGTATCGACGCGCAAGAAAAAAGATGACACGCGCGCTGACCCGAAACAGAGGCTATATATATCGCTGCTATTATCAAACCAAACTGATGAATTCGAAGGAAGCATGTGCGTGTTCTTCTCACAACACCAAACATGTAGAATTTCAAGTGATTTCGTTTGATAATATAGCAAACTTAGCAAAGATACATAAGCTTCTCCGATAACTCATTATGCATGTATAAAGACGTAGAAAATTCTCGTGTCATAGACATATATAAGCACTTTAACGCACGCATACCAGTACTTAAATTATTTTCCCGATATGTATTTTCTTTTTCAAACTCGGTTTTAAAGACTGTTATGTTTAAAGTGCCTATCAAGTGAAAATTAAGTTTGTCTTATTTGAAAGAACGCTTAAAATGGTAGAGTAACATATTACAGTTTTTCGTCTCCTTACTTCGTTTTTGAGATATTTTAGTTTGTTTGATATGCAAATTAAACATTATATTTTGACGAGACACGTGCATATAATGAGTTATCGAAAAAGCTATATATCGTTGCTATTATCAAATATAATAATCACTTGAAGATCTACATGTTTAGTGTTGTACTGTTGTTGGCAAAACACATCCACATGCTTCATTCAAATTAATTTTGTTTGATAAAAGATAGCTCATTATGCATCTACGACGTCAAAACGTTTAATTTGCATATCAACGAACTAAGATTTATCTCAAGAAAAGGGCAAGGAAACGAAAAACTGCAAAAGATGTTACTCTATAATTTTAATTGTTCTTTCAAATAAGACAACTTTCCAGTGATTGCATGTGTTTGAATGTGAATTGTTCTAGTTTATCTCAGTTATACTCAGCCGCACGTACCCAGATCTAGAGCCCCAGACAAGGAGCGAACCTGTGACCTTCTAATGACTCAATTGAGCTACTGAGGCTCAGATGGAGATCTAAACTAAATTCATAGTCATATGTGATTCCTAGCGTTTCCACATGAAAATGAAATATATAGTTGAAGTAATATTCAGAAGGTTGTACGTGTACATGTTGACGTAATCCTCCCAACTGCTTGCATTGCGGATACAGCCGACTCACATCGGAACCTCCCGAGAGAGACGTCTGCGAGAGTAAACGTTCATTTCACGTACTGATAACGTAAAGTACGTTCTTCCTGAATAGACCATTTGCACTAGTTTCCTCCGCAGGCAACTGGCATGGTGTCTTCTTAGTTATGTAAAACAAAACAAACTCCGAAAAGTAGCATCTTGTAAAAACTCAAGATTTGAGGAAATAAAGAAGACGAGACCGTAATCGATGTAATATTTCGAATCTATTACAATCTATTACAATGATTCTGTAATAGATTCGAAATATTACCTCGATTACTGTCTCGTCTTGTTTATTTCCTCAAATCTTGAGTTTCAACAAGATGCTATATAATACTTTTCGGAGTTTGTTTTGTTTTATATATTTTTTAAAGTTGTCGGCTGGAAAAGGTTTCTTAGTTATGTATCTTCTTAGTTTATTATGTTGGCACTTGCACTTTTTTCCTGTCAAAAAGAGCTTTCAGAGCTATACGAGCAAAGTACGAGATTGCAAACGCTGATGCAAATTAGGCCGAGCGTATTTGGCCGAGTACAAGACCTAATTTGCATCAGCGTTGCAATCTCGTACTTTGCTCGTACAGTCGTCAACTTTCAGTTAGCCTGCTTGCAGAAGGAGTGTCTGCACGCAGGCTACTTTCAGTGGGTCTCAAGATTTTAGCAATCTTTTCAATAATCCGATACCTTAACCACAACATATAAACCCGAACTACAGACTAATCTGAAATATCGTTTACCGCCTAGCTTTTTGGAAAACATATTTGACGACATATTTTGGCCAAAACCACGAAAGGACTGGACGGTTACTTTTCAGTGATCCCTTTTGGCAGAAACCCTAGATTACTGGCAAAGCATTCTGGTAGTTGTAGTCATTTTCACGACGTCGGGTGGTTCATTCCCACCGCTGACAAACGTTTGCGCATGCGTGTCGGTGAATTTGCAAAAGTAAACATTGCAAGAGATGTGGGAAATAGCCGTGGCAACAACCAAGACCCAAAGTAGGTTTCGGCAACACCGCTGCCAAATATTTTGCGCATGCGCGACGTCCGAGCCCGACCTCAGAAAAAGAGCGCTGAAATATTTGGACTGGTCCGAGAGTCCAACACAAAAGTTAAAATTATAAGCATACTACCAAAACGTTAAGGTAGGTAATTCGTGCATGGCTTCAGTTCTTTGTTAATATTGTAACATATTCTGAATTTACCCCTTCGTAATTTTCTTTACCCTTTTTTTAAAACACAAATGAATAGTCGAGTCTTACTTAGTTTTCACTATCTGGGAGTAAACCCGATTTCCGATTAGGTTGTGGTTAGGATATCGAAACGATTGCTAAAATCTTGAAACTCACTGAAGCTCGACGGCAAGCAAATTTTGAAAAAACGTGAAAGGACTGCTGTGACGCTGTGGCCGTGGATATGCTGTGGCCGGCGAGCGGAGATAAGACCCCTGGTACGAGGTTCGAACTTGCGCCCGCAATATGCAAGTACAATGTTGCATCACATGACTTCTTGGAGTACAACATTCACAATCAAGTTGCGACAAGTGTCGGAATATTTTATCATTTATTTTAGAAATGACCGACGTAAGTTTCTACTTTTTGAATTGAATTATGTTCGTGCTTTATCATTGCTCTGTTGAAAACACTAGCGTACTGTAGAACACACATGTATTTTTGCTTTCAATTTAGTCGTACGAAGAAGACGAGAATTTTGGTAGCTACAGTGTCGTTGGTTCATTTCCTAAAGATTTCTGGTAAGTAGAAACGTGAGTTGCCTTCTTCACGACGTAATATTTATTCACACACGTAGTTTGGGTTCCTTCAAGACATTTAAGTATTTGTAATACGACTGCCAAGTGGTAACATGGTATCTTGAAATTTTGGATGTGTTTGAGTCTGACATTCTTTAATATACTGACATTTATTGCTTGTCAGCTTGTATGAGTAAATAAATATGTGATGACTCCTCCTCCCCTCTCATAGACAATCTGGTCAAATTCCTCTGTGCAAGCAGAAAACATCGTCCTTTGCAATCAATGAAAATTGATGATCAGAAAGCAAATTGATAAATCAAAATTAATCAATAGCAATTATTTAATTGATTGTAATTTGCTAATCGATGATCAGTTGGCAGTCGAAAAATTCTGTCTGTTTGCGAATTGATTCTTTGAGACAAACTATTAAAATTTCCATTTTGGGTCAACCCAAATTAATTAAGTTTGCCAGTTGGGTCAAATGTCAAACAAGTATGCCCTCATACTAAAATCCACATTAATTCATACTAAATTTAAATTATGCATTTAGCTTGGGAATGGCATGTGCTTGCAGGCTCATATCTCAGTGTGCAGGCACATTCGCAAAGTGTTTTTATTGTTGGAGCCCGCTCTGCTTTTTTTGTCGGAGGGAGGAGAATCGCTGAAGAAAACAGACTTTTCCCACCTGCTTGGCACCATTTTTCTCTGACCCATATTTTGGTCAGGGGTGTGTGTCAGTAGTTAAACCAATCACAGCGCCAAGGCTTCTTTGATGTCATAATTTATAAATGATCTTCAGTCGACACATCAATGATCAAATGAATGTTTGAAGCACTATATTGCTTTGAGCAAGCTTGTGATCGATTCACTCCTAATCAATCAGAGAAAAACCAAGGAAAAGTATGATTCTATGTGGATGACATGTCTTGATGGTTGCTCCTACAAA
Source organism: Corallium rubrum (assembly GCA_964035015.1). NCBI lineage: Eukaryota > Metazoa > Cnidaria > Anthozoa > Scleralcyonacea > Coralliidae > Corallium > Corallium rubrum. Next base: position 11,517,193 of record OZ036005.1, read on the forward strand.
GTAGTCCATTCACCAGCAATTGACTATTTGAAAGATGGTCATGGCGTTCAAAATTATGTGTATTAAATTGAATACTTAGTGTAAACACTGTGTGCATGGAGGATCAGATTTATTCTATTCATACTTGCACTATTTTAATAAAAGACAACATAGTTTAGAAGATTCTAGGACAGCGTCGGCCACGGTTGAAATCCAAATATTACCAGGGTTAAGTCATGTTGGCCTGAAAAACAGAGAAAAATCTTCTTGATGTTTCGAGCGAAGGCCCTTCATCAGGAGAAATTAGTAAACAACTCACATGTGGTCACGCGTATATTTATAGCAGAGCTACAATGGGAATCACGTGAACACATGTAAGCCAATAAAAACAAAGTAAACAAATAAATTAATATGTAATTTTAGCCTGTGTGCAGGTGCTGACCCAATTTGTGGGTCAGCTACCTGCAAATAGGCAAAGAAACAGGTTATAAATTACTATTTAAATCATCAGAAAAAGGTTAAGGAAAAGGTGTGGAATATGGTGGTGGAGTGAGCTAAATGAAAGAGAATTGCTCATTGAGGCCGTGAGGGTGAATGGTACCAACTTTGTAAATGAGACGCATTTCTTGTTTACGACAAGTATCGTTACAACCTGTAATGGGCTGAATAGTGCAGATTTTCATGTTGGGAAAGGAGTGGTTGGCACTGTTGAAGTGCCTGGCAACAGGTTTGTTTTGCACATTGTTTTTGACATCATGAAGGTGTTCAACAAACCTGTCACCTAAACGTCTTCCAGTTTCTCCGATGTAAAGCATGGGACATTTACTGCAAATGGGACATTTACTGTACAGTAAATGGGACATTTACTGTACAGTAAATGAGGTTGGAGGAAGTGCAAGTGAAACTATGGGTTATGTTGAACCTACATTTTGGAGCCGAAATTGAAATTGAGGAGTCTAAATATTTACAGGTGTTGCACCTACCACGACAGCAAGAGCTGGTGCCAACATGTGATACCAAGGCTTGCTGCAGTGAACTGTGAACAACGTTTTCCCGGATGTTTTTGCTATGCCGAAAAGTGCAACACCTGTAAATATTTAGACTCCTCAATTTCAATTTCGGCTCCAAAATGTAGGTTCAACATAACCCATAGTTTCACTTGCACTTCCTCCAACCTCATTTACTGTATCTCTTGCAGTAAATGTCCCATGCTTTACATCGGAGAAACTGGAGGACGTTTAGGTGACAGGTTTGTCGAACCCCTTCGTGATGTCAAAAACAATGTGCAAAACAAACCTGTTGCCAGGCACTTCAACAGTGCCAACCACTCCTTTTCTAACATGAAAATCTGCGCCATTCAGCCCATTACAGGTTGTAACGATACTCGTCGTAAACAAGAAATGCGTCTCATTTACAAACTTGGTACCATTCACCCTCACGGCCTCAATGAGCGATTCTCTTTCATTTAGCTCACTCCACCACCATATTCCACACCTTTTCCTTAACCTTTTTCTAATGATTTAAATAGTAATTTATAACCTGTTTCTTTGCCTGTTTGCAGGTAGCTGACCCACAAATTGGGTCAGCACCTGCACACAGGCTAAAATTACATATTAATTTATTTGTTTACTTTGTTTTTATTGGCTTACATGTGTTCACGTGATTCCCATTGTAGCTCTGCTATAAATACGCGTGACCACATGTGAGTTGTTTACTAATTTCTCCTGACGAAGGGCCTTCGCTCGAAACGTCGAGAAGATTTTTCTCTGTTTTTCAGGCCAACGTGACTTAACCCTGGTAATATATAGTTTAGAAGAGGTATTTATAGTTGAATGTCATTGATTCTGTTCTGAAATAAGCTGTTTTCAATTCAAAACTTATAAGGACAAATAATTTATATTCCAAGTTCAAAACCCAGAATAATCGGTTGTATATTGTTAAATATCTGAGATGGCAGAGAACAAAGAATTTTGTGCCATTTATGCTAATTAAATTCAATTTCCTGCAAGTGAAACAAGTCGACGACTCACAACTTCGTCGTTCATTCTCGCCTTCTCGTTGCAGTTTGTTGGCTGTGTCTTGAATAAAACAACATTTGAAGCAGTCGACTTGTGGCAAGTCTATGCCTAGACTTGCTCCAAGTCTAGCGCTTATTAGTACATGCACCCATGTGGGATGCCTTGTAAACCTTGCAGATGCGAGGCCATTAGTAGTCACTTCTCTGACCAGAGAAAATATTTGTCCAAATCAGCACTTCACAAATTGCAAAGTGATTTTGAAAATTGCAAAAATCTGTGAAGCAATTTTTCTGAAAGTTGTGAAGCTCATTATTTTAGTGATGCTGTTTTATATATTTTTATTATATTTCATGAAATTTCCATTCACAATTATATGTTTGGGTGTTTTGGCTTTGCAGCTGTCACCTCACATGTCAAAAAATGATATCACACTTCAAACATGATAACACCATTTCATAGTTTTATCATTTGGCTCACTGTTTAAAGCTGTATAGCTAATGTGTCTCAGGTGCATCTAATATGGCTAAATAAAAGGCTGTGCAAAAGCAGGAATGTGATTAAGATTTGAATGTTATCTTAATAAAAAGTTTTAGTGGAGATGGTAAAAGGGTTGAGAAATTAAGATGTTCTGTTTGCGAGGAGTTTTCAACAAGAATTTAATCAGTCACTGGATATTCAGATGCTTGGAGGCAAGTTTATTAAATCCCGAATTGTGAATGAATCGTCACTAGGAAGAGGTTTATTAAAGTGCCTGTGAAGCGAAAATTATTATTGTCTTAAATGAAAGAACTCTTAAAACTACAACGTAACATCTTTTGCAGATCTTCGTTTCCGTGCTTCGTTGTTGAGATATTTCAGTTTCTTTGATATGCAAATTAAATACTTTGACATCACACGTGTATAATGAGTTATCGGAGAAAGTTCTATATCTTTGCTATTATCAAACGAAATCACTTCGAAGCCGATCCTGTGCGTCTATTTCGCATACAGCATTAGACATACAGATTTTTAATTGATTTCGTTTGATAATAGCAAAGATACCCAACCTTCTCTGATAACTCATTATACACGTGTGACGTCAAAGTGTTTAATTTGCATATCAAAAAAAATGAAATATCTCAACAACGAGGCACGGAAACGAAGATCTGCAAAAGATGTTACTTTGTCGTTTTGAGAATTCTTTCATTTAAGACAATAATAATTTTCGCTTCATAGGCACTTTAAGAGGGGTGTCCGCTTAAAGGTGAGTAGGGGGTAGCATGTGGTGACTAAGTTTTGCTGTCTATATACGTAGTTTGTTTTCACTATAAAACCATCAATACAGCACTAACTGAGTTAAAGAAATTCAAAGTGTTGGTCTCTTGGTTAATCTCAAATGTGATTGTTACTGTTATTAGAGAAAACGTTAGTTTTTATATGGATTTGTGCGCTTAAGAAAGGTTAATTTACTCACTGGAACACAAGATAGGTGTCCGCTTTCGTTTAAGAGGAGTGTCCGCTTAAAAGGGGTTGTAACTATTTAACAATTAGAACAATTGTCTAATTGTTTTTGTATAAATTTACCAGCAAAAGTTAAATAAATTCTCGACCATAACGTATTCTTTGAGGCTCGTTTAATACATTTTTTAACTGCCAACAACAAACGTTCAACAGTCATTTCGGACATCTCCTTGGCCCGTACAGTAACTGATGGAAAAGTAAAGTTTTCTTGCATAATTTAGCATGGATTTTCATGTACAATATTGAAACAATATATATCCACTCATTTGATTTGTAAAAGTGACAAAAAGTTGAAAGAAACATTCAATTTAGCGTATAGTTTACACATGTACACGAAATCTTGTCAACAGCAAGCGTAATTTTGAAATGTGTTTTGTTTGCAGTTATTTCGTTTTAAACGAACACAGATAAACAATTTAACGATCTTACCATTAATGATTTCCATTCTAACCATTTTGTAGCCGTTTTTGTCTTCTGTAGAACGTATTGCTTCGCCTAAAATTAAATGTTCAATTTCTTCTTTCATTTGCCCACTCCGTTATAATTTCAGCGCCATTGTTGCTTAAGAGAACAACCGCTGGCTCTAATGATCATTGTTCGTGCTATACTATGCATTTTGTCATTGGTCATATTTTTTTAAAAGAATGACTTTCATTGGTTTATCCCAGAGGTTCATATCACCAATTATAAACTCCTGCAATAGCCAATGAAATTCGAGGATTTGCATTATAAACTTGTAAATTTATACTAAAGTGTTTTATAAACCCTTCACCGGGCAGATTACCAGGTCTCCACTTGACGAGTAAAATCGTCTGGTAAAGAAACGTCCGGGACCTCACCTACAATCATTTTCAAAAGTCTTGGGACATTTGCGTCCTTTTTCGGTTTTCCAACTCCCCCGGCCCCCTGTTCAATGTTGTATACCATGTTTACGGTGAATTTTGCCGGAATTGTTAGTTTGTTTCATTAGACAACATTGTAAAGGGAGGGGGAGGGAGGGATTGTGTACATATCGCAAAATAGACGATGTTGAACGAGTATATTTGGAAAAGCTCAAGTGTCCCAACTACTTTTGAAATTGATTGTTGGTGTCCGCTTAAAAGGGGTGTCCGTTAATAGGGGTTCGACTGTATTTGATTTTAGTTATGAACCAGGTGACAATGAAGATTACAATACAACATCAAGTGATGATAAACCCAGGATTTTACTGATGGGCCTTAGAAGGTTAGTCTTTGTACTATTTGTTTCACGTAGTTATGAATTATTAATGATTTTTGAAGGATGTTGTAGTGAAAAACACTGGATATGAGCATGACAAAAAGCCTTTAGTATTTTTAGACCGAGCATGATGAAACGAGCCCACGGAGCATTCCGCGGTTTCTGGAGGCTCAGCCAGCCACAAAGCGCGGAGCTTCAGGCAGCACGGGGCCCTATAAAGCGCGGTGTTCGGCGTATGCCGCTTTTGCAATATGGTTAATCCAGCCCAGGTTGTAATACATTACGCTACATTGTAAGATGTTAGGCTACATTATAAGACATTACACTACATTGTATAATAAGAATACGCCACGTGATTGCTTTGAAATTGATCTGCGATTTGAAATTGGATGCTCTACTTACTGCCTTTACTTTACTTCAAAAGTGTCACTTTACTGCACTCCACTGGACTTCACTCCACTTCACTTCACTTCACTTAACTTCAGTCCACTGGACTGGATTTCACTTCACTTCACTTCACTTCACTTCACTTCACTTCACTTCACTTCACTTCACTTCACTTCACGTTCACGTCACGTCACGTCACGTCACGTCACGTCACGTCACGTCACGCCACGCCACGCCACGCCACACTACACTACACTACACTACACTACACTACACTACACTACACTACACTACACTACACTACACTACACTACACTACACTACACTACACTACACTACACTACACTACACTATCTTTTAAAACCAACCATCTTTAGCAACTGTAGTCCAAAGACATGATTTCTTATTCTCATTTTGTTTGTCTCATCTTTGCACGACTTGTGAATATTTATTAATACCATACTTGCATTTTAGGAGTGGTAAGTCATCCATACAAAAGGTTGTATTTCACAAGATGTCACCAAATGAGACTTTATTTTTGGAAAGTACTGCTAAAGTTGTCAAAGATGGTATCCTTTGTTGTTTTTGTTTCTAAATAATCTAAACCATGGCTGACCAACCTTTTTAAATCGAAGGCCATATTTTATAGATTTCAAAAGTTTTGGTGGGCCACACAATGCAGTGGTACGGCGGTTCTATGATTTTAAATTAGAGGGGGGGGGGGGGCCCCAACATGAACAATATACCTAAGGGGCAGGGACATGTTCTTTCAGAAATTTTTTGAATTTTAGGATCTCGGGAATGGGATTTTTATTTTTATTTTTTGTATTACAAGTTGCGTTTACGGCAACCATGTAGCCCAATGTCAGCAGCATGGATGTCAAGGTTTTTTCGTTTGCTTTGGCTGTACAAGCTGTTGTAAGTGCCTCGCTTCCTTTGGTTAACAAACCATTGCAGTTTCACGAGAAAATTGCACCATGTAACACGCAGCACTTTTAAGCCTGCAGGCGCATGTACGCAGTGCGTGTCTATTTTTGGTGAACAAGGTTTAAAATTGTAGAGTTTTTAGCGGCTTTAACCATTAAAGTTAAAAAAATAAATACACGAAATACATCTTTTGCCTCTGCCCGGGGTTCATTTACTTCATTAGAGGGAGTTATATATTCATTAGCGTTAGAGTGTTCAATACATGTTATTAGCGAGATTGAGCAAGACAACGAAGTACGAAGACGAAGACGTACTTAACAGGTTTTCAACGCCTGCACGTTATTCTGCGCATACCGAGCTTGGGGCCAGCGGTTGTTGTTCAACGTCTTCGTTGTGTGGCCTTCGTTGAGAACTAAGATATCGCCAAAGTTCGTTGTGGTGAGAACGAAGTCCGAAGATAGTTCGGAAAGTAAGATATCTTTAATTGTGTACATTATTTTTGATAATTTTCAAATCCGTGATTGCGACCTGGCAAAGGATGATCTAATCGTCTTTTTCAAAGCGAAATCTTGCCAAACATTCATCTGAAGTTAGATCGTTTACGTTAAATTTGGGATAATGCTTGTAGGGAATATAAATGCCGTTGGAGATGCTTAAGGTGGCTCCATACAGTTTCTTGAAAAATGGAAAATACAAGTTTGAGAGTCCAAAACACGTGATTAAACAAATCGGAAAGAGAATAAAACTAAATGTTGTGCAAAGTTAAACAGTCGGACAATAAAAAACTGTTACCAAATAAATAGCAACAGCTGCTGCTATGGCAACAATGACATTTCAAAATGGCTGCCAATTACCCTTCAAACTAATTTAATTCGAGAAAAACTTTGGAGACCCCAAATTTTTTTTTTCATTAACACTTGCCTGGTAATATGAGTAACCAATAGGCCAATTTTAAAAAAATTCTGTTGAACGAAATTTTTTAAAAATTAACAAACATGATTCTCCCGGAAAATAAATTATTCCTTCTACAGAATTTTTTTAAAATCGGCCTATTGATTACTCATACTACAAGTAAAGTTTTAATGAAAAAAAACATATTGGGGGTCACCTAACTTTTTTTCGAATTAAATTAGTTTGAAGGGTAACTGGCAGCCATTTTGAAACGTCATTGTTGCCATAGCAACAACTGTTGCTATTTATTTGGTAACAGTTTTTGATCGTCACAATGTTTATTTATGCATAACATTTAGTTTTATTCTTTTGTGGAATTGTTTATGCACGTTTTTTGAACTCTCAAACCTGTATTTCACATTTTCAAGAAACTGTGTGGAGCCACCTTAAACCATGAAGAAGCGTGACATCTTCCTCCTCTAAAACATCGTCAGCAAACATCACTAAAATAAACTTTTCGTAGTCAGCTCTACTCATGTTTATTTTTCTTGTACGTCGCCACCAGCAATAAACACAGCTTAATACAAATTTCCCGCCGTACTAAGACCTACGACGACAACGGCTATTCCCAGTCTATGGCGGCCAAAATACGTCCTCGTCTTCGTACTTCGTTGTCTTGCTCAAACTCGCTATTTTTGGTTGACGTAATAGGCCTTTTCGCCAATAGTGTCCCCATCTTGAATTCGCAATGCATTATGGTCTATCCAGGGTAGCAAGCTCCATTAAAAGGGCGATTGCGTAGTGTTGAGACACAATGCGGTAATTTTTTCTTTATAAATACTTTCGTGGCATTTATAATTGTCATATTGGTAAGAGCAACAATTCTCGGACGTGTAAGGATAGATTCATGACAAATGTTCCTTACACGTCCGAGAATTGTAGCTTTTACCAGTATGACAATTATAAATGCCACGAAAGTATTTATAAAGAAAAAATTACCGCATTGTGTCTCAACACTACGCAATCGCCCTTTTAATGGAGCTTGCTACCCTGGATAGACCATAATGCATTGCGAATTCAAGATGGCGCCGCTATTGGTGAAAAGATCTATTGAAGTTCACTTAAGGTGGCTTCCTACTGTTTCTTCAAAAGTGAAAAAAAAATGCAAGTTTCAACCTCAGAAAGTGCTCATGAATATTTTGGAAATGAATGCACCATAATTATGTATAGAATAACGTTCAGGGCATCAAACACTGGCAACAGATATGAAAGTGTTTCAGCTGTTTCTATGACAACAGTGACGTTTCAAAATGACCGTAAATTTACATTTAATCCAATTTATTTCAAAAACGAGTTCGGTGACCCCCAAATTTTTTTGCATTAAAACATTTCTTTAAGTTTAAGTAATCAATTGTAAAATTGTATTTGAAAGAGAAAAAAGTAAGCGAACCTCAAACTGAAGACGGTATGATATGATTCACTTTTTTATCTTACTTTCAACTTTGTATAAAACTCCTTAAAGGCTACTACATTTATAATTGTATAATAAAACAATTATTGAATCCGGTTGTCGCATGTTAGCTTGTGTAACACTTACCTTGGCGTTGATAACACAAGCTATCATGCTCAACATCATCCAATAATTGTATATTGTCACAACACTAATGAAGATATACCCTGCGAGTCAAAGCCCCTTTCCGACCTACGCAGGCTTCGGGGGAAAGTGGGCTCTGCCAACAAACTCGATATTTCTTTTTGAGCTTGTGTGAACGGTTGCCAAGATACTATTTTGGGCCCAGCCTCTAACGCGTCACTTCCTATTTTCCTGTTTGAGTTTGTAAAGTAGAACTTGTTTGACCAGTTTAAAACCTGACTGAGTCGCCCCAAACTTGGGGCGAAGATCGAGTTTGTTGGTAGAGCCCACTTTCCCCCGAAACCTGCGTTGGTCGGAAAGGGGCTCTGACTTGCAGGTTACGGTTTGTATTATCCGCCTCAGCCTTCGACTTCGGCAGATAACACTTACCTCGGCGTTGATAACACAAGCTATCATGCTCAACCTCATCCAATAATTGTATATTGTCACAACGCTAATGAAGATATATATAACTTCCTCTAAAGATCTCAACGCTAATGAAGATATAACTACCTCTAATAAACACTGTTTTTTGTTTAGTGATAGGCAAAAGGTGTAATATTTTATGTTGTATTTCTGCTTGGTTAACAAGTTTTTAGTGAAAAGTTCTTAATGCATTTTAAGATATTTCCAACAGTTCTTTTGTCCAGTTCCAGGTAAGCTGTCATACTTCAAAAACCATTACGATAACTCTGTCCTGTTCGAATTGCTCGTTAGCAGTTTATTCTGGCTAACGCCAGACAATTTTATTCACCTCTAGGAAAGCCCTCCGACAGGAATGAGTTATAAACTATCTTTCTATCTTCGTCATCGGCAAATAATTGATCTGCTCGCCACTGACAAATCACGATATTTTGCTCAACCTCATCCAATAATTGTTAATTATTTGTTGATATATGACGTCACAACCATGGTAAAGCGTCGCCATTACGGATATCACCGAAATGCATTCAACTCTAAATAAACTGGAACGCTAACCCCATAAGACAGGCCCTATGACTGGGTGAAGTCAAACTTCCGGCCGCTGTGGGTAGCCATTGCACGTCAACAGAACCTATGAAGGGCACAATGAAAAACTGAAAACTCGCTGCAAAAAAACAATCATTTTCTAGACCTAAAGTTTTTTATAGATGATAACGAAGATGCTAGTATGTATTGGGCTTATCGGCCTTGTACCTGAACAATTTCTACACACGAAAATGGATTGAATGACGAAATGTCTGCCGAACAAAAGCAAAATTCGAGTCCAAAACTCGTACGGAAAATGCAGGTTTCTCTTATTTTTCTTTGTTATCTCAAACGTTTGAAGGTTGTCTTGCCAAGAATTAGTAATAAGATAATGCTAAATTATATAGCTTTAACTCAAGTTTCAGTTGTGGAAATGCTAAATCTGACATTTTTCGATACGAAGAGTAATTCCAGAGCTGTAATAACACACGGTAAAGTGCATTTTGTTGTTTTTTCCTACTGAAAATTGAGAAATTTAAAACCCAACTGTATTTATAAACAACCTCTTCATTTTAAACCTGGGTTTCATATGTATTTTCTTTATATTTGTCCAAACCAATGGCAATTGTGGTTGCGTATTGTTGACTTTCATTTGACAGCTTATATTTTTACTGTTTTCCTTGTTTTTACTCGTCATGTCAGTGTTCACCCACTCTACGGTATATTAGAATTTGATTTAAGCCAAAAAGTGGTTAACAAGTTTAGTTTTTCTTTGATTTCAAGCTGTTTTTGCAACCCAGTTCACCAAATTCAGCTTCATTTTCTCTCGGTTATACAGTAAAAGGGACTGGGGTTGACGTGCATGGCGGCCCCCATGTCCGCCATTTTTGGCTTCAAAACGTGCAAGCGAGTTATCGTTCCAGTCTACTTAGAGTTCAATGCCGAAATGTAGGAAAAATCATACGAAGTCCATACCTAAAAACATTTGCCGCCCCGCCCACAAAGGTTAAGCGGCGGTTGGAAATTATCTCAGAATTTTTGAAACATATTTTGTAAAGAGAGATGACTAATACTCATAGAAATATATCTAACACTGGTTTAAAAACATAACTATTGACAATCAAGTTCTTACGTCTTTGTCAGTAATTCTCTTGCAGTTAAACCAGCGTTGAGAATGTTTTAGTTACCTTTAGTGGATATTCGTCAACTTTGTTCAGAAAATTTCTTTTCAAAAGTTTTGGGTAATTACCAAGGCCGTTTAGCGTTTGAAGGCGGGGAAACAAATGTTTGTATAGGCGTAGACATCGTTAAATATTTCCCACGCTCCAACAGCTCCAACAGTTACGCTATTCCTCTCCTTCGAACTTTATTCTGTGACGTCGCCAAAATACATGTAAGTTGTGGAGAGAAAAGAGGACTAGGAACTAGTCTGGTGTAAGCCTTGAGTGAGCCAGCCAGGTTAGCGGGATGGCTCGTTTTCTTTTTTAACATCTCTGAGGAGCTGTTTATATGGGAGGCGGGACGAGATGTTTGCTGGGACGAGACGTTTGCCGGGATCCCGCCATGCATGTATATATCTCTTATTTGTCCCGTTCCGTTTACCCCTGAGCCGGGCGACGGGCCGAAGGCCCGGAGCCCGGTTAGGGTGCTAATCTCGACACGCGTGGAGTCCATTTTACACGCGTGTAGAAAAAGCGAGGGAGACGAAATCTGTGAAATAGTTTATTTATTTGTTTATATATATATATATATGTTTGGTATGGTGTCACGCGGTAAGAATAGTTGGACACTGGTGACTAGCGACGAAGAAAACTAATAAATCTGTCAGTATTTTGCTTTCGTTTAAAGTGCACCTAACCCCAAATATTTTTTTTTCTAAAATCAAATTACTGTGGTTTGTTGAGTACCTCAGTCCAAAAATTTTTTGATTTGGATGAATTCTCGAGTTTCTATGCCCTGTTGAAATGTCGAAAATCGCCGACATTTTCGTTCACGGCCGAGTTGCAAGCAAAGTTTCAAAAGGCATGGAACTAGCACATTTGTGACGTAGATTCCGGAACGCCCGATTATTAGTGCTTGATACCAATCACTTGATATTCTTATTTCAATTCGCACAGTTAGATGTTAAAAATATGCTTCTGAGTTCTGTCTTCTGGCAATTTTGTGAAAAGCTTAAGACAGTGAGATGTCCAAAAGAATACTGGAAGCACGGAGACCAATATAATTATTTTATTCAAAGAATGTTCGCTTTCAGCTTTGAAGTATGAAATCACTTCGTATATATTTTTCACCAAACGTTTCTCAGCTGACTTGGCTGTCTTGGCTGTCTTTGGACTGCTTGCAAGAGTTTATAGACATATACTATACATCGGATACTATTCTTGTAGCAATAGTTACGATATCAACAAAGTAACAAATCCAACAGACGGAGAAACCGCCGAAATATAATAAATAGTAATGTATAAAGAATAATTCACGCAAATGAAACAAACAAATATCCAATTTCATCATATTTTTATTAAACATCATTAAAGAACGTTGTTGACATATACATAAGAGTTTAGAAGCATAAACTAGTGTAGAATCAGATTTAATGAAAGATATTAGAATAATAAATAAGCAAGAGAAGACAAACTATAACAATAGACGAACGTTCTCGGCGCTCTCGCACGGCTTTGATATCGGACCGCAGAATCGCACGGCTTGATATTCACTTCGTACGGCTTTCCCTCAGGGCTACACGCACAGCTTTCCAGATAGTAAACCGCGGCAGACTTGAAGGAACATCTTATGTTTTTGGCTCATCCTAGTTCTAGAGAAAGAGTCCGTAGATATAGAAGCTATAGAGCGGTATAGTATTTATACCTGACAATGTGTACAAAATACAATAGTATGAAGATCAGAAATTTGTCATTCGCGACGTATAACTGCCTGAAGGGTATAGCTTTAGTTTATATGATCAGAAAAATTAAAAATTAAACGCACGTACCTGTTCTCACTTCTCATGATAGAGAAAAGTAGACATCCCACTTTTAATAAATACTGACTAGTATTTTGTGAACGAGCAATCTAGGCGTTCCGGAATCTACGTCATAAATGTGCTGGTTCCCATGCCTTTTGAAAACTCGGCCGTGAACCAAAATGTCGGCGATTTTCGACATTTCAACAGGGCATAGAAACTCGAGAATTCACCCAAATCAAAAAAATTTTGGACTGAGGTACTCAACAAACCACAGTAATTTGATTTTAGAAAAAAAAATATTTGGGGTTAGGTGCACTTTAACTAAATGGAGCCTGCTCTACTTAAATAATAAAAGTGAACAACGAAGAAAAGGATACAAACAGCCGGTTTAATATATTTTGAAGCGAAACCAAGAGAACCTGAAGAAACCAAACGCCGTATGGTAAACAACTCAGTGGTCTCAATTAAGTTAACGGTAGGGGATTTGTAATTTGTATTTTGTCCTTATGTCCTAAAACAATATACAGCTTCACGTTTTCGTGCTTTCCCTTTGCTCGTCCAAACTATAAGTTAGCTTAACTAAAGCTAACTTAAAACGCTACCTTAGGCTTACGTGGACGTGATGTTTTTCATTGACTTTGCATGCACTTTGTAATTTATTATTAAAAATACGCATGGGCTTTGTCGGTTTTCTTGCCTGTATTTCCAATTTTTCGACTGAAACGTTGGTCTGTTTAATACTTCTTTCTGGAATCTGATTCTACTGAATTGTTTTATCTCAGACTCTATTATAAATGTAATTTTTGAGCTGTTAACTTTTAATTTTGCCTTTGCAAAACATCTATTGCATAGGCAAGCCATTTAAAGGCTTGCTAAAAATAATCCCTTTTGAAACCTAAAAACAATATAATTTTTACAACCAGAATTTAATAATGAAATCTAAGTTTTGCTTTGATATGCTCAACTTTCATTAAATGATTTAAATAAGTTTTGTCATCCTATCCATAAATTTTATAATTATCCCAAGGATTTAATATTATTTGTTTTTATATCTGTTTGTTTTTATATTGGCTGTATATCAGGAGTGCTTATTCTAATTAGGGGGTGGGTGGGTGGGGTGTTTCAAAAAAGCATGTAAAAATGTGCGAGGGGTTGTTGTGTTTATGTATTTCTAGTATGGAAATAATTTTCCCGGGACGTTTTTCCCGGGACCGTCCGGATCCCGGCAAATGCAAGACAATTTTTCTCATGTAAACACTCCGTCCCGCTCCGTCCCGCTTTGCCGGGACGTTTGCCAGGACGATATTATGCTGACTTGGGCAAAAAGTCAGACTGAAAATTCTGATAAAGTTTGCCTAGTCCGTCTACTCCGAACGTTTTCTCAAGAAATAATCCACTGTATAAGTTATAAAATATATTGGCAGAATTGCAGAAAGATAATTTACCTTGCTACAACATACGTACAGTTTATCCGACCAAATAGCTTAGTTTCCCTAAAAATAGCGAACATGTCCAAATCATAATAGCGGCCACTATTTGGACTTTTTTTTCGTATGTAATATAATGTCTTCTCCGAATGTTTTCTCGAGAAATAAACCACTGTAGAAGCTATCATATATACTGGAAGAAAGATAATTCATCTGGCTACAACATATGTACAGTTTATCCGACGTAATAATATACATGAAAAAATTTCTCAATTCTGATTGGCTGAGAACAGTGCAGTTTTGAGGAAATACCGTGCAGAAAAAAGGAAATACAGTGCAATTTTTTATTTTTTTTAAAATTTGTACAAAAATCATTTTTGACTAGAAAAAAAGCTCTTCCTGTTAAATTTTTTCATGTACGTTATTTGCACCAAGCAGTTTGATTGGAAAGATTCTCTTCATGTTAAATTTTTTCATGTATATTATTAATAAGTAATATTATAGCATGATTTCTTGTGTAATTTGGAAAAAACACGCACTCGTGAGTTTTTCAAAGACCTCAAATAGCACTCGTCCTTCGGACTCGTGCAATTTTGATAGTCTTTGAAAAACTCACTCGTGCATGTTTTTTCCAAATTACACTCGAAACCATGCTATATACATATACTAATAGCTTATTTTTCTTAAAAAAAGAAAAATACCGAACATGTCCAACACGAACTAGAGATGCTTGTTGAACGTCCCGGGTAACTCGGCTAGCCGCGTTGAATTCGCCACAACAGCGCACCCGCCACTTATGAAGACAGTCGGAAACTACTCATGGAATGCGAAACCATTATAATGCGTGGGCGTCTTAGCCGAGTAACTCGTCTCATATAAACACTCATCTTTTTTCAACTCGGCTTGCCGGGTCACTCGCAAATCTCTCGTAAAATCTTGCCGGGTAACTCGTAAAATCAACACTTAGCTTATGTCGTGCACTTTAATTAATCGCGAGCCTCTGGCTCGGATGATTGGGCAACCACATCCTGTGTTTAACGACGTTAAATAAATCATTACTCATTACTCATTACTCGCCTAGCCGGGTAACTCGGCTCCATATAAACAGGCCCTAAGAATAACCTGCTGACGGAGGTATATGCAGTCTCCGAGTGCCCTTTTGTTTTGTATATTTTTGTGTTCTAAAACCTTTCTACCTTGCTTTGTGCTCTTTTAGATTTGGGATTTTCCAGGTCAAATTGATTTCTTTGATCCTGCCTTTGACTCAGAGTTGATATTTGGCAACTGTGGTGCCTTGGTGTTTGTAATAGATGCACAAGTAAGATAACACAATTTAAACTTTTTCTCTTTTTTTTTTGCTACACATAGTACACTACTGTGGGAGCACGGGTGGTAGCGTTAGCCTTGGTACCCTGGCCCAATGAAAGAATATGGGCCAGGTAACCACTAAAGACTTCCAGAGTTGGAAAAAGTATTCAACCTTCCTCCGGATGGGTTTTTAAGTTTAGATAGCCTTCCTCAAAATATATAGCGAGAATTTTTTGTTTTGCAACGTTCATAAATACGGCGTGACTTTCACAGTACCTTGGTTTTCTAGGTTTTCCTATATAGGTAAGCTTTGGCATACTGCAATAGCTACTAATAACTGACCCCTGCTTTTGCACGTACCGGAAGTAACTTGTGGTATATAATAGTTGTTTACTTGCTGCATAATTTTTTCTTTTTGTGTCATAGGATGAATATTTGGATGCTTTGCAAAAATTACATTTAACAGTGACAAGAGCATATAAGGTATTGTTCCACTTTCAAAATTGTTCACGGCTTTGTTGTACACTTGCGTGTACATTACATCCGTCATAGTGTACGAGCCAGAGGGTTGGTTGGTACCACTCTAGGGGAGAATGGGTGACTTACATTTTTGAAAAGGTCTTTATGCGTAGTAAATAAATGTGTGCTAGCATTTGCCAAAGTGTCCTCTTCTATCATTTTCCAGAAAAGTCGGAAAACACATTATTTAAAGGGTATTGGCAATAAAAAATAAGTTTGTCTCATTTGAAAGCACTCGTCAAATGGTATAAGAAGACCTTTTACAATTTTTCCATATTTGTTTTGGTTTTGGAAATATTTCGACCAAAGGCAGCGTGCTGTCCGCCATCTTGTTGTAATATTGGGTCTAATTAACTAGGAAATTGGTGACGTCACAACCAGGGTAAACCTGATGAAACTACTCCGTGGGTGACCAGATTTCCACGGAAGGCTTTTTAAATGTTGTGGGTCAATTTAAAATGGAAATAGCGCAACAAAAAAAATCGAGTTTATAACTCATAATGTCAAGGTTGGCAAGATAAAAATTTCACTTTACCCTGGTTATGTCGTCACATGCATAATTTTGCATATCGAAAATTATTCCAAGATGGCGAACAGCACGCTGTCTTTAGTCAAAATATTTCCAAAACCAAAACAGATACGGAAAAATTGTAAAAGGTCTTCTTATACCATTTGACAAGTTCTTTCAAATGAGATAAACTTAATTTTTTTTGCCAATACCCTTTAAGAAATAAAAAACGTGTCGCGTGCGATTATCGAGTTATAATACACGAGAGATGCATGTAAAGCACGAGGCGATAGCTGAGTGTTTTACTAGCTTCTCGAGTGCATTATAACTCGATAATCGCACAGCGACTAAGTTTTTTTATTTCTTTTATAAAATAATGACTTTAAATTGTCAATAAACCCAAGAAAAGTAAGCAAAAAAACAGATTACCTGTCTCAGGACGCGATAATTGCACAGCGACTACATTTTTTTATTTCTTTTATAAAATAATGACTTTAAATTGTCAATAAACCCAAGAAAAGTAAGCAAAAAAGCAGATTACCTGTCTCAGGACGAGTTTGTTACCATTTAGCGCCACTCGTGGCCCCGTACAACACGTCGGCGATTTTAGCGATGAAAATGCACTTAAAGTTGCACTGAAAACATTCTGCTGTGTTAATTACGTGATTAGACATATATCCAAGTAATTTTTGGCTTTCGTTGATGATTAAATCCACATAAAATTCATCAAAAACGAAGTATCTCGTGTGCCGTGCCGTTATGGAGTTATAATGGCACGCTTGTTTGACTCAATAGCCAATCAGAGTGCGTATTGTCGTTCATTTACTTCCGGTTATTTTATAATTTGGCTTACGCCGCCATGTTGGATAGATCTAGACTTCTAAGTATACGGACAAAAATGGCTCCTTTTTTGTTGCACTGTCGGTATGCTGTTTTTTAGACCCTAAAATTGTTAAAAGTGCCTATCTCACCTGCGGGGATTTTACATATTCGTAATCTTTGGGTTCTCCTGAGCAAAATTGAAGTATATCTTGTCGGCCGAAAATTTCGTCTTCATGGAGTTTTCGCTGCCAAAGTTACCGGATGTGATGTGACAAGAGGCATTTTTGTGGCAAGTAGCAAAAGAAAACTGGTTTGGAATGCCTCTTGTGACATCACATCTGGGAAATTTGACAGCGAAAAACTCCGTGAAGATGAGATTTTCGGCTGACAAGATATATTGCAATTTTGCTCAGGCGAACCCAAAGATTACGGATATGTAAAATCCCCACAGGTGAGATCGGCACTTTAACTCTTTGTCGTCCCGCTCAAAACCAAGCCACAGCAGGTTGCTCTCGCCAATTTATGAATTAACATGGCATTATACCACGAAGATAATACCACAATATATAATTTGAATCGCCTTTACCTCTACTATTCAAATTTTAGGTTCTTGGGTCTTGTCGGACAACCCATTTTGCAAATTATGCTAATTATCATAAAAATATTATTATAGTCTATAACAAAAAGGTAACTATGTAGACAATAAATTATTTTACCAAGCAACATTTCACAAATTCAAATTCAAAAAATCAAGGCAATACAATAAAACGCAAATATATGATGGCCATTTTGCAGTGGCACCCCCGATGGTGCGCCACGGCGCGTGGTCTTCACTTATTTTGGAAACTTACAAATTAAAACAGAATTATACCATAACATAAGTCCATAATATATCATTATAATCGTCTTTGACTCAGCTACTCAGATTTTAGGGGTTTTGCTAAATCTTTATTTCTGTCAGCCAAGAAAAGACTCATAAGTTTACACAGCAGTGTGCCATTATTATCAGTCCACTTTTATCAAATACAACTACCTCATTTTTATTCTGTCATATAATTATAATGGAAAATGCACAAACTTACTGTAGGTGGTATTAAGGTACTAATTCTGTCTCTTTAGTGCATCATTTCCATATTTTAGGCTTGACAAAACGCGACATTTTCGCACTGCTTCGCACATTTTCGCCATTTTGAATGTTATCAAATTTGGGACTGCTATACTTCATGTAATAGGCATTATTGTAAAGAAGGGACTCTAGGGGTCATTTTAAGCCCAAGAGGGGTACAATTGGTTAAATATTTCAAAACTTATATCGGATTTCAGCATGAGACGATATTGTCATAAAAGTTTAGTATAATAAAACAAATTAAATAGCGATGTAATGGCATTTCTACAAACGTTGCCAAAATTGTTGGCACGAAAGCACATAAAACACTGCGGAATCCATTGCTCCGCCCCTCCCCCCATTTCAATCTTGTCATTTAGTTAGCGGAGCCATATATAGCCAGCACTTGGCCGTCAGTGCATGCGCGTCTTGTCTGTGACAACATTGGGATTGGGGTGGGTGGGGGGACGTAATTTTATTGCCGATACTTTTAATCTACATGGGAGGAGAATTTAGGGGATGCCAAGTAATTTTGGCAACGATTGCCTGCATGAGATAATGCCTGAAAATTGAGGAAACATGTTTGCATATGTTTAACCATATTTGCGTATGTTTAACACGTTTAACCGACATGGGAGGGGAATTTCACGGGGGTGCCAACTAATTTTGGCAACGATTGTAGCTCTCGTGCTGGAAAACTGTCTGTTATGGGGTTAGGGTCAGAAAACTATATAGCCATTCCCTCCTGAAAATGACGCATCTGGAAATGCTATCATCCAAAAATATAAACCAGGGATGTTGACTTCCATCACCATGAACATTAGCCTTTGTCCCCCAAGTGGTACCAATCGATCAATTTTGTGATGCTGGCTCATGACATGTACTAATAGTTCTCCAGAAGACCCCACCAAAACCTTTTGCAATACTGCGCTCTACCTTGTGAAGATGAGATGTCTTCCTGTAGAGACTTGAGAAGAACAGCAATGGGTAAATATGAAAATCTGTGACTGTTCTGTCTCAATAGCTCAGTGGTCAAAGCGTTGATGCGTTGATTTGGAGACCTTCGGTGGTTGGGGCAGTCAGATTTTTCATATAATTAACATTGTATTAAATAACAGACGTTTGTTGTAGACGTTTGTTAAGCTCAAATACTCGGAAAAGTTTTGTGAGCCCCGGACAGGGTTCGAACCCGCAATCTTCTAATGGCCAGTTAGCGCTCGATAATAACCGAGGTTGCAAATTCATAGTTAGCCTGCCTAACTGCCGGTTTTTTAGGGGAGGAAGCGGGCGGGCCGGACGGTATTTCAGTCCCGCCCACGCAGGCTAATTCATAGTCTGTTATGTGGCTCCTGGAAGTGATAGCGTTTGCATATGCTATTTAGTTGAAATGATATGATAAGTTGTATGTTAAATGTAATTTAACAGACGTTTAATAGACGTTTGTCAAGCTCAACTGAGAAAACTCAACCCCAGACAATATTACCTCTATGTGAACCTTTACTGAGACAACCTTTCGTGCTCATAAATAAAAGGGAGCTTAAGCAAGCTAGGACGACGGCGGCAATCTAAACTTCAGTATCTATAGCAGCTACCACGAATCATTTACGTATAGTATTGAATACTTAAAATATGTTTTTCGACATCCAAAAGCTTAATTTAGAGTTCTAAAAGGATTTTGTCGCATAGTTTGAAGTCAAACTCAACTAACAGGTTTTCCCGTTTCGTGAGTTACCAACGTCGTCCTGAAAACGGGAGACGGAAACTGCATGGGTTTATTGAATTCACATACATGTAATCAGGCGCACGATTTTCCGACGATATATCAGATTAAAAATGAAAGCGGGAGTAATTGTTATTAAAAACTAAAAAGTTAGATTCTCACTTTAAAACAGGCAGATGTATCGGTCAGATGTTCTTTTCATCGCGATCGAGTGTAAATTGATCATCATTTCCATCTCAAAATTAATCGATTTTGTGTGGGCTAACTTTTTTCCGGACAGAAGGCTAGCGAATGTGACCTGGCAACGTGGCTTTTGAATTTTAATGGCATTGACAGCTTATTTTCGTTGTCAAGTTCACGCAGCTGTTCACGCGCTAGAACAAACAGACAAACGAACAATCGTGGTAAATGGTATAGCCTATGTTACTCGCCAGCCCGAGTTCCCCTCGGAGTTCAACCGTTTGGGCAGCTATATAGAAAACAAACAAACGAACGAGCATGCAATCCTCAGATTTATAGATTTACATATATAGATTTAATAGATATAATTATAGATAGATAGATTAACAATAAAACTATTTTTAACACGTTTGTATAATATACAGCTGCGTCCAGGTAAGAAATTTGTCTTTGACCTACAACTCAACTTTCTAATCACTACACCGATGTTTTAATTAAGAGGAGAATTTCTTTTATGTCGCGTAACATGCGCTCAATGATTTCTACTGATCATATATACATTCATAATATAGAATTTTTCTTCTAAAATCCCATATCTACTTAAAAAGTTTGTTGACTGTATGAACTACACAATAATGCTAGAATAAAGAGATTTTGAGTGGTTCACCAAAAAGCAAATGTTGTTTGAACAGGAGCAAAATACATTCATAATATAGAATTTTTCTTCTAAAATCCCATATCTAGTTAAAACGTTTGTTGACTGTATGAACTACACAATAATACTAGAATAAAGAGATTTTGAGTGGTTCGCCAAAAAGCAAATGTTGTTTGAACAGGAGCAAATTTTGCATTGGTTAGTGTAAATATGGCGGATTCAACTTTTTTGTAGCACACCTGCCTTCATAATTATGATTTTTTCCTTTTGATATGTTTCTCAACCCCCAAATGTTCGGTGTTAAAGTGTGAATAAAAGGTGTGAATAAAGCATTTAAGATCTTTATACTGTCTGAAACAATTAACCACGATTGCCGAAAGCGTCTTGCATCTTCATCTGCATCTGGATCAAGGTTTCACAAATTTATGCATTTGCTTGACCTATAATGCATGAAGACTTATCGACTGAGCAAGGGGTCTTTACGGCAAAATTATCTTGTCCCCGGCCTTTCAGTATACAGATCACCAAACGACGAAGGAGCGAGATTTGTGCGAAAACCCCAAGGGCAAGATAATTTTGCCGTGAAGACAGACGAAGCGAGGTTAAATAAATGGCCAACGGTTCTTAGTTTTATTTGAGTGTTGAGAGTACAAACAGCGAAATCGAAGTAACCGACTTTCAACGAAAACTTCAAACAACAAAACACTTTCAGTCACCGTAAACACTGTTAAACACCATCGTTTTTAACGTATTTAAATTTTTGTCGCGATATAAATCTATTTTCACGATATCTGGTCACCATATTAGGTTGACTTGCATAACTTTTTGATTTCGTTTTTCAATTTCTGTAATGACCGGTCTTTACCGGTTTGTATAGACTGCTCTGGAATCAATTGTATCAAACAAACTGAAATATCTCAAAAACGAAGCAAGTGGACCAAAAACTGTAAAATATGTTACTTTATTTTAAGTGTTCTTCCATATAAGACAAACTTAATTTTCGTGTCATAAGTACTTTAATGATAAGAAAATCAAGATGTATTTTTTGGAGGTAACTTTTTTTAAATGGTTGTCTTATATCCCCAAATACATTGCGATCAGAATTTGTGACGTAGTCTTAGTTGCGTTGTCATATAAGAGGTGCGGTTGCGGTGTCCTTCCCGTTAAACGCTTTCAGACGCAGTTATACATCCATCAAAGTGGTAAAGAAGATGAATTTTACAAACGAGACTCTCCAGTCATCTGGAACGTGTTTCATTGCCGGCCAAAGCTTTAGAGTGTTTGATGGCCGCTTTCCTACCGAGCTACATCGTATCAATCATATTTTTATCTGTATGATAAATGTACTACTTTGTATCACAACTACATTTCTCAATACTCTCACGATTCTAACTTACTTCAAGTCTCCTCGTTTGAAAACCAGTGTGCCTTACTTCCTCATCATGGTTCTTTCCTCTGTCGATCTCGCTGTTGGACTGATTGGTGGTGTGTTGCTTACTTCGGGTACAATCATCGAGCTCAGAGGTGGAAATACATGTAGTCCTTTGTACTACGCCAGCCAAATGGCCACCAAGCTACTGGTAGGCTTATCTATCATGACATTTTTTGTGATAAATATTGAAAGATATCTGGGAGTCATACACCCTTATGTACACAGAAGCAAGGTGACGAAGGGAAGACTTTTGGTATTTTTAATTTGTACGTGGTTTGTTTGGCTGATCACAATTGGCGTCCATTTCGTAAATAACAGATTGGCGGGAATCATAATATTTTATTACCTTGTGCTTCTCCTTGGAAGTACAGTATATATTTATCTGAAAATAGCTGTTGCTATTAGAAAATCTAATAAAGTATTTCCTACACAAACCTCATCACCTGGCACTGGTTCTTCTACACAAGGCTTGTCAGCTGGACAGCAGACAACGAGAAATAAAGTATTTCCTACACAAACCTCATCATCTGGCACTGGTTCTTCAACACAAGGCTTGTCAGCTGGACAGCGGACACCGCGATCGGCTCTTCGACAATTTGTGCGAGACGTAAAGCTGGCGAAATCTTGTTTTCTCGTAATCATTTGTTTTTTCGTCTGTTTTCTACCATCAACAGTTGCAGATGCTCTAAGGTTGGATAGCCCTATCTCACGGGTTTGGATTGTGACATTCGTTCTGATGAACTCCACTTTGAATTCTCTAATCTTATTCTGGAGACATGGCACAGTACGAAACGAGGCCAGAAAAATTCTTTATGGTTAAGCGACAATTAACCTATTTCTGCCTGAGCCTGCCAAAAATTGTTCCTCAATTGTTTTACTCTGTCTTATGCCGTGCAGATGGCTTTATTCGCGTGAAAGGGAGAAGCTCCAGAGATTCTAGGCAGCAATCTAGGTTAACAAATGATTAACGCCATTCCTTCCTAAGGCAGCCGAAATGGTTTCTTTATTTGTTGCTCGTCAAAGAAAGAACTTTCAGACATCCTATAGGCAGCAATAGACAGTAGATAGCCGACATCGAACTTGGAAAACTCTCTGTGCTAAATGTTGTTCTCGTCAAACTGTAACTGCTGTTCTTACGTTCTCTTAAATCGATGTATTATATTAGTCTTTAATTTAGTTTAGCTTAGTTTGTACTATTGTTAATATATATCTTATTGCTGTCGTTATGTTGTAATTTTTGGTGGGACTTTAAAAGTGATTCACGTCCTGTTGTCCTTGCCATCAATCTTATCTATTGATTGTTAAACTAATAAAAAACAAAACCAAACAAATTCAGAGAACAGAGATATAACATGCACAGTATTATCATGCATATGGCTCTGCACATAAGCGGTCTTAACGCGACTTTTCTGCGATCTGCATGATTGGTTCCTGAGCGGTCTTTACACACCGTCTCAAAATTAAGCGATTTTGTGTGGCCCAAATTTTTTCCTGACAAAAGGCTTGCGAATGCGACCTAGCAATGCGGCGTTTGAATTTTAATCGCATTGACAGCTTACTTTCGTTGTCAAGTTCACGCAGCTGTTCACGCGCTAGAACAAACAGACAAACGAACAATCGTGGCAAATATTGGCATAGCCTATGTTACTTGCTAGCCTGAGTTACCTCTGTGGACCAATTTTGTACCCTTGGAGTTTAACCGTGTTTGGGCAGCTATATAGAAAACAAACAAGCGAACGAGCAATTCTCAGATTTATATATATATATATATATATATATATATATATATATATATATATATATATATATATATATATATATATATATTTATATTTACATATAGATATAGATTTAATAGATATAATTATAGATAGATAGATACAGTAGCAAAGATTTTTTACCACACCGATGTTTTAATTATAAGAGGAGAATATTTTCTCTGTCGCATAATATACGCTCAAAACTGATTTCTACTGATCATATCTACATTTATAATTATAGAATTTTTCTTCCAAAATTTCATATATACTTGTTGACTGTATGAACTACACAATAATGCTAGAATAAAGCGATTTTGAGTGGTTTGCCAAAAAGCAAATGTTGTTTGAACAGGAGCAAATTTTGCATTGGTGACTGTAAATATGGCGGATTCAACTTTTTTGTAGCACACCTGCCTTCATAATTATGATTTTTTTTTCTCTGTTGATATGTTTCAACCCCCAAATGTTTGGTGTTAAGGTGTGAATAAAAGTTGTGAATAAAGCTTTTAAGATCTTTATACTGTCTGAAACATGCAATTAGCAAGCACGAATACCGAAAGCGTCTTGCATCTTCAGCTGCATCCAGATCAAGGTTTCACAAATTTATATATTTGCTTGACCTATAATAACAACTTTGTTTGAAAGACTTGTTGACCGAGCTAGAGGTTCTAACGGCAAAATTATTTTGCCCGCGGTCTTTCAGTATACAGACCGAGCAACGAAGGAGCGAGGTTTGTGCGATTTTTAGTTTTGAGGTTTGTACGGTTTTTAGTTTTATTTGAGTGTTGAGAGTACAAACAGCCAAATCGAAGTAACCGACTTTCAACGAAAACTTCAAACAACCAAAACACCTTCAGTCGCCATAAACACTGTCAAACACTATCGTTTTTATCGTATTTAAATTTTTGTCGCGATATAAATCTATTTTCACGATATCTGGTCACCACGTTAGGTTGACTTGCATAACGTTTTTATTTCGTTTTTCAATTTCTGTAATAACCGGTCTTTACCGGTTTGTATAGACTGCTCTGGAACCAATCAAATTGCAGGAAAGTGATACATTTTATCAAAGAAACTGAAATATCTCAAAAACGAAGCAAGACAGTAAACCAAAAACTGTAAAATATGTTAATTTATTTTAAGTGTTCTTCCCTATAAGACACACTTAATTTTCATGTCATATGTACTTTAATGATAAGAAAATCAAGATGGTTTTTTTTGAGGAAATTTTTTTAAATGATTGTCTTAGAAGCTTGTGGTGTTTGGTAGCGTCAAACTGGATGCACTCTTCTCACATGCGGCGAAGGTGAAATTTTTAATCAGATAACTGCTGAGAGCAGGCACTGTGCCACCAACGCCCCATATATCTTAGTAACGAAGCAAGGAAACGAAAAACTGCAAATGATGTTACTTTCAATGTCATTTTAAGTGTTTATTCAAATAAGACACACTTAATTTTCGTTTCACAGACACTTTAGAAGCTATATTCAGACCTTTTAAGGTCTAATTAAAACCAAACCAAATTCGATGCGGACAGCAGTCCTTTGTTTGAGGAGTGCAAAATATTGAAATTCCGTAATTGTTCATTTTTACCAGCTTTTACAGAGCTCTATCAGTTATATCTAACTGTTCTCCCTGGAGGTCCAGTAAGGGCCATCCCTTATTGGTCCAGTGCTATACTGCAGGAGGAAACAGGAGTACCCGGAGGAAACTTAAGTGGTGTTTGGTAGAGTCAAACTGGATGCACTCTTCTCACATGCGGCGAAGGTGAAATATTTAATCAGATAACTGCTGAGAGCAGGCACTGTGCCACCAACGCCCCATATATCTTAGTAACGAAACAAGGAAACGAAAAACTGCAAATGATGTTACTTTCAATGTCATTTTAAGTGTTTATTCAAATAAGACAAACTTAATTTTCGTTTCACAGGCACTTAGAATCTATATTCAGACCTTTTAAGATGTAATTAAAACCCAAACAAATTCGATGCGGACAGCAGTCCTTTGTTTGAGGAGAGCAAAATATTGAAAATTCATAATATTGTTCATTTTTACCAGCTATACGCTGGACGTGGCGAAACAGTCATTTGGAACTCACTTTTCACCCAAATCTTCGGAAGTTCTTCTGATTTTCGTTGGGAAATTCAAAGTTCGTTTTGAACTACGCATTTCATTGGCTGATAGGAACCAAGCAACACAATCAAATGCGGAGTTCAAAACGAACTACGAACTTCCGAACGAACATCCGAAGATTTAGGTGAAAAGTGAGTTGCGAATGACTGTAACAAATACATTTCCAACGCAGACAGGTGAAGAATCTGCATGACATATAGTTTAAGTATAGCTTTTTTAAGACATGCGCTGAACGTCGCACAAAAGACGAATTTAATTCAGACCAATTTAATTGTTTGAATTTTATTTGACGGAACTGCGACGTATATAGCTCGATTAAATTCGATACACGAATTAAATCACTGATTAAATTCGTCTCGGCAATTAAATTCGACTGAGTCAGACGGATAATGCGACGATAATGCGTGTTCGAGTATGTCGAGAACAGTGTTATCAAAAAAAATCCCTAAAAAAGGCTAATAATAGTAATTTGCGTGAGAACAGATATTCGCCAGTTTTCAATTAGCTTCAACCTCTTCAACTTTCTTGCAGCTGAAATTGTCAATTGGTACTATCAAATTATTTACAGCAAAACTCAAATCAAGATTACTATATTTTATTTAACTTTTTCCACACTAAATTATTGACACGGCTATATATATCTATCCCGTTTAACATTTGATACTGTACATTTAAAGTTTCATCGTCATAATATTTTTTTGTAATTTTGTATTTCTAGGATATAAGCCTTAAGCTTTTTCCTATAACTTTCTCACCACTGGTCCTTGTTATATTTTCCACTCCTTTTATTTTTGTGGTAAATTCAATCAATTAAAATTAAGTTGTTAGTTGGTTGTTTTTTTTGATAACTGTTTTTAGATAACTATTAAGAAGAATTTTCTTTCTATGTCGCGTAACATCCGCTCAAAATTGATTTCTATACTGATCATATCTACATTTATAATTATAGAATTTTTTGGATATGCTTCTCATGACCTAGATATGTACTTAAAAAGTGTGTTGACTGTATGAGCTACACATGCAATAATGCTAAAATAAGGAGATTTTGAGTGGTACACCAAAACTAAAATGTTATTTGAACTTAAGTTCTAGGGTTTTCAGCACTTTTAACCGAAAATACGTAACATAGAAAAAATTTGTTCTCTTAAGGTCTTCATTTAGGCTTGCAGGGTCATTTCGGTAAAGTGCTCTCAATTCGTCAAAATTTATGCCACAAAAGCCAATTGTAGTTGCAAATGTTTCAAGTAAAACCAGAGGGCTTCCTCAGGGCGACTTAAGAACAAAGCGTTTCATTTTGTTCAAAAATCTTTTTCGCAGTTTGATTCCGAGATAAATTTCCAGCAAAACGGTGTCAGCGTTTTTTAATTATTGCTTGGTTTTGATTTTATGACTTATTTTGTCCGAATGTTGGTCGAAAAGCACCATTTTCAACTTTGGTCGTCAATAAAATCAGCAAAACTCGACATATCAAAAAACGCTGACACAGTTTTGTCGGAAATTTATCTCAGAATCGAACTACAAAAAACATTTTGAGCAAAATAAAAGGCGTTGTACTTAAGTCGCCCCGAGTGAAGCCCTTCGCTTTAACTTACAAAAATTCACAACTTTTATTGGTTTGTGTTTATCGCAAAATGAAAGACAGCATTACATTCTACAAATTAATAGCTTTCTAACGATATCTATTTTATTTCCATCTTATCTTTCTATTTTATTTATATCTGTAGCATAAATTTTGTCGAATTGAGATCACTTTACCAAAATAACTCTGTAAACCTTAACGAAGATCTTAATTTGCTCTTTGGCCTCGGAAAATCTTTCTAGCCTCGTTTCGTACTATGCCATGTCTCCAGAAAAAGATTATAGAGAATTCAAACTGGAGTTCACCAGAATGAGTGTCATAGTCCAAGCCCGTGAGATAGAGTGACCCAACCTTAGAGCATCTGCAACTGTTTGTGGTAGAAAGCAGACGAAAAAACAAATGATTACAAGAAAACAAGATTTCGCTAGCTTTACGCCTCGTGCAAATTGTCGAAGAGCCGATCTCGTTGTGTGCCCAACTGGCAAGCCTTGTGTTGAAGAACCAGTGCCAGGTGATGAGTTTTGTGTAGGAAATGCTCTGTTAGATTTTCTAATAGCGAGAGCTATTTTCAGGTAAATGTATACTGTACTTCCCCAAAATAGTTGAGCGTTAAAAAATACTAGGTCTCTCGACACTCGACCGTCTAGGAAACCGACGCCGATTGTAATCAGCCAAACAAACCAGATACAAACTAAAGATATCAAAAGTCTTTTCTTAGTTATTTTGCTTCTGTGTACATACGGGTGAACGACTCCCAGATACCTTTCAATATTTATCACAAAAAATGTTATGATTGATAAGCCTACCAGTAGCCTGATGGCCAATTTGGTTGTGTAATACAAAAAGCAAGTATTTCCCCCATTGATGCGGCTTGCAAATTGCGAGGTAACCAACACACCTACAATCAATCCAACATCGAGATCGACAAACGAAAGAACCATGATGAGGAAGTAAGGCACGCTGGTTTTCAAACGAGGAGACTTGAAGTAAGTTAGAATCGTGAGAGTATTGAGAAACGTAGTTGTGATACAAGGTAGTACATTTAATACACATATAACAACAATTTGGATATGGTGTAGCTCGGTAGGAAAGCGGCCATTAAACACTCTAAAGCTCTCGCCAAGAATGAAACACATGATTTCAGATGACTGGATATAGTCTCATTTGTAAAATTCATCTTCTCTGCCACTTTGATGGATGTATAACTGCGTCTGAAAGCGTTTAACGTGAAGGACACCGCAACTGCACCTATTAGGCGACAGCGCATGCAATTAAGTCTACGTCACAAATTGTGGTCGCAAAGTATTTTGGGATATAAGACTGGTTATAAAAACAAATTTTGTTCCCGAACACATCTTGTTTTTCTTATTATTGGGCCTGGACGTACTTGGGCAAAGTTTTTTAGTGCATCTCAAATTTCGTCTTGTATATTAAAAGACGGGCATCTGACGCATTGTGCGTCCAGACAAACTATACGCTTTAATGCGTCTATCGACGCACTAAATCATACAGTTCGTCTGGACGTATTATGCGTCTGAACACGTGTAAAGATGGGCAACAGACGAAGAAAACAAAAAACTGTGACAGCGTTACTAAAGGCTAGAGTTAAATAATACGAAATTACGAAAAAAATATTATGATGACGATGAAACTTTAAGTATCAAATGTTAAACGGTGTAGATATACAGCTATGTCAATAATTTAGTAAAAAAAGATAAATAAAATACAATAACCTTACTCAGAATATGAGTAATTAAAGAATAGGTTTGAGTTTTGCTGTAAATAATCTGAGACTATAGTAAAAATTGACAATTTCAGCTGCAAGAGAGTTGAAGAAGACCCTCGCACGTTTAAAACAATTTGTCTCAAGTGCAACTATGTTCGGAGTCTCACTGACTCAATTTCTTGTGGAATGTAATTATGTAGTACTTATAATGCACTGTGATTTTATTGTTCATAGTTATCTCTAATTGGCTAACGCTGTTGTGGTTCGCCCTGCCATTGTTAAAGCTGCTGTTATTTATATGTTTATTTCTAAGTATGTTACATATGGCGAAGTTAATAAAATAAATAAAATAAGAGGTTTAGAGCTAATTGAAAGCTGACAAATACCTGTTCTTGGTATTAAATGAGTTAAATTTTCGCGCATTTCTTGTGTTAGCCCTATCTCACTCACGGGTTTGGATTGTGACATTCGTTCTGGTGAACTCCAGTTTGAATTATGTAATCTTTTTCTGGAGACATAGCGTAGTACGAAACGAATCTAGAAAAATTTTCCGAGACCAAAGAACAAATTAAGGTCTCCGTTACGGTTTACAGAGTTATTTTGGTGCACTTCCGGAAACCTTACCGTTTTTTGTTGACTACGGTAGTGTACTGTGTGTAGTAAAAAAAGAAAAAGTTTAAGTACTTCGTAAAGTTTGCAGGGTCATTTCGGTAAAGTGCTCTTTATCCATTAGAATTTATGCCATGAAAATAAAATAGATATCGTTAGAAAGCTATTAATTTGTAGAATGCAATGCGGTCTTTGATTTTGTGATAAACACAAACCAATAATAGTTGTGAATATTTTAAGTTAAACCGGAGGACTTCACTCGGGGCGACTTAAGTACAAAGCGTTTTATTTTTTCAAAATCTTTTTTTGCAGTTTACTTCCGAGATAAATTTCCGGCAAAACGCTGTCAGCGTTTATTGATGTGTCGAGATTTTCTGATTTTATTGACGACCATGCAAAGTTGAAAATGCTGCTTTTCGACCAACATTCGGACAAAAGTCATAAAATCGAAACCAGGCAATAAATAAAAAAACCCTGACACCGTTTTGCTGGAAATTTATCTCGGAATCAAACTGCGAAAAATATTTTTGAACAAAATGAAACGCTTTGTTCTTAAATCGCCCTGAGTGAAGCCCTCTGGTTTTACTTGAAAGATTTGCCACTATTGTTGACTTGTGTGGCATAAATTTGGACACATTGAGAGCACTTTACTGAAATGACCCTGCAAACCTTAATGAAGACCTTAAGAGAACAATTTTTTTCTATGTTACGTAGTTTCGATTAAAAGCGCTCAAAACCCTAGAACTTAAGTTCAAATAACATTTTAGTTTTAGTGTACCACTCAAAATCTCCTTATTTTAGCATTATTGTGTAGCTCATACAGTCAACACACTTTTTAAGTACATATATAGGGAATGAGAAGCATATCGAAGAAATTCTGAATGTAGATATGATCAGTATAGAAATCCGTTTTGAGCGCATGTTATTAGAAAGAAAATTCTTCTTAATAGTTACGTAAAAACAGTTACCAAAAAAAACAAAACAATTTAATTTTAATTTATTGAATTTACCACAAAAATAAAAGGATTTAAAAAAGGAGTGGAAAATATAACAAGCTTATATTACGGCTTATATAGTAATTATGATTTTCTCCAAGAGTTAAGTAATACAAAATTACAAAAAAATACTATGATGACGATGAAACTTTAAATGTACAGTATCAAATGTTAAACGGGGTAGATATATAGCCGTATCAATAATTTAGTCTGGAAAAAGTTAAATAAAATATAGTGATCTTGATTTGAGTTTTGCTGTAAATGATTCGATAGTACCAATTGACAATTTCAGCTGCAAGAGAGTTGAAGAGGTTTGAAGCTAATTTTCGCCACCTGCAGCGTAAGCTGGTATAAATGAACAATTACGGATTTTCAATATTTTGCTTTACTTAAAAAGCACTGCTGTCCGCATCGAATTTGTTTTGGTTTGAATTAGACCTTAAAAGGTCTGAATATAGCTTCTAAAGTGCCTGTGAAACGAAAATTAAGTTTGTCTTATTTGAATAAACACTTAAAATGACATTGAAAGTAACATCATTTGCAGTTTTTCGGCCCTCCCTTCGTTGTTAAGATAAGGGGTGTTGGTAGCACAGTGGTTAGCGCAAATGCCTATCACCTCTGCGACGTGGGTTCGATAGCTGATTAAAAATTTCACCTTCACCGCATGTGAGAAGAGTGCGTCCAGTTTGACTCTACCAACACCACAAGTTTCCTACGGGTACTCCGGTTTCTTGCTGTAGTGACACTGCACCAATAACGGATGGCCCTTACTGGACCTCCATGGAGGTCCATTAAGGGTCAGGGGAAACAGATATAACTGATATAGCTTTATAAAATAACATGTGTATACTACGCGAGCCCTGATTGGTCAATTGCCGTGTTTGGATGAGAGTATCCAAACACGAAAAATTCCCGCCAAAACGAGTTTTTGAAAATGTCGCACAGTATATTCACTTGTGATTATTTTATAAAAGCAATACCAAATGTTTTTTTTCCGTGTTTGGAGACTCTTATCCAAACAATTGGGAAATTGCTCGACTTTCGAAAAGCTAAAAACACTCGCCTATACGGCTCGTGTTTTGTTACGCTTTTCTCCAGTCTCACAATTTCCCGCGTGTTTGGATCAGAGTATCCAAACACGGAAAACCATTTGGTATTTCTTTAATCCAGTATAAATAAGATTAGTTTATATTTCAGGTTGATATGTAAATTTCACATGTTGTAACGTACATGCATGTTCATAATTACTTACCGCAGGTTATATTGTTGCTATTATCAAACGAAATCACTTGAAATTGTATACATGTTTGGTGTTTTTCATGGAACACACGCACATGCTTCCTTCGAATTAAGTTTGGTTTGATAATATAGATCAAACAACCTGAAATATCTCAACAACGAGCAAGGAAACGAAAAACTGCAAAGGATGTTTCTTTGTCATTTTAAGTGTTCTTTCGAATAAGACGGACTTAATTTTCGCTTCACAAGGCACTTTACCATCAACCTTCATCAATTTTAGTTTATTCTAATTAGACCTTAAAATGTGTGAATATAGCTTTTAAGGCCTTACTGACTGTGTCTCGAATAAAATATCAACAAAGATTACCGGAAGTGTCTTCTAAATGCTGCTGCTTTCTAGTAAGGTACTAGAAATACATTAATGCAAACCCCTCATGTTCATTGTTTATTATTAGTAATGTACTCTGCGTTCAATCCCAGGGGTGTATTAATACCACTGAACCCTTAAATTATGTTGGTCACTCCAGACAAAGGAATTGCATTTTTTTACCCTGTTTCACACAAAATGGCTAAAAATGGTACACAGTTCCAAACTGAAAGAAAGGAAAACATAGGGTACTTTGTGCTAGCCTGAATAACTGCCAGCGTATAAGAACAGACCTTGCACCAGATCAAAAGTGTGATAATTATTACACCGGTACCCTGTTCCAAACTAAAAATGGCAAAAAAGAAAACCATTCCCCTTCCATTGGCACATCCCTGTATAGTCAATATATGGGAGTCCCGAACCTCCCATTTTAGCATACCAGTATAAATTATATTGTCTTTTTGCACAAAATACAATATTTTGACAACCCATTTGTATTGCTGTTTAATTGGCTTATTATACCACAGCAAGTATGTGACTATTAAGGCAACCAGAATTTTTTCAGCTTTGGCAAATGCCCAACATAACAGCAATGCCCTAGGTAAACATTTTTAAAAGTACTGTGGATAAATGCCCCACTCCCAGACATAAAAAGTTTGCAAATGCCTGACACTGTTCCAGGGAGGAATAGCTAGGCATTACTCCAATTGATGAATTTATAATGAATACATAATACATGTGCAGTACAGTACAGTACAGTACAGTACAGTACAGTACAGTACAGTACAGTACAGTACAGTACAGTACAGTACAGTACAGTACAGTACAGTAAGGTACAGTAAATGCATAAAAATGTCAAATAAATAATGGTACAGTACATGTATGCCACCAACAATTCCTACACAGAGATATATTGTTATTACGTTTTCTTTTGTTATTAATAAATAAATATTTAAAAAAATATCTCTGTACCTTCGCATATTTCTCGGCCTCATTCATTTCCCACATGTGTTATAAAATAAATTCACATAAATTCACGTTTTTCTCTTCGCTGCATGTCTCTCTTTCTTTTGGCTATTCTTTTTGCTGTGTTTTCTTGCATAATTTCTAGCCTTTCTCTTCGCTGTTCCTCTCCGCTGTTGTAGTTCTAGACACCGTGTTCAGCCTTGAAACTGCGAGTCGCTCTTTTCGTTTCTTCGACTATAAACTTGGATTGTATTTTGTTTTCCTCATTGAAGTCGCTTTAATATATACTGTAGTTCTCCTTGTAATTGTCTGTCTCTTGCTCTAGCCTGCTGCTGTTCCATCCGTTCGTTCGTTCGCTTGTTTCTTTATCTTGTCTTTCTCTTGAATACATCTCAACATTTCTAGCCTATAAACATGTTTTCTTCTCCGAACTTTTGTACTCAAACTCGAACGAAAGTGACGTTTTTGACGTAAAATAGCAAAACTACAGAGAAAACGTGTACCCTTTTAACCCCGCAGATCCCCGACATGGTCTCCGTTGATCGTTACATATAAATAAATAAATAAATAAATAATTATATGTATATATATATATATATATATATATATATACACACAAATGGATCCTCCAAAACGCCAACATGGGTACAATCCCCGACCGGACGTACCGCCCAACTCCGTCGAGATTAGTACCCTCGCGTCGCGAGGCCCGCTTCGCGAACCACACGAACACGAGGGGATGACTTAAATTATCTCTTACCAAATTTCTATAAAAAGCCCAACAATCTTTATTTAACAAGACACCTGGGTCAGGGATTCACTCGGGCTACTAGCAAAACACGGAGGTGCTTCGGTAAAAGGTACTGATTGAAGTGTTGCGGCAATCATAAAATCAGAACCTGAATCAAAGCCTGGATGTGGTGCATACATAACTGGCGTTAGCCAGAGTAAAATACTAAAAACTCTATCGTTCCAAAAGAAACAATACAGGCGGGGAAGCGTTAAACTACAAAGTCAGTCAGTCATTTTCGAAATCTACCAACAGGGTGCAAGAACACCTTGATCAAAAGGCAAAACTGCTCAAGTTTTTGTCCAACTCCAAAAGCGAAAGGCGCAAAGAACTTACAACATGCCTCACGGCCTCACTCAGTCACACTGCTAACAACTCACCGGAAGTATGAATAGTAGGGGAAGTATATAAATTGTGCAAAAATGCAATTATTTTGTGACGGAGAAAAAGCAGAAACAGAAATGAAGGCGAAACCCAGACTCGGTCTACCGTAGATAGCCCGAGTAATAACAGCAATGCTAAATAGTTTCAAAATTATTACGAACTGCACTAGTTTATATATTTTGTCATGGGCAAAATTTCGTAAAACTTAAAATCTTCACCGAATCACGGGACGAAAGTCTTAACGTAATGTAATGATGCTATACCGATACAGAAAATGGATATTTGCGATCGAATTTAGAGAATGGGAGATTAAGATGTACAAGGAAATAGGCAAAAAACTTATACACTAGAAAAAGATGTGTTTTCAAAGTGTTTATTTAAGATAACAGAGTAACATCTTTTGCTGTTTTTCGTTTTCTTGCTTCGTCGTTGAGATATTCAATTTATATAGATATTTTTTGTGGAAACAACACGTTTAATTTATTATTTGCTAAGCTTTCGGCCGTTGATCACTCAGGCCTTCATGTTATTGCATGCTCATATTATTGTTATTGCCCTTGTTGTTGTTGCTCTGAAGGCCTGAGTCAACAGGCCGAAAGCTTAGCAAATAATAAATTATGCGTTGTGTTTCCACAAAATTTATCTCTATTACATTATCGCCATGAAAACTTTCAAAGAATTAATATTTCAGTTACAAATTAAACATTTTGAGACTTGACGTCACATGTGTATAACTCAATTATTTACAAATCCATTTAAAAGTTGTTTTTTTCAGTTGCCGTTTAAAGTCTTTAATAGATTTATATAATTTGAGATCGCGATTCTGAGAGTTCCATATTTTGACTGTTCGGTTTATTAAATGTTCTCTGTCTCTTGCTGTTTTAAATAAAAAGATATTCAGACTCTGTGAGTTCCTTGTCATACGTTTTGACACTTGGCGTTTGGTAAACTGCTCGAATAAATAATTAGGAGCACAACTTGTCATATTATAGCATTACGAAAATAAAGCTGCTGTCTCACGGGGAGCCAGCTGAGTTCCTTCAGGATAGAGGTTACGTGATTGTACTTCTTCACCCCACTAACGATGCGGCACGCAAAATTCTGAACTGCTTGAAGCTTATTTAAGTCAGTTTCCGAGGTATTACTCGACACATTGGAACAATAAAATAACTTACTAAAGACTATATAGGGTGTTGATAATAATTATTAAATTAGTATGGCTTGTCAAAAGCATGTTTAACACGATTGATTTGATCTAATGGAGACATACAAGAAGAAACTGTAGATAATATCATCATCATCATCATTCGTTTTGTAAATACAAACAAACGTAAAGTAATGTAATGGCACACAATAGCTATAAAGTAATGGAAGTTCGGTCAATCAATCAGTCAATCAATAAAACAATACTGAATGTCAAAATCAGGCCGACCAGACATGGCGATCCAATGCAGTACAGGGGTTAGCCCTGTGTCGCTGCACACAAGTTTCAGCAGTGTTTGGCTTGACCACCACGGCTTTTCGCCTCAATTGGCTCCCACACTCATAACAATACTGGCTACCTCTTCTCTGTGACGAATGATGTGTCCATGCACAAGTGCGATGTGGTCATTAAAAGTTAGGTTAGGATCTTTTTCAACCTTAATGGAAGTCTTCAACTCTGGATATCATTTTTCTGCTACCAAATAGTATAAGTTTCGTTTTGCCTGGGTTTAAGAGTAAAATAATATACACTTAATATCTGGTCGCGAGACGAAGTCGAGGGAAACATCGAGACTCTCGGGAAAACAAAACTAAATGTTTCCCGAGGGTTCATGCATTAAGTGCTTTGTTATATAGCTGGGGTTTTGTTGGATTTTAAGTAAGATATGCTTGTCTCAAAGATTAAGCCATTTCTTGTCTAAGTATAAGCACTTGTGCTGTGAAACTGCGAGTGGCTCATTAAATCAGTTATCGTTTATTTGATTGTACCTCTACTACTTGGATAACCGTAGTAATTCTAGAGATAATACATACGAAAAGTCCCGACTTTTGGAAGGGATGTATTATTAGATTAAAAACCAATGCGGGTTCACGCCCGGTGTGTTGGTGATTCATAATAACTCTTCGAATCGCATGGCCTCGCGTGCTGGCGATGTTTCATTCAAATTTCTACCCTATCAACTGTTGATGGTAAGGTTTACACTGTTTAGCTAGACTTTCATTAAGTAGTTGTTGCCTGAGCGGGCAACAATTGTCACAATATTGTCCACACGGGAAACATTTGATTTGTCTACTGCCATGTGACCATAAATGAACCAATAGCAGTCTGAGTTACAACTAGCAAAAACCCAGCTATATAACAAGTAGTAAATATTTAACTTTTGCGAATTATCACAGGCACCTTATCACACTGCGAATTATCACATCTTATCACATCACACCTTTCTTTACTTTTAGGTTAATCCTAACATCAAATTTGAAGTATTTATCCACAAAGTTGATGGTATATCTGATGACCACAAAATAGGTAATGTGCGCCCTTTGTATTTTGTTTAAATACAGATTCAAATAACTAAAAAGAAAAACTGTGAACAAATAATGGCTATACAGGGTGTCCAAAAAAACTTTGAATACATATGCATGTGAAAACTGACCGCAGGGGAATAAAGTTTGATTCCAAATGAATCAATGGGCATCATGTGGGGTTCCTTGGGGTAATGACAATGCTTATGAGAGTTCCATGCACATGTTTGCCATGTAGGCAGAAGTGCACTTTAAAATCTTGGTCTAGCATACATAATTTGGACAAGTTCAAATTTTGATGTTGCCTCTTTAAAATGACTACAGGAAGCGAGTAGATAACTACTTAGCTCTGAAAATTTCAGACAACAAAGAAAGTGGGATGGGCTTCTGGCGTGATATATAAATTTACTTCTTGTACCATAATTAAAGAAGATGCACCTCATAAATGGATGGGGGCATTTTTGGGACACCCTGTAGAGAGCCAAATATAAGATACAATAATTTAAAATATTCTGAGAAAGAAATTGTTTTTTATCTGTAATATCTAGTTTTAGCGTTGGGCCAACAGTTGGTGTAGCAATAAGAAGCCGACATATTTAAAGTCCCTATGCAACGAAATTTCAACCCTGTTTTTTTTATGATTGCGTTTGAAAGAACACTTAATATGACAAAGTAACATCTTTTGTAGAATTTCGTTTCCTTGCTTCATTCTTGAGATACTTGGGTTTGTTTGATATGTAAATGTGATATCACAGTACATAATGACTTTTTAGAGAAGTATGATTTTTTTGAGAGTATTATCGAAAGTACTTAATAAAAATTTGCACTTGCATGTATGTAGCCATGACTTGTCACTAAACGTGTGTAGCTGTGTGTAAAATATTTGGACCATCCTAATATTGAAGCTCTTTCAAAAAGTCATTATGCAGTGTGAGGTTGCATATCAAACAAACCTGAATATCTCAAGAATGAAGCAAGGAAACGAAATTCTACAAAAGATGTTACTTCAGCACTGTTCTCCTATTAATACCAGCATTTATGCTGATAGGATCTTCAACAGTTTAAATAAAGATTTTATTATTATTATTATTATTATTTAAGTATTCTTTCAAATGCAATCATAAAAAATAGGCACGCTTGGGCGTACATGTATCGTCAGACTGCTCAGACTGACTCGGGATGTGATTGGAAAAACCTTCTGAAATTTGATTGGTCCCGAAGAATATTCTATTGTTACTACTACTCGCATGCGCAGTAGATACAGAAACAAATTGAAGGTAATCTGGGCAATAGAAAGCTAATATGGAAAACAATAAACACTGTCATGACAAGACAAAAATTATTCTATCCAAATTAAGTGTTAGACCAGCATCTTGCAATACAGTGTTGTCTAAACCCTATTAAATTCCAGAGTTCTTAAATAAACATACTACCAGCGTAAGGCCTAATTTAGCAAGTCAACTGATTCCTTCGGATGAAGACTTGCCCTCATTTGAAGACTATTCCTCCAGTCGGCTCTACTTTTTCTATTGAGAAAGCTACTGTAGAGGAAATTTTCAATTTTTAAAATTCTTTGAAACTAGACAAAGCTACAGGATTAAACAACATTCCGGCCAAGTTACTTAAAATAGGCGCAGCTATATACGCTATCTAGCTATCTCTTTATGTAACATTTATAACTAGAGGGTTATTAGAGAGGTTTAAAAAGAAAACGAGCCAGACTGCTTGAAAATGAGCCAGACCAGCCAGAAAACGAGCCAGAATGCTTGATTGACTAAATTCGATCACAATTTAATGGATTGGTCGTTGGTCTATGGCCAACCCTTCTGCAAACTTTCATGAAAATCGGTGCAATAGTTTTTGAGATATCCTGGCGAGAGACAGACAAACAAACCAACAGATAAACAAACAAGGCTTACGAAGAGGCTTTATACAACAACCCTTACAAATTGTTTTCCTCCGAAGAGGCTCTAGTGTTCTCCTCCGAAGAGGCTTACAACGAGGCTTAATACAATTTGTTCTCCTCCGAAGAGGCTCAATTTTCCCCTGAAAAGGCTTACTATATAATACCATTAGCCTTTGGTAAATCATGTAAAACTGTGGTAAATCATACTTACGACAAATTTGTGGTAATTAATCATCAAAGTACTTACTAATTAATAAACTGAAGTGAGCACCAACACAGCTAGAGCGCAACTGAACAAAGTCAAAATACACAGTTTTATCGCAAAACATTTCGCAAAACCATAAGTCATAACGTGATGTTGAGATCGGAAAACCTCGGTCCGCCTATATCTTCGTATTCGCTATTTGATGAGTTACGAACGATACTGCCTCTTCGTACTCGCTGTTTGATTGGCTCCGATTCTTCTATTGTTACTAATTACACTTTGATTGTTACTTACACTTTTGACCCTACATGACAGCATATATTTTGCAGTTTTTCGTTTCCTTGCTTCGTTCGTGGGATATTTTAGTTTGTTTGATATGCAAATTAAACATTTTGACGTCACACGTGCATAATGAGTTATCGAAAAAGTTATATATCGTTGATCTAAATGTTTAGTGTTGTGGTAATATCTCAAGAACAAAGCAAGGAAACGAAAAACTGCAAAATATGTTACTCTATAATTTATAGTGTTCTTTCAAATAAGACAAACTTAATTTTCGTTTCATATAAGCACTTTGACAGTTAGAGAATAAGAATGAGCGTAAAGCAGTCGCACGAAATGTTGTTTTAAGGGGCGATTACATGGACTGCAGGGCTATAGCCCGCTTTATATTTAAAACGCTTTTTTTAACATTTCGATTACATGGCAACCTGGCTAGCCCGGTTAACTGGGATGAAAATGTCCATGTAATCGTTTTCATCCCGGCAAAGCCGCTGAAAAACTGTTGAGCCCGCTTCGATACGCGTTCGTTTACTTGACTGTGTGAAAAAATATAGTGCTGAAAGGAACTGAAATAGAACATCAAAACGTTGTTCGTGTGTTTCGTGATCGTAGCGAAGACTTCATAAATTAATTAGTCTTCGTAAGGACGCTTTAATTCGTGGGTTAGCTAAGACTATAATAATAGTCTTTTTATTAACGATGGGCTTACAAAATAAATAATGGACTAATTAGTAATTAGTGTAAAACTGAAGTGAAACTAATGTAACTTTGCCCTTATTTACTTGATAATTGCGAATTTCGGCTTGAAATCATCCGATTTCAAAGGCTTTCGAAGGCTTCCAATTGGGCAATTTAAACGGGAGAAAATAAGTCGCGACTTAATTAAGACGCGTCCTATTTATGTCGTGAACACACTCGTATAAACAGTCAATTTCTAATAAGTCGCGACTTATTTTGGATTAGCTTTCAATTCTGTTCTTATGTTTGTCGCGACTTATTAGAAATTGACCGGTTATACGAGTGTGTTCGCGACTTAAATAGGACACGTCTTAATTAAGTCGCGACTTATTTTCTCCCGTTTAAATGGCCCAATTACAAATACAAATACAAATACAAATACAAATACAAATACAAATACAAATAAACTTTATTTAAAGAGGGTAAAACCAATTACAAGTAATGTATTCTCCCTGGTGGCCCTCTAATTCTAATTATAACTATCGATATATAGTAAGTAGTATAATTCTAATTATAACTATCGATATATATATAGTAGTAGTATAATTCTAGTATATAGTGGTAGTATAATTCTAATTATAACTATCGATATATATATAGGGAACTTAGCAAGCTAGGACGACGACGGCAATCTAATGTTCAGTATCTAACATATAAATCAGGAATCTATTTACATAGTATTGAATACTTAAAGTATGTTTTTCAACATCCAAAAGCTTTAGAGTTCTAAAAGAGTTTTGTCGCATAGTTTCAAGTCAAATTCAACTAGCACGTTTTGCCGTTTCAAGAGCTACCGTCGTCCTGAAGACGTGAAAATGATTTGAATAACGTTGTATGTAGAACGGGAACGGCGTTAGGATTACTCTTGGGACTAAAAGTTATTCATTTTCTTTGTTGTGATAGAAAAATTCTATTGTATTAAGGACGTTGTCCTTGACGTTCGCGTTGTATTTGCTTAAGCTCTCTAAAGCCGGTTTTCCACTAGGCGATTTTTTTCGCGCGAAGCGACTTTTCTTTGTTCGAATTCAATAGATTTCTTATTAGTTCTAGCTCAGAGCTCACGAGACAAAAGAAAAAGTCGCTTCGCGCGAAAAAAGTCGCCTAGTGGAAAACCGGCTTTATGCGGCTCGCGGGCCACTTTTTTGGTTCTTTCCACGTTTTGACGTCATCTGTGCATCTATAACTGAACAGACAACATGGAATGTACTTGTTAAATACAGGCCGTGTAACATTAATCGCTACATATTTTCTCAAAACAGAAATTCAAAGAGATATCCATCAACGAGCAAATGACGAACTAACAGATGCTGGCTTGGAAAGTTTATATCTAAGGTATCAAAGTTGTGTGGTGCGCAGGCAGTGTTGAAACACAAATCGAAATATAGTAAGGTTGGTTGTACTGCCGATACATGGAACATAGAAGTCCAACGTTTCGACTACGTTCATGCTTCGGCAGCTAGTATATTTAACCTTAAGATTTCAGCGATGGAAGTACCAGGCGGAAAACGTAGTCGGGTGATAAATATTATTGCCCAGCAGATAACTTTTAAAAACACCATATCGAATAGGAGTACATTGAGAAGATTGAAATACTTTAATAAAAAACTAACGTTTCGTCACTACACGAGTAACATCATCAGAGTGATATAGATTTACATAAATTCTTGGCTTAAATAACCTAGGCAATTACAAAAATAGAAATGAGGAAATAGAGAAAGGTGATAGGTGTAGCATCGTGTCAGGAGATCAAAACAACGCTAACGGAAAGGAACTGATGTTGGCATTAAGTGAAGGATTTGTTTTAGATATTAATAAACTCTCTTTAAGGAGGACCTCGAACTGCGAGTTACCGGTGGAGAGAATGGAAAAATCTTCAAAGGAAATCGGATGTCCGGTTTTTTTCGTATGTGTTAAGACACTGGATGATTGGGAAGGAAAAGGAATCTCATTACCTGTGTAGGCCGAAATGCCCATATGCTCGCAGACCCTGGTGTGTAAATGACGGCATGTTTTACCGATATACAAAGTGGAACAGCTTTGACACGTAAATTTATAAAGAACGTTGGATCTTAGGCGCATAGGAATCCGGTCTTTAAAGCGAAAGAAGCTTGAGATTCGGCAGACTGGTCGAAATACTATTCGAAGGCTAATGTGCGGATATGAAGATGACAATAATTTTAAAAGTTGTTGGCGGATTTGTAGGCCATGATTACCAGTGAAAGGTAAAATAAGGTAAATCTCGTAATCACATTGAACGTTTAATGGTAAAATGGTAAATCTCGTAATCACATTGAACGTTTTCTTAACTATTTGAATGCACAACACCCTAACATTAAATTTACATGCGAAATTGAAACTGATAAAACATTATCCTTTCTCGACATAACAGTCCGTAGGTCTGATAACTCCTTTATCACTTCCGTTTACCGAGAACCAACATTTACCGGACTTTTTACCAATTTCGAAAGTTTTTTACCTATTATTTACAAAAGAGGTCTCATCTACACTCTTTTATTTCGCTACTTCAACATATGTTCCTCCTATATAATTTTTCAAGAAGAACTCTCAAAATTTAAGAATTTGTTACTTCATAACGGCTACCCTGAACGGTTTTTAGACCAGTGTTTTCGCATTTGCTTGAATAAGATTTTTGATCCGCCAGTCAAACCACTCACTGCACCTAAGTTGCAGTTTTCACTTATTTTACCATTCACTGGTAATCATGGCCTACAAATCCGCCAACAACTTTTAAAATTATTGTCATCTTCATATCCGCACATTAGCCTTCGAATAGTATTTCGACCAGTCTGCCGAATCTCAAGCTTCTTTCGCTTTAAAGACCGGATTCCTATGCGCCTAAGATCCAACGTTGTTTATAAATTTACGTGTCAAAGCTGTTCCGCTTTGTATATCGGTAAAACATGCCGTCATTTACACACCAGGGTCTGCGAGCATATGGGCATTTCGGCCTACACAGGTAATGAGATTCCTTTTCCTTCCCAATCATCCAGTGTCTTAACACATACAAAAAAAAACGGACATCCGATTTCCTTTGAAGATTTTTCCATTCTCTCCACCGGTAACTCGCAGTTCGAGGTCCTCCTTAAAGAGAGTTTATTAATATCTAAAACAAATCCTTCACTTAATGCCAACATCAGTTCCTTTCCGTTAGCGTTGTTTTGATCTCCTGACACGAGTCACACGACGCTACACCTATCACCTTTCTCTATTTCCTCATTTCTATTTTTGTAATTGCCTAGGTTATTTAAGCCAAGAATTTATGTAAATCTATATCACTCTGATGATGTTACTCGTGTAGTGACGAAACGTTAGTTTTTTATTAAAGTATTTCAATCTTCTCAATGTATTCCTATTCGATATGGTGTTTTTAAAAGTTATCTGCTGGGCAATAATATTTATCACCCGACTATATTTAACCTTACTATATACCATTCGATTTATATCTAAGGTATAGACAATCTCGTTCCCAGAGCCCAGGATTCTTGTTATCCGGAAGAAGAATTATATAGAGTTCACTGTGTTCATCAGCCAATGAAGTATCGATGTGAAACGGATTATCCCAAAGTCTCTCGTATCCTGGGTGGGGAACGTGGGCTCTGGGAACGAGATTGAGGTATAGACCACTTTCATAATCGCTACTGCTTTAAATATTCTTTTGTGTGAATCTAAATGAACCTCTCTGACCTTTTCTGACGCAAAGATTCTTTTGAATTGCAGACATACAAACGAGGCGAGAAAGGCTTATTAAGATGCACATAAAAGAATACACGATTTTCGAAACTCAACTGCGCATCAGAGTGACGCGTTGAGTCGGGATAAAACTAATTTCAGTTCATAACATCTAGAGCTGAGGTTTGGAATTTAAATGCAAATGAATACTATCAGTCTATGCCTGATGTTATGAATTGAAATGAGTTTGATCCCGATTCAGAACTGACATTCGAAAACCGTGTATATTCAAATTAGTCGTTATTATTTGGCTAGGAAGAGGTTAGATGGGGTACCCTGGTTTCAGACGCTCTTGAAAGGAGGCGAGCTGGAAGGGGTGACGAGACGAAAAAGAAGAGCCTCTGGTCGAATCGGTTGAGAATCTCACATTCATGCAGCTACTTTGATCTCAGAAGTTCTATGCCGCCCGCTCCATACCCCTCCCCCCTCCCCCCTGCGAAATACCAGAGTTGGAAAAAGTATTCAACCTTCCTCCGGATGGGTTTCTAAGTTTAGATAACCTTCCTCAAAATATATAGCGAGAATTTTGTGTTTTGCAACGTTCATAAATACTGCGTGACTTTCACAGTACCTTGGTTTTCTAGGTTTTCCTATATAGGTAAGCTTTGGCATACTACAATAGCTACTAATAACTGACCGCTGCTGACTGACAGCCTACTAACTACCCTCGCCTGCTGCGAACATACAGACATCA
The DNA here is from genome assembly GCA_964035015.1 of Corallium rubrum. Lineage (NCBI taxonomy): Eukaryota > Metazoa > Cnidaria > Anthozoa > Scleralcyonacea > Coralliidae > Corallium > Corallium rubrum. The sequence continues at coordinate 11,561,960 of OZ036005.1, forward strand.
CAGCAGACATCAGCGTACATGTCTCACACATGTAACTGCTGCCACTGCCAGTGCTGCATAATTGTTGGTTAGCCAATGTTTTGCTGCAAATCGCTTTTCTTCTCGACACCTTGCTTGGTCAGTTGTAACTTTCTCAGATTACCGAATGCGATGTTTCACGTGTTTTCACCTTAAACGTTCCTCCGGGTGGTACCCGCATACCCGCAGCTTTTTACCAACTCTGCGAGATACTGAAAGCAGTGAGAGAACCTCTGGTCGAAGACGCTGTTTCTTTGATTGCTCCGAGCCAATGATCAAGTCGTAAGGATCCGCTGGGCCAATCAGAAAATAGGGTCAAGATCTGACCCAATATTTCAGTCAGCTTCTATAGTTGGTTTTTCATCTCTTGAAATTATGGAATACGTCACAGACGCGTTCAGTGGCTCACGCGTGCGGCTATATAGGCTCGATTTTCAGTCGTCTCCCGGGTCCCGTTATACTTACCTCTCCCGAAAGAGACGGCTGGACGCGTGAACCACAGAACGTGTCTGTGACGTTTTGCATAAATTAATTTCACGATATCAAAAAACCATAGAAGCTGACTGAAATATATAAGTGACTTTTCCAATCCTGTAGGCTGAAAGACAAAAATATCCCATGGCCATTAACCAATTTCTCTATAGAGCTTCCTTTTGTAAAACTTCTATACAATCAATCTTAAACGTTTCTAAAATGCGATCGCATGCCTCACTCATCAGCAGTCTGTTGATCGTCATTTTGAACTTACGGGGCAATTCATGCAATAATCCCAATCATCTCAATATATGCCTGCTGAAAATGTGCTGGCATGTTTGTGATTGGTGCAAATCGACAATGGACAAGCTCACTAGTCCAGCTGTGATTTCGGGAGAGGTAAGTACCGGAGCCCGAGTTACGGCTGGAAATCGAGCTCAGCGTCCAGCCGTCTCTTTCGGGGGAGGTATGTATACCGGGCCCGGAATGCGACTGGGAATAGAGCCTATAGTATCGCAGGGTCACGGGATTCCTATTCCTCGGTATTGCATTTTCGCAGCTAGTTCCGGAAGGACGTTCTGGAGTAATGTTGCAGGTGTAAAGTAAGATTTTGTTGTCTTTTTGTTTAGTTTTTATCTAACAAGTATCTATGACCATTCAATATTCGAGGTAGGTCGATTTCGTCTTTTATGGTTATGTTTATAATCTAACTGTGACGAATAAAATTGTCTGGCGTTGTCCGGAGTAAAATGCATGACTTGAGAGTCGGGTGCCGCTTAGAAAGAGTTCAGTTAAGAGGGGTTGAAACGACTCTTCTGGAAAGTTGATATGCGTTTTAACCACTGATATATATATATATATATATATATATATATATATATATATATATATTGCATTTTTCGCAACTGCTCCCGGTTTGGTCTTAAAATGTATATATTCTACACTCGAATTTTCCTTCACCCTAAATCCTCAGAACATGCTCTATAATCGAGTGAAATGCCCAATATCATTTATAATATACCCAATTCTCTCCTGGCATTACCACCTTATTATATATACAGAACTCGCGATCGAGCTCTCGGCAACGGCCTCCGTGGCTCAGTGGTCAGAGCATTGCACTAGAATCGCAAGGTCGTGGGTTCAATTCCTGCCGGAGGGCTTGTGTAGTTGCATTTTTCGCAACTGCTCCCGGTTTGGTCTTAAAATGTATATATTCTACACTCGAATTTTCCTTCACCCTAAATCCTCAGAACATGCTCTATAATCGAGTGAAATGCCCAATATCATTTATAATATACCCAATTCTCTCCTGGCATTACCACCTTATTATATATACAGAACTCGCGATCGAGCTCTCGGCAACGGCCTCCGTGGCTCAGTGGTCAGAGCATTGCACTAGAATCGCAAGGTCGTGGGTTCAATTCCTGCCGGAGGGCTTGTGTAGTTGCATTTTTCGCAACTGCTCCCGGTTTGGTCTTAAAATGTATATATTCTACACTCGAATTTTCCTTCACCCTAAATCCTCAGAACATGCTCTATAATCGAGTGAAATGCCCAATATCATTTATAATATACCCAATTCTCTCCTGGCATTACCACCTTATTATATATACAGAACTCGCGATCGAGCTCTCGGCAACGGCCTCCGTGGCTCAGTGGTCAGAGCATTGCACTAGAATCGCAAGGTCGTGGGTTCAATTCCTGCCGGAGGGCTTGTGTAGTTGCATTTTTCGCAACTGCTCCCGGTTTGGTCTTAAAATGTATATATTCTACACTCGAATTTTCCTTCACCCTAAATCCTCAGAACATGCTCTATAATCGAGTGAAATGCCCAATATCATTTATATATATATATATATATATATATATATATAATATCAACCAACTCGTGGTCTATTACAAATCCGGATTTCTGATTGGCTGAGCTATTAGTGGTCTATTGGTGATAGACCATAGTAGCGTTATCCAATGATAAACTTTCTTATACTCCTATTCTGACCAATCAGAAGCCACGGCATATTCACGCTGCGAGCAAAACATGGAAACTAGGCCAAACATGGCGTCCGCTGAAATTTATAGACGAGTGATGAAATCATGAAAACAATGGCCCGAAAGTAATGGAAAATTGTTCAGTTTGACATTTTGGAATAAAACGAAATAACACGTTTTACTGCTTAAAGTGTATATGAAACGAAAATTTAGTTTGTCTTATTTGAAAGAACTCTTAAAATAATAGGGAATATTAATTTACGGCTTTTTCATATTTTACTTAGTTCTTGAGATATTTAGACTTATGTGATATTCAAATGAGATAACTTATTTATGGTTCGTTTTTTTCTAATTAACATATTCGAAAATCGTGAATATTTTTAAGATTATTGATCAAAATCACTTGTAACTTGTCTTTCATGTTTAGTTGCATGAACTGTAGCAATATGCAAAGTTTCAAGTGATTTTGTTCAATAATCTTAAAAATATTCGCGATTTTCGAATATGTTAATTAGAAAAAAACGAACCATAAGTTATCTCATTTGAATATCACATAAGTCTAAATATCTCAAGAACTAAGTAAAATATGAAAAAGCTGTAAATTGATATTCCCCATTATTTTAAGAGTTCTTTCAAATAAGACAAACTTAATTTTCGTTTCATATACACTTTAATAATACCAGCAAATGCTAAAACTAAGCTTCTAAACCTTGTACAGTGTTCTTTTTTTATACCAATAGCATAATTTTTTTGAATGTTGGCTTTTTTCGTCTCTTTTCGTGTTCCGAAAACATACAAAGTTTCCGTGGCGGCCATCTTGGTACTCCCGATGCGTCATCTTCGTTGGCTTCATTTTTGGAGCCAGATGACCAATCAAGTTTATATAAAGAGATCAATGGTTTTCCCTTTTTCTCTATTCTATCCTTTCCTTTCTTCTTCCTATTCGTTTGCTTTATTTTTCCCGGAGCGAGGGTGCTAATCTCGCCTTGCGTGGAGTCTACTTTATACTCGTGTTGAAAAAGTACTCGAACAAATTTGAGCCATGGTCTGACGCCAAACAATTTTACACACCAAACCTGAAACTTCTAGATTTACAACAGTAAATAAGTTAACTCTTTCTTACATTCATTGCAGGCTTTTAGCAAGGTGGTGCAGAAACTAATTCCACAGCTACCAACCCTGGAAAACCTCTTAGATATACTCATTTCGGTAAGAGATTTCAATGACACCCCAAGTATTCGCATCATTTTATTAAGACAATTGTGTGTGTTTTATTGGTTGGTTTAAGGTGGCTCCCTATAGTTTAAATAAATGCGCGCTATTTCATACGCTCGGTATCTAATGTTATTCATAAGTTTAAAACATTTGTTAGATAAATACTAAGTAGACATTACTATAGCAGAACTATCGCAGATATAAAATATTTATCAAAAAGTTCAATTATGTACTGTTACCATAGTAATAATGACGTTGAAATTTTGGTATATTTTCAAGTATTGCATAATTGAAGCGGCATGTCTTCCGTTTGCTTCGGTGAATTTTCTTAAAAATTGCTGAGATGATAGATATTGTTGTAGAGAATATCCATGCAAAAAATGAAGGTAGGTTGTAGGGACAGATTTTTCGCTATAAAAATGATCGATTTAAAAAAGTTCTGTCTTATGAAATGTTTTTAAAATTATATATACTTTAGAAATTTTTATAAACTACTTATTTACAAAATTTTACCAAAATTCACCGAACAAAACGTCTACAAGTCTAACATCCATGTCGACGCGGTCATAGAATTTCGAAACGACAAGATCGCTGTTTACGCATGCGTAGCGATACTATTTCTAGTCACCAGTCCCCTATTGAAATTACGCAGGTAGCCACCTTAAGTATCTCTTTTTGAACAGATCAACATGACAAGCATATTAACTGAAAATGTTATGCAAGTCTGCTGCATAGTCTTTGAGCTATAAACTGTCAAAGGGCCAATTGCAGAAGCAAATATACAGAGACAATTAAGGGTTAGATAGTGAATACAGAGTAGCTAAACAAAATATAAATCCCGCACAGACGACCAAGCTTTCCTTGACAAGTTCCTTGGTAGCCTTCCTTGCTCGTGTGTACGATGAACAATTTTTTCCCCGAAACATTTTCCTTGACACTTTATAATTGCTCGTGTGTACGGTTGGACAAGTTTTCCTTGACGGCAATGATCGCGTAATAAGCTTCGGAGATGATCTTGTCAAGTTTTCCTTGACGACTATACACACGAACAATTTTCCGTGTTCAAGAAACTGGCGTGACCAGCTTTTGAACAAGGCTTCTTGTCAAAGGAAAACCTGTCAATTTGTGTCGTACACACTGAAAAATAAAACTTTTCAAGGAAGACTTGGGCGTTTGTGCGTTGGCTTAACTTAAATTTAAACATGGTCGACCGCAACATTGCAAAGACAATAGACCACTTTCATAATAGTAACTAATTTGAATATTCTTTTATGTGCATCTTAATAAGCCTTTCTAGCCTCGTTTGCGTGTCTGCAATTGAAAAGAATATTTGCTTCATAACGAGGCTAGGAAGGCCTATTTAGATGCACATAAAAGAATATTTAAAGTGGTGGCCATTATGAAAGTGGTCTATAGTTAATTGTCGACTAACATAGTCATCATTTTCACAGCTTATCTTTAGGTAGTTTAAAGCTCGTTTAATTTAAACACGGATCAATTATCGTAAACAACGGTTGAACAGCGTTTATGCAATCGGCCCTCAAAATTAGTTTGCCATGGCTTATCCATTTTTGAAGAAATGAATCGCTCTGTTAGAGTGCTTGATGGCGTATGCAGTTGGACAACTATGCATAACAACAATGGATTTTCATATTTATTATATGCCTGACAAAATTACTACATTCTGATTGGTTGAGAGGGGTACAATTATTTTATTAATTGTACTGCTCCCAAGGCCCTGGGAACGATGTTGACAATAAAATTCAAAATGGCGGCCAATTCTGCAATGGAAAGTTTTCACATTTCCAACGACTTGTGGTACACTATGAACTAAAAATTCCATGTAAATATTTTGAAATGAGTACGGAGAACACCCAGAGTGAAAATGTTTCTTGTCAAGTAATGAAACAAGATGTTTTTAAAGGCATGAGTGTGTACGAAGCGTATGTGTCCTAATTTTGTCTTGCATATAATAAATGAGTAATCATATGATTTTGCTCGTACAATTAAGGATTTACACTACTCGTGATATTTGAAAATATCACTTATAGTGTAAATCCTTAATTGTACTCGCTATCATATGATTACCTATACTTATAATTCAACGGCATACGTCATCAAACCTACATATTCTACTCCAGTCTTTCCTTATTTGTAATGTCAGGAAGGCAAATTTGGCGCTTAACATCTCGAAAAGTACATGCCACATTTATTTCATTTTTTGGATATTGGTTATTTAGATTATGAGCTTCAATTTTTTTTACTGAAAAATTTCACTTTACGGACACTAAAATAAATCCTATACTTGTCTACGTTATTGCAGAATTAAGACGTACATTATCTTTCTTGCTTTTGTGGTTTTAGAGATCTGGAATTGAAAAAGCCTTCCTATTTGATGTTGTCAGTAAAATCTACATTGCGACTGACAGGTACAGTACCAATAGCTATGCAAAACCAGATGCCAGAATGAAACAAACTCGGATAAACAAAAACAAGGAGAACGTAAATATGATCGCACGGAGTCAAGATGAGGAAAATGCAAACACGAAAACTCGCAGTTCACGAACACAAACATCAACACCAACACCAATACAAACTTGACTACCTACACCGACACGAACACGAAGACAGACACGAGCATGAACACTAAAAGCTGTTTTCCACTAAGCGATATTTTTCGACCGAAACGACGTTTTGCTTTTGTCTTGGCTAATTAGTTCCAACTGAGAGCTTACGAGACAAAAGAAAATGTCGCTTCGTACGACATTTTTCGCCAAGTGGAAATCCATCCTAACACTCCATCAACAACAACAACACAAACTTGAACAGGAACACAAACATGAAGACGGCACGAGCAAGAACACCTACGCGAACACTCACACTAATACCCACACCGTCACTACTAACAACAACACTAACAGCAACAGCCACACTAACACCAATACCAAAAATAACCACACCGACACCACTATCACCCACACCAACACTTTCTCCTACACCCACACCAACACCACTAAGACCACTAACACCCACTCCGACGTTCAGACAAACGCCACCCACTCTGACACCCGCTCTAACACCTACACCAGCACCACAAAGACCAACACTCACACGAACACTACTAGGGGAGCACGGGTGGCGTGTGCTGTTAGGGCGCTGCCTCTCACCAATAGTTAAGCCCGGCCGTACTCCGCCAGCTTGGGACTTATGTGAGTAGAGTTTAGTTGGTCTCTCCTGTGCTGCGAGGGTTTTTCGCCGGGTTCTCCGGTTTTCCTCCCTCCGTAAAATCAACACCTAGTTCTTAGTTGTCTACACATAGGAGTTTGGTGTCAATTGGGACGAAAGTTCTGTTCCTCTCTCCTGCCACACGTTAAGTGGCAAATTTAATAAATTCAAATTCAAACACCAACACCCACTCCGACAGCAACATGCAGCCACATTAACACTAACACCAATGCCCACAGCAACACCACTAAGACCACTAACACCCACTCCGACGTTCAGACCAACGCCACCCACTCTGACACCCGCTGTAACACCTACACCAGCACCACAAAGACCAACACTCACACGAACACTACTAACACCAGCACCACGCACTCCGACACCCACACCGACACCACTAAGACCAACAGTCACACGAACACTACTAACACCAACACTGACACCACTAAGACCAACACTCACACGAACACTACTAACACCTACACTGACACCACCCACTCAGTGTCTATGAAGGAAAGTAGACACCAGATTATCTTAAAATTTTCAGTGCATGCTCCTGCCATGCTCCTCTGTAGAATAAAAAAAATGCCAACGAATTTTTAACTTCATAGACACTTTAACAAAACTTACATTTTCTGGGATTTTTTTTTTTTTGGTTTAGTTCTCCCGTGGACATGCAGTCTTACGAACTTTGTTGTGATATGATTGATGTGGTCATAGACATTTCGTGTATATATGGGTAAGAAAGCCGCAAAACGTTTTCTCATTTTCTGGCATAAGCTGTATTCTAAAAGTTGTCATTAATATTAATAACATAACATAACTTTAATTCTTTTCTCAATTCCTTCCTGTCTTTCTTAAGGCTTCGAGATGACGGAGAAGGCAGTGCATATGATCAGGAAACTTTATCAACGATAAAAATGAACAATACTACAGTATTGTATCTGAGAGAAGTCAATAAGTATGTACTAGAATAAAGCAAAGTGAATTCAAAAGGTTGTAAACTGCCGAGTTTACGATTGATTGATTGATTGATTGATTGATTGATTGATTGATTGATTGATTGATTGATTGATTGATTGATTGATTGACTGATTGATTGATTGGAAACTTTATTTAAACAGGGTCGCCCATTCAGTTACAAAGACCGGTGTTCAGAGGGGCCCCTGTGTAAAATAGAGAAACTAATTATTTACAGTATTAATAAGAAGTTAAAACTAACTTATAAATAAAAATTTACATGTAAAGCAAGCTAAAAAATTAAATACAAATATATATATATATATATATATATATATATATACATATATATATATACATATATATATATATATATAATTACGAGTTAACGTAATGTTTATGAACTAGTCTTCTAAAAGCACTAAGTCCACTTCTAAAAGGACTAAATGTCCAATACCCTCAGTCAGTTCCGATTCGAGATTTAGATCTTTAGACGTTCGAATTGTCAGTTTTGACATTTAGGTGTAATCACTCCCCAGTGCGCCTTAGCACTTATACTTTGACACATATAACGATCAAAATTACGGTTTAGTTGTAATGAAATATCTAAGTCCTAAGTCTCCACACACTTACATGACTGCGTTCACACGAGTCATGTCCGGTGTAGAAAACAAACGGTGAAATGTGGTTACACGAATCCGTCATAATTTAACGACACTTTGAAGGTGTTCACACGATTCTGGAACCTTCTGGTGTACATCCAGTATTTCAATGCTGTGCAATGTTTAATTGACAAATATTCACCGAAGTGGAGGTGAATATCCACACTATTCACCGACACTGAGGTAAATAATTGTCTTAGCATATACCTCATAAGTGAAATAACAAGTTTAACATTCTTATATTTTTCGGTATTTTATACAAGACACGGCCGCTAGCAACTTGGGCACTAACGGCACTTGGCGTACTCGATATTTGTCGACAAAAGAGTTTTTACAACTTTTGAATATATTAATGGAATAATGGCTAGAAAATTGTAAAGAAACATACCTGTGGACACTCTTCTACTTAATTTTGTTGACTTTTCTCGCTATTCTACAACATCAGCCTTGTTTATCAACAAAATCTCCTCCTTCGGTAAACAAAGCAAAACTGTCCGCCATTTTGTTTTGCCCGCAGGTGAATACTGCAGGATATCCCGAGCTAGAGGAACCAATCAGATTGCTTGAAAAGCACTATTCACCTGCGAGGTATATGCTAAGTAGCCATATCTCGTCAACAGTAAATGGAAACGAGGAGCAATTCAAAAAATATTGTCTCGTCAAAGTGTATAGTGCATTCTGGCTCTAAGTAAGACGACTATTTATTTGTGTTTTAGAAATGGGAATATTTCTCACAATATTTAAAATATATTAATAATGCATCTACAGTAAGTACGAACCTTAATCTTAAAATTTGCAAAAAACGTGTGGCAGGCAGTCTGGTGGAATTTTAGAATAACAAAGGTTTCCCGCTTTTTTTGGTCAGGAGCTTGCGCAGGCGCAAAAAGGTTTGGCAGATGTTGCGCACGCATCATAAATTATGCTTACTATACAGATAATTATAATGACTGTATTAACCTAAATTTGTTCTAAAAACTATCAGAGATTATCTGACATATTTCCACAATTTAGTTTGTAGCAGAAGAAAGCGAATGAACTATTAATTAATTTGTGTTTTTAGATTTTTGGCTTTGGTGTGTATTTTGAGGGAGGAAAACTTTGATAAACGAGGCTTAATAGATTACAATTTTCTTTGTTTTCGACAAGCAATTCAAGAGGTATGTATATGTTCTTTGTTTTCATCTGACGTCACGACGCCCATAATAAGGACTTAAGCAAATACAACGCGAACGTTGAATTTCTCCTCATACAACAAAGAAAATGAATAATTTTTAGACCCAAGAGTAATCTTAATGCCGTCCCCGTTCTACATACAACCACTGATCTCAAATAATAGACTCATTATACTGGATAGAGCATCCGGTGCTCGCTGTGAAGTCGGAATAAATTAGTGGCGGCCATTTCAAGTGGGACCCACTTGGTTTTCATACAGCCACTTTTAAGTTCTCCCATAGCGACAGATACATGTTACAAAAATTTAGCTGGTTTTCGTTAAAAACCCGATCATTTAAAGCGAAAACTAGAGGCAAAAACTATGATTCGGCAATATTGTGGGTCCCACCGGATATGGCCGCCGCGAGATTTTTAGCCTCACTTCCGACTTCAATTTTTGCCACGCGCGAAACAATAGATGCTCTATCCAGTATAATGAGTATATTATTTGAGATCAGTGTATTCAGATCATTTTTTCACGTCTTCAGGACAAACTTTAAAGTTTGCGACAAAATCCTTTTAGAACTCAAAGCTTTTGGATGTCAAAAAACATACTTTAAACATTCAATAGGCCTACTGCGTATATGATTCGTGGTTTCTGCTAGATACCAAATTTTAGATTGCCGTCGGTCGTCCTAGCTTGCTTGAGCTCCCTATTAGGACGACGACAGCGGTTAAAAAACAAACTGACTATTAAATATAATATTTGAAGCTGGTCTAATGACTTCCACAACGCCCCAGTATTGCCAAAATGATTTTAGTGTCTGTATTGAAGTCAATCTCAAACAACAGTTCTCATCTTTTGGCCGTTGATGTCGTCCTGAAGGCGTGAATATCCTCTAAGTAACGTTGTACAAAGAACGACGACGGTGTGGAGATTACTCTTGGGATTACAAATTATTCATTTTCTTTGTTTCACAACTGGAATTCTTTTATTTGGAGGACGCCGTCGTTGAAGTTGCCGTTGTAGCATCTCAAGGTCCACATTAGTGCACTAAAGGTGGTTTTCCACTTGGCGACATTTGTCAACCGACTGTCTTCGCTAATTAAGCCAGTTTTCCACTAGGCGATTTTTTTCGCGCGAAGCGACTTTTTCTTTTGTCTCATGAGCTCTGAGCTGGAACTAATCAGAAAAGAAAGTCGCTTCGCGCGAAAAAAATCGCCTAGTGGAAAACCGGCTTCAGAGCTCATGAGACAAAAGAAAAAGTCGCTTCGCGCGAAAAAAGTCGCCTAGTGGAAAACTGGCTTTAGTTCCACTCGAGAGCTTGCGAGACAAAAGAAAATGTCGCTTCGCGCGACATTTTTCGCCTAATGGAAAACCGCCTTAAAACAACGAAGTGGCGGCCATATTCGTGCACCATCTTTATTTTATGGGATTTAACTTTAGCATTTCCAATTATTTTACCACCCCCAACGCGACCACCGTAAGTGAAAATGATCAATAGGACTAGGCGTTTATGGGTAGTTTTGTGGTTCGACCTCGCCTCGGACTGGAACGAACAATTCGTATTTGAAACTTTGGTTTGGTGGTCATTGTCGGCTTTTAAATATTGCTTACAATAATACCATGATTGACTCGAAATCCTTTGTTTCAAGAGGACGATTAATGTCGTATCTCCCTCATGGATATAGATAGTATTCATTCCAGTTTTCATGGAAATTATACTAATCATCGGGGCGATGCCAGCGGATTAACACACTGCTAAAGAAAGGATAATGTGAACACAGAAGAGTCTCTCCTATTGACTGAACAAGTCTGTCTGTTAAGATTGTTGTTTTAGCCTCCAATAGTTATGGGATAATAATTTGTCTTTGCACATGTTTCCATTCTTTTGTTTATTTCCATTTTTGTTATATTTTTGTTATTGACAATTTCTGTCTGTCTGTCTGTCTGTCTGTCTGTCTGTCTGTCTGTCTGTCTGTCTGTCTGTCTGCCTGCCTGCCTGCCTGCCTGCCTGCCTGCCTGCCTGCCTGCCTGCCTGCCTGCCTGCCTGCCTGCCTGCCTGCCTGCCTGCCTGCCTGCCTGTCTGTCTGTCTGTCTGTCTGTCTGTCTGTCTGTCTGTCTGTCTGTCTGTCGGTCCGTCCGTCGGTCCGTCCGTCCGTCTGTCCGCCTGTCCGCCTGTCCGCCTGTCCGTCCGTCCGTCCGTCCGTCCAACCGTCCGTCCGTCCGTCCAACCGTCCGTCCGTCCGTCCGTCCAACCGTCCGTCCGTCCGTCCGTCCGTCCGTCCGTCCGTCCGTCCGTCCGTCCGTCTGTCCGTCTGTCTGTCCGTCTGTCCGTCTGTCCGTCTGTCCGTCTGTCTGTCTGTCTGTCTGTCTGTCTGTCTGTCTGTCTGTCTGTCTGTCTGTCTGTCTGTCTGTCTGTCTGTCTGTCTATCTGCCTGCCTGCCTTCCTGCTTGTCTGGCTGGCTGCTCCATAATGATTTTAAAATGTTCTTTCAGGTGTTTGAAGTGCGGAATAATACCTTGGAAGGCAGTGGTCCCGAATCGTCGAACGTGCGAGTGAATGGAGCAACGTCAACGACTAAAACTCGTGATGACTCAGTGGTGGTGTGATGTTGTGTTGCGGCGCTTTTGAACATGACAATATTAGACATCTCGACGGCCGAATAGTCGCGAGTAAACTTGGGAAAATTTATAATTCACTTATTTCTACACTGCATAATACTCAATTTATTAAATAAACATACATATGTACATAAATGATCATATGTGCACATTCTTGACCATGTATGTTTAGTAAGACGAGGATTCTTTCTATGTCAAGTATTTTTGGTGAAAAGCGTTCAAAACCATTTTCATTTTGTTTCACCTCTCAAGACATCTATATTTTAGCTTTTTTAGAAGTAATATTGGGCATTTCACTCGATTGCATAGCATGTTCAATATTACTTCTAATAAACCCAATTCTCTCCTGGCATTACCACCTTACTATATACAGAACTCGCGATCAAGCTCTCGGCAACGGCCTCCGTGGCTCAGTGGTCAGAGCATTGCACTAGAATCGCAAGGTCGTGGGTTCAATTCCTGCCGGAAGGCCTGTGTAGTTGCATTTTTCGCAACTGGTCCCGGTTTGGTCTTAAAAGGTATATATTATATACACTATATTTTAGCTTTATTGCTGAACTTATTCAGTCAACGTACGTTTTAACCGCATTTGGGGATTGAGCCAATTTGCACGATGACGTGAGATGGTGTTGGGTTACTACAACTACCAGAATGCTTTTCCAGTATTCTATATGGTTTCGGTTAAGGGCAGATTACCAAATAAGTTGCCAATTGCCAACCATGCCCGGTAAATGGTTAAAAGGTATGACGCAAATTAAGGGATGCGTCCGAAACAGGTAGTCTAAACAGGTTCTTTATTAATACTTGTCAATAATTAAATCTTGTCAGGTTCTTTATTAATACTTGTTCAACCCTCCGGGAAGAAAGTCCCATGGGTAATAATTCCATGTCCTAAATAACCCAGGTACTTCATGAAAGCCTGACCCCAACACCCACCCTAATCCTAACCAATAAATTCGTGAATATAGGACATGGATTTATAACCGTCCCATGGACATTGGACACTAAAGCCGGTTTTCCACTAGGCGGAATTTTGCGCGCGGAGCGGAAATTTTCTTTGTCTTTTCTGATTAGTTCCACGCGAGAAATCACAAGACAAAGAAAATTTCCGCTCCGCGCGCAAAATTCCACCTCACGGAAAACAGGCTTTACTGATTATTGGTAATTCTAGGGGTGTTTACATGAGGCCGACCAGAATTCAGGCCGGTGTCTGGACTGATTTCGGGTCGGTTGTACTCTGGGTTGTAGGATCGTTTTCATGATAGTTGAGAATTCAATTCACGCCAGCCTATACGTTGTTTTAAATGACATTGGCGTCAAATCTACTAATAAAATAAGATTCTCCAGCGGTCACCAGTTGTAAGGCAATTGACACAAATCTTGAAGCAACAGCGAAACCAAGTCTATGTAGTTTCAACGCCGGCCTCATGGAAACAAAAACTGAAATGCAAAATTCACGCCGGCCTCATGTAAACACCCCCACAGAGCCGAATAGCGAAGCGCACTCATGTTTCTCTGAGTTTATAATTTATTCTTGCATTTCCAACAAAACAAAACGGTTCATTAGAGATTCAATTTCGGTTTGTTTGTCTGAGTTTTGGTCTATAAATAGTAACTGTGCGCTTCGCTATTTAATACTCGGGCCGACCACAGATAGCCCGAGTAACAATAGATTTAATAGTGTAGTAATTATGTTTTAAGTATTTAAACAGTTTGAAATGACGAATACTTACGAGACTGTTATGGCGTGGCAGCAAACCGACGTTTAGGTTTGCATTCGTCAGTTCAATATAAACTGTGTTGTGCAGTAGTTCAACCTTATTGTTAATGTTAAATAAAGCAATAAATATTACTCAAACCTGCGTTTTTTACACTGGTGGCAGCGGTTAAACAATGACAGACGAAGTAGAAATACGAGAAGAGATTGTGAGACTCACAAGACGACTGGAGGAACTTGAAAGATCCGAGAGCGAGACGACGACGACGACGACACCAAGTCTAACTGTGGTCGAGACAAACAATTCCAAAGCTAAACCCGACAACTACTCTGATGGTCCATGGCCTGAGTGGATAAACCATTTCAAGTTATGCGCAGACATAAACAAGTGGAATGATACCCAGCGTTGCCAACAACTGGCCGTGGCGCTGAGAGGACGAGCACAACGAATCTATTTCTCATTAAACGACGAGGAGAAAGCTAGTTTCGAAGAATTAGAGAAGGCGCTTCAGTCTCGTTTACAGCCCGAACAGCAGAGGAAGATTCACAAGTTGACATTCAACTCCAGACGACGACTGAAAGGCGAAACAATAATCGACCTGGCTACCAACCTAAGACAACTGGCTATTTTAGCGTACAGCGAAAAGGATTCCAGGTTTGTCGAGGAAGAAATGGTGGATCAATTCATCAAAGCACTGGATACACGGGAGCTACGCGTAGGTGTGAGCCAAGCTGACCCGAAGACCCTCGACGATGCTGTGAAACTCGCTCTAAAACTGGAGAGTATCCACCTTACAGAAACACAACAAAATCCATCAAAGATAAACATGGCGTCGCCAGATACTGCTGACTCGTGCATGGCTGGCTCAAGCTTCAAAGACGCTGATTCAGCACCCAAGTGGGCTCAAAAATTCCTCGAGAACCAGACGGCGTTACTGGGAAAGATGACGGAATATTTGGAAAACAAGCCAACGGGAAACAAAAGAAATAGAAGAATCGAGTGTTATAACTGTGGCAAACCAGGCCACATTGCGAGAAATTGCTGGAATCATGACAGGAACCAGGGAAACGCCAACAGGGCGGGGAGCCAATTAAACCCTTAGGCTGTCCGCCCGCGCCAAGTCTCCCTCAGTCGAGCAAAACATCCAGTGCGACGGTCGGGTGCACAACATTTGTCGGGTGCAAGGTAAATGAATACTACGTGAAAGCAATGGTAGACACTGGAGCGTCCGTGACGCTTATGCATAGTGATTTGTTTGCACGAGTACGAGGGAGGGACACACAAATTCAACGAACGAGTAAGACCGTTCTCGGGGCGAACAGTACACCATTAAAAGTGGAGGGCATCACCGAGGTGATGATATCTGTAGGAGGTATAACAGTAAACCACGAAGTCTTAATTTGCGAGGACTTAGCGCAAATGATGCTAATTGGCGTTGATTTTCTGAAGCCAAATAAATGCATGATAGACTTTGAGAAGAATGTAATACGAGTAAAAGGAAAAGAATGCACAATGTCGTACGAAAGAGAATATAACGTCTGCAGGGTCACTTTTGCAAAATCTACCATCATTCCCGAGCACTCTCTAGTGACCATCGCCTGCAAGGTCGAGAATGGGAGTACTATCAAGTGTGAAAATGGGGTAGTGGAACCATCGAGAAAGTTCGAAGAACGCTACGGACTGGGGGTACTCAAGGTTGTTTCCACACTATCAAAAGACCAGATAGCAGTCAGGTTGTTCAACTGTTCCTCAACACCCAGAAGGGTTTACAAAGGGAGCACCATCGGTGAACTCTGCCCTTTGGTAGAAGAAAACGAAACTAATTGCAATTTCTGCTACTTCATACCCCAGAAGGGAGTCGCGATGCAGATTGATGGAACATGTTCAATGGCGACTGGAATCGATAACAACCTAGTTCACAACATTGAAGAAATGTTTCCGATCAACAACCCGTCACTCTCGGAGGCCGAAAGAAAGAGTGTGTATGAAGTACTCTCTCATCACCCAGCAGTAATTTCCGACGGCAAAACTGACCTTGGGGAAGCGAGAGGAATTGAACACTCAATAGACACCGGTAATGCAACCCCCATAAAAGTCCCTATTCGACGGCTACCTTTCCACAAGCGAGAAGTCGTACGAAAGGAAGTCGAGACAATGATTGAGAGCGACGTTATTGAACACTCAAACTCACCATGGTCAGCACCAGTCGTCCTGGTAAAAAAGAAAGATGGAACCGAACGATTTTGCGTTGACTACCGCAAGCTTAACGGAATCACCAGAAAAGATGTTTATCCTCTCCCAAGGTGCGAGGAAATCTTAGAATCATTAGCCAACACAGCTTACTTCACCCATTTAGACTTGGTAAGAGGGTATTGGCAGATCAAAGTAGCCAAAGAAGATCGCGAGAAAACAGCATTCGCAACTCCGGACGGATTGTTCCAATTTAAAAGAATGCCATTCGGTCTGACCAACGCACCCGCTACATTTCAACGAGCTATGAACAGCATCCTGGCTGGCCTCAGTTGGACTGACTGTTTGGTGTACCTTGATGACATAATCGTCTTCGGAAGAACTCTTGAAGAACACAATCGAAGACTCGAAGAGGTCCTCGCCAGATTAGAACAAGCTGGACTGAAGCTGAATGCGAGAAAGTGCCATCTGGTACAAGAGCAAAGCGTGATCCTGGGTCATGTAGTCAGCAGAGATGGAATATCTACGGATCCTGAAAAGACCAAGGTGATCAGTCAGTGGCCGGTACCGAGCAACATCACACACCTTCGTTCATTTCTTGGATGTGTCGGGTATTACCGACAGTTCGTCAAAAACTACGCCGAGATCGCAGAACCGCTATATAAGCTGGAGAGAAAGGGGAGTGTCTTCAAATGGAGTAAAGAGAGCAACGATGCATTCATCACTCTAAAGCAAAAGTTAACAACGGCTCCTATCCTTGCCTACCCTCGCCTAGACTTGCCATTCATCCTAGATACAGACGGCAGTAACACAGGCATAGGAGCAGTATTGTCGCAATGTCAAGAGGACGGCGAGAGAGTTATTGGGTACGCAGCAAGAGCCCTGACAAAACCCGAAAGAAATTACAGCACGACAAGGAAAGAATTACTTGCTATGGTATGGGGAATGGAACACTTCGCACCGTACCTCATCGGGAAGTCATTCACGGCACGAACCGATCACAACGCGTTAAAGTGGCTCAACAACTTCAAAGAACCTAAAGGACAGGTAGCACGTTGGATCGAGAGACTCTCTATCTTTGATTTCAAGATTGAGCACCGCCCTGGCCGCAACCATGGAAACGCAGACGGCGTCTCGCGCATACCTTGGCAAGAAGAGTCAAAAACACTCAATGAAACTAAGGAGTACCAGAACGTAACGACGGTGAAGTCAAAAGAAAAACAACCAGCTAAATCCTGGTGCCAACGCTGGTCAAATAGTGACATGAAACTGCACCAGTACGAGGATCCGGAAATTGGTCGAGCCATAAGATGGGTACAGGAAGGTGAGAAACCCTCACGGGAAGAAGTCGCAAGCTTGGGTCCAACGGTGGGCAATCTATGGAGCCAATTTGATACGCTCTCCATCGTCGATGGACTCCTCTACCGTAAGTTCGAAGATGAAAGAGGAAACGTAAGATACATGCAGCTCTGTCTACCAAGAAAGCTAGTCCACGAAGTGCTGGAAATCTCACACGATATTCCTACAGCGGGACACTTGGGATCTCAGAAGATGACAGAAGGGATAAGGAGACGCTTTTATTGGAAAGGTTGGCAGAGAGATGTAGAAAATCATTGTACCACGTGTCGAAAATGTGCGGAGCGGAATCCACCATCCAAAAAACCTCGGGCCCATTTAAAACTTGATAATCCTGGTTACCCAATGGAGAGAGTCGCGATGGATATCATTGGTCCTTTACCTACCACCACAAGAGGAAACAGATTCATTCTAGTTGTCGTAGACTACTTCACCAGGTGGCCAGAAGCGTACGCCATTCCGAATCAAGAAGCGCACACGGTGGCTCAAAAATTAGTCGACGAATGGGTGTCTAGGTATGGTGTTATGCAACAGCTACACACTGACCAAGGAAGAAACTTCGAGAGCGAAATCTTCAAAGAATTGACCGATATCTTGGAGATTAAGAAAACTCGGACAACTCCATACCACCCTCAAAGCGACGGAATGGTGGAGAGATTGAATCGCACTCTAAAGGACATGCTTGCTAAGATCGTCAATGACCAACAAAGTGACTGGGATGTATGGATCCCACAAGTACTACTAGCTTACCGAACGACAACACATATGTCAACAAGAATCACGCCTCACTACATGATGTTTGGCAGAGAAGCAAGAATGCCAGTCGATCTGATGGTGCCCGAACCTCCTGAACAGGAACGCTTGCCCAGATCACGATATGTAAAGGATAGCAAACTCCGATTTCGAGAGGCTTATGAAATTGCACGAGAAACAACAGGAAGATCTTCACGGCGCTACAAAGAGTATTACGACGCAAAATCAAACGGTGAGCCTTATTGCGTGGGTGATAGGGTGTGGCTGCATGTTCCATACACCAAGAGAGGGAGATCACTGAAACTAAGCCGCCCTTGGCAAGGTCCATATATTGTGGTGAAGAAACTATCTGACCTAGTCTATCGCATCCAGATGGAAAGCAACAAAAGGAAGAGGACTGTAGTACATTTCAATCGGCTAAAGAAATGCAATACTTCCCAACAAGCGAGTAAAGAAATACCAACAAGAGATCCTATCCAACAGGAAATTAGACCAGACTCAAGAGCGGACCAAAGTCAACAAGAGAAACCACCTTCGTTAGATATCGAAGAAGATCAGTGGACTATTGTGTCATACCACAGGAAACCTAGAAGGAACAACACCCAACAGAGCGTTCCGGCAAAAGAAAGCAATCCGGAGCCAGTGGAAAGTAGTAACAAAGAGCCAGTAGATAACAGCCCAGAATCAGTTGGAAGCAGCCCAGAACCAGCAGAGAATAACTCAATGTTAGAAGAAAGCAACCCAGGACCTGCAGTAGAAAATAACACAGAGCCAGAAGACCTACCACTGGAAAATAGCGGAAGACCTGAGAGGAGAAGAAGGAAACCAGCGTGGTTAAAATATTATGAATGACATTTTTGTGAGAACGTTTAGACTGACATAAATTAAATGTTATACGACAGCATTTATGCTGCTTAATCTTAATGTGTGTAGTAACCCTCATCTTTTAAGGGAGGGAATAGTGTAGTAATTATGTTTTAAGTATTTAAACAGTTTGAAATGACGAATACTTACGAGACTGTTATGGCGTGGCAGCAAACCGACGTTTAGGTTTGCATTCGTCAGTTCAATATAAACTGTGTTGTGCAGTAGTTCAACCTTATTGTTAATGTTAAATAAAGCAATAAATATTACTCAAACCTGCGTTTTTTACAATAGTGTAGAGCGGCTATTTTACTCGTCAAGAGGGGGGGGGGGGGCGTCTTGGAAAGCAATGCAGCAAAGGGTTAACCGGTTTTGCTTTGATTTGGATTTATACATACAGTATATGAAGCAGGGCGATATAAGCGCCCTGATGTGAAGTTGTAGTCATGCGCGCATCTGATGGCTCTGGGTTCGCAGAGTATTAACTTAAGTCTGGCCAAACACTTTCAACATTTCATTCAACATCGTTCAACATTGTTGAATTCAACCGTGATTGAACATGGTAAAAGCGTTTGGCCACCCCTGTTGAATGATGTTGAACGTTGTTGAATGATGTTGAACGAAATTTGAACATGCTCAAATTTTCGTTCAACATGCGTTCAACAATGTTACGAGGCCTTTTAAATCTTCGTAAAAGCTTTGGAACAATCATATCTTAGGCTCATGAATATTTTGTAACGTTTCTTGGAAAATTTTATTTATTTGTGACACTACTGACAGTTTTCGTAGAAACTATAATTCCAAGAACAAACTAAAATCACTAGACGGAGATATTTCATTTTCACATGGTTTTGGTTTTGCTCTTTCAAACCGACTCAGTCCCGCTATGATTTTGTATCAGTTGAAGATCTACATGATTGGAAATGCTTCCTTCTAATTCATTTTGTTTTATACTAGTAATAGCAAAGAAAACGAATGAGAGTGTTTTACCAGGGGTTACATCTGTTACAAACACGAGAGGAAAATGAAAATCACGAGGCCGCGTTTACCAAGAAATTTTCGTTGTTTTCGAGTGTTTGTAATGAAAATCACGAGGTTGCCGAAGCCGAGTCGAATGTTTTACAAACACGAGAAAACATTGAAAATTACGAGGTAATAGACCGAGTTATTTTTGTTGTTCTCGAGTGTTTGCAACCCCTGGTGAAACACGATACACGAGTTTATGAAATAGATTCTCAATGACATTGGTTGCGTATTAAATTAGACAATGGTTTCACGTTAAATTTACAATTAAAACGGTTCTTTGTTTGTGCCGTTTATTATCTGATTTCTTAATTATAAATTCAGTTTGCGCGACCTTTACCGGGTTTCAAAACTCATACACATGACCAAATATTTTTTACTAGCTCATTAATTATTAATGAGTTTGCAACCTCTGATAACTTATTATGCAATGTGACGTGAAATGTTAGAGTTGTATAGCAAGCTAGCCGAATCTGCAAAAATGTTACTCAAATGATATTCAAATAGGACAAACTTAATTTTCGAAGCGCCCTGATATGAAGTTGTAGTCATGCGCGTATCTGATGGTTGTAAAAGCTTTGGAACAATCCTATTTTAGGCTCCTGAATATTTTATAACGTTTCTTGGAAAGTTTTGTTTATTTGTGACACTACTGACACTTTTCGTAGAAACTATAATTCCAAGAACACGCTAAATTCACAAGAAGTTATTTCATCAGTGGGTTTGGTTTCGGTTCTTCAAACCGACTCTAGCCACGTGGTCAAGTTGAGAAATTTATATTCTTAGGGGCTGTATACATGAATCCGGATTGAGTTTCAATCCGGATTGAACTCATTCCAGTTCTGTTCAAGTCACTTTATCTGTTTACATGAATCCGGATTGAGATTATTTTAATTTAATTTTATTTTATTAGCTTTGCCATCTAATTATGTACATAAATACTGAAAATACTGATAACACTAAAAAGATGGCTGGGTATCCGCAACAACATGGCCAATTACTGCGGGCCCACAAAAGACTGAAAACAATAAATATAGAAAATTGACAATAAAATAATAATTGCAGTTCTAGTAACAACAGTTTATTGGGCCTAATAGGCTCCGTGAGTTGTTGCATCTTGGACAGATCGTCTTAAATGTACGCAGGGGCGCCGGAAGCTACTTAAGGCGGCGGGGGCAGCCATATGAAAAGGGCACTTTTCCTCAGCATTAATTTTTGCACGTGAAATAATGTTCGTCAATTTTGCTGTAGCATAAAATAACCAAAAAGCATAACAGTATAATATAATGAATGACAATGTATTGAGAAAGAAAATTCAACGACTGAATTGTACACATTGATGCTACATTCCTATTTACATTTGAGGAAAAAGGGCATCAACCCTGTTGGAGTAACGCTCTGTTGTTGATGACCCACGTTGTGAACTGCTTTGTTCATGTCATTATTATTCCTACTATTACCGTTATTATTGTTAACTATAATTATGACTATCAATATCATTAATTATTTTTGCTTCACAACGAAAGCTGTATAAATAAATAAATGAAAATATGGCAAGTTAATGAATCAGAAAACACCTGCCAAATGAAAAAAGTCTGGTCACAAGACACAGCTCAACCTCGTTCTCAGGGCTTTTTTGAAATTGGTAAGGTGGGAAAAGGTTCTGGCATCGGCTGTTGGATTCGGCATTTTCATTGGTTGCTTGCTTTTCTTAAACGTTCCTCGTGAAACATATTTATGCATAGTTTTGTGCCAGTTACGATCAAAAAGCTTCAACGGGACCGCCAACGGGACAAATAGGACTGCCATTACAATGAACTTCTCCCACGGGGCTGCATTTCTCAGAATGATTTTGCATACTAAACTACACTAAATTGCTAATTTATTACACCCAGTATTTTAGGATGCTGTGACTAGCCGATGCCAGGGCTTTTTCCCACCCTCCAAATCTCAAAAACGCCCTGAGAACAAGGTTGGACACAGCTAACCTAAGGCAAAATTAGTTTGCTGCTTCTGCATGGTCTGCAGTAATAAGTTAGCTTGTGAGACATTTGAGGAATTAATACAAAAGTCATTTAATGCAATAATACAAATGGCAATTCCTGTAAAAAACATTCCTCTCACATGAAAGGGCAATTGGTTGCCCCCGTGCTGCCCCCGCGCTGTGAGGGCAAGGGGGCAGCTGCCCCCGTGGCTCCGGCGCCCCTGAATGTACGTGGATCTTCACAGTCGTACATTTTCTCCAAGGCAGTGAAATAGTAATTAAACTCATTACAGACTTAAATAAATTAAGACTAATCATGCTTAAGTCTAACTTATCAGTTAGAGTGATCCAAGTTCTAGTTGATCTTATCCAAATATCTTTGGTGTGTTGTCGCTTTGCATCGTGGAACTACGTACGTACTTAGGTGTACTGGTGTTGCTTCTGGATGATCTGGTGTACCTGGTAGTGTTTTAATAAGCGGAAGATATGATGAGTCGATTAAACCATGAGTAACTTTGAAGTAGTGTACCATGTCCAAGTGTTCGTGCCAATAACAGATTGGGAGTAAAGATAGTGATAGTAGTCTGGATGGGTATTTAACTGCACAAGTAAATGGTAAGTTAAGTATGTACTTTGTGGCACGTTTAAGTATGTAATTTAAGTATGCGGATTTCAATCCAGAAACCCAATTCCCATGTATTATTACGGATTGACTTCGCATTTCAATCCGGATTGAATCGAAACTCAATCTGGATTCATGTAAACGGCCCCTTATTCCAGTATAACTCAGACCAACGCACCCATAATTTAACTGCGAGACTCTCAATCGTTTCATGCGAGTTCACTTCGAACCTTCCTTAAGAGCCGGGAACCTTGCTCACAGGTGATACCCAGTGGCGTAGCCAGGGTCTGTACATTGGAGGGGCCGAGCACCGAAGGCGCGAGGTACCTAAGGGGGTCCGGGGCATGTTCCCCCGGAAAAAGTTTGAATTCTGGGGGCTCTGCGATGTGATTTCCCGCGTTTTGTGGGCTCGAGTTAAAAGAATTTAGAACGTAACAAGTAGTACACATAAAAAGATATTTTTATGGTTTCACAAGAAAGTTTAGCTAATATATCTTTGTGTATAAAGAAAAGTTACATTTGTAAAAACACATGTTGAGGAGCTTCCGCCATTACCACAGTGCTGGCATTAGTAATAACAATCGAATATACTGTTACCGTGTTACGTATTTTTTTTGTATAAAACATAATAGTATTCACAGTACTTCATGTTATACAAATATTTCAGATCGTTCTCGTCATTGATATCTAGTATATTTGCTTACAGTTTTAACTTGAATACAAGTTCCGGGAATTATAACGCAAAAATCACACGCGCAAATTCTCCAAAAATTCAAAGCGTTCTTTTTTTATTCTACAACGTCAAGCTAACAGAACATGTTTATTGCCTTAAGAATATAATTATATAAATTACAATTCAGTACCAAAATGTTCATCGGATAAATAAATTTAACGCGTTCAGAATGAAAGCTGATTTATCAATGAGCCAGCAGTATTTTGGTACAGTTGAACTACTTTCTGTTTTAAAACAATTAAAAGCTTCCAGCTTTACTTCCTTTATGTTCATTCCACGTTGTGTTGGTGTTGTGTTGAGAGCTTCAGGAGCGACGAAGCTTTCTTATACTACTTTTAATCGACTTACCGTTCGTAGTTACACCACTAATCGTGCTAGGACCATGTCGTACAGCTACAAAGAACACGGAGGCCGAGATACGACCGATTATCTTGGATATTTTGGTAAGCATGCCTGCATGGGTGTACACTTTTACACTGCACTCAATGGTTCATGTTGTAGACAGGATTTTGGTTTATTTTAACATTACTTTAGCTCGTTGATCTATGTAAGACCCTGCTGTTATATTTATCTTGTGTGTAAATACGGTGTGTTTACAAAGTGAGCGGGTTTTTCTATAAATTTCTAATTTTAATAGCATGCTGTACACGTTGACATCTGATATCAATGGTGTATGGGGGACTGAGGGAGGGGGTGTATACCGTATACAAGGTATATGTATATGGGTATACCAAATAGAGGATCAATCCAAGTATATGCAAGTTGCATAATGATGCACACTCATAATTTTGGCAGGCCACAGGCATAATTTTGGTGGGAATAGTTGAGTTCAGTTTATTGCTTGACTAATAACCCAGCCCAACTTAGCAGGTTATTTTTTATGAACAAGGTAATTTTATAAACCACAGTTGGTCTCCATATTTCATTGCCCTAACAAAAAAGTCTATAGGTGATATATACTGTAGAATACGAAAGGTGTTCACTCGAAATGTTAGAAATCTACATTCAATAATTTTTGCAGTACTAAGCACAGTAAGCAGGATTATGTTAAAACAAAACAACTTACAAAAATCTAAAATATTTATTTTACTCTGAAGGCATGCAAATTTTTGAAAAGTATGGTACACATTTTGTACACAATTTTATGAACCCACCACTTTTGGTGTCATGCACCCCCTACCCCAGGATTTTCAAAGTGCCTTTCATGGGGTGAGGTGGGTATAGTTTATAATATTATGAAACTATTGGTACTGTACATGCATTTTACAGTATAATTTGGAGGACATGCATAGTATTATACAAGTTGTAATTTTCTAATTTCTAGCTGGTCCAAATGGTTACATCTCTCCTTTTCACGATATTCCTCTTCATGCTAATGAACAGGTAAGAAGACATAATTATTCAGGTCCAGAGTACAAGGTTCGAATTAACTATTGAAAACTGGTTCGTGAATTTTAAAAAAGTTTCATCAATATAAAGCCTGATTTTACCCCCATTTTAAAGTAGCCATCAATGCCTTAAATACTAATACTTTCAGTCAAAAACACGAAAAGGTTTATTTTTTGAATTTAAATAAAAGTGAATAATAATCATCTGTTAAAATGGTTTGTAAAACCAGTAAAACCTGAATATTATAAAAGTTTTGTATATATATATATAAAACTAATATATTTTTTTTAAATTATATACATGCATGAACAATATTTAGCGTCAGCATCGATTCAATCAGTTCCCAGAGCCTGCCGTGCTTTCTCTGTGACTTGCGCACTTTACTCAGTTCCAATCGACCATCATCGTCATTCTCATCTTCCAAGTCCAACAATGTCAGAAGAGAAATGTCAATGCTTCCGTAGTACTGCTGACCACTTAATGTAAACTACTTCATGTATGCTATGTGAGACCCACTCAGGGTTAGTACCTAGGCCTCTAGCTCCAAATAGAATGGCTCCGAATATGCGATCATATTTTAATCCTCTCCAGGTTATTGGATTGCTCGGCTTATCCTGTGGCCTTCTGATTGGTTTGCCAATTATTGGTGGTATATTTATAAAGTTTCAAAAGTCACTCGTTATCTTCGATTCATGATTTTTATTGCATCTGCGCAACGCGCAGATATATTGCTATCGTGTTGTGTGTTTGTGTGTTTGTTTGTTTGTTTGTGTGTTAACTTTTTGGTGTAACCGCTGACCTGTAATGTGTGCAGTAGTGTGACTGTTTATATTTCCTTGCCATGTAGCCTGCGAAGCAGACGGTTGTTTTGGGGGTGGGTTTATATTTAGGGTCGTGGAATACCGGAGGCGGAAAACCCGCATAGGCGGAATTACCCGCCAGGCGGAAAACACGCGAGGCGGAAGCGGGTAATTCCGCCTATGCGGGTTTTCCGCCTCCGGTATTCCACGACCCCAAATATAAACCCACCCCCAAAACAACCGTCTGCTTCGCAGGCTACTTGCCATGTTGTATGAACTACGGAGTGAGACGAAGAACAACATTATTTTCGAAGAAAGTCAATTGCAATGCTGTATGATTGGAGTAGTATGATTCAGGGATACTTTAAAATTATTGCGTTTGACCGTACGCCAAGTAAATAGCGTAATTATGCAATTTGATATTTGCGCTCATGTCCGTTCAAATAGCCTTTTCTCCGTTCTTATTCTATACCATGTTCTCTAATTCACATATGTTGTACAGAATTTAACGCTCTATCTAACCGTACAAGTTTCCCAAATGGCACAAACCTACAGACGATTGATTTACTTTAAATATGACCGCGTTCGACCGTACACCAAGTAATTAGCGTAATAATTCAATTTGATATTTGCGCTCATCTCAGTTCAAATATATTTTTCTCCGTTGCAATTCAATACGATTTTTCTAATTCACATATGTTGTACAGAATTTAACGCTCTATCTAACCGTGCAAGTTTCCCAAATGGCACAAACCTACAGACGATTGATTTACTTTAAATATGACCGCGTTTGACCGTACGCCAAGTAAATAGCGTAATAATGCAATTTGATATTTGCGCTCATGTCAGTTCAAACAGACTTTTCGCCGTTGTTATTCTATACCATGTTCTCTAATTCACATATGTTCATTGTTGTACAGAATTTAACGCTCTATCTAACCATACAAGTTTCCCAAATAGCACAAACGTACAGACGATTGATTTACTTTAAATATGACCACGTTTGCCCGTTCGCCCGTACGCCATCAAGTACCGGTAAATAGCGTAATAATGCAATTTGATATTTGCGCTCATGTCAGTTCAAATAGCCTTTTCTCCGTTGTTATTCTATACCATGTTCTCTAATTCACATATGTTGTACAGAATTTAACGCTCTATCTAACTGTAGAAGTTTTGTGAATGGCACAAACCTACAGACGATTCAGGGGTATACTTTAAACACGCGGTATCCGGCTCAACTGCAGTGAAGATATATCCCAATACGTTTGTTATCTTATTAGATGTCGCTAAAATCTTATAAGATGTTGTAAGATCGTTTAAGATCTTATTACAAGATTTGGCGCAGATACATGTACGCATAGCGTACCTTTTGTTAAAATCTTTGCTTTCGCATTCGTTAAGTTCGTAATTTGGTTTATGAATCACAAACCGTTAATTCGAGTAAAATTAATGCAGTATGGATCTCAGTCCCCAGGCATTTGACTCAAGATTAAGTTTGTATAGGAATTTAGGAATTTGACTAGACTTGCCACAAGTCGACCACTAACATCCACCCACCAACCATCCAAAGGTGGAGCACGAGCGAGCGAGTGGTCGACTTAAATCTAATTAAAAATTCTGGCGCGAAAATAGAATGACGTATGCGTGGGTGTAGTTTGTCAATTTCACACGAAACGAGAATCGAGTTTGTTTATATAGTGGTAGACTTGTCACAAGTCGACCATGTGTATTGATTATGAATGGTCCCGATTCTACACCTAAAAAAACTTATTATAGTTCTTTATAAGTTTGAGTGTAGTTAATGGCTACCACAAAGGAGTTTTAGTCGTGTAATGTTGCAGAATGAGGGAGAGATTAGAAGGGAATTTGAATAAAAAGCG
Organism: Corallium rubrum; assembly: GCA_964035015.1. Classification (NCBI taxonomy): domain Eukaryota; kingdom Metazoa; phylum Cnidaria; class Anthozoa; order Scleralcyonacea; family Coralliidae; genus Corallium; species Corallium rubrum. The sequence goes on from OZ036005.1 coordinate 11,589,593, forward strand.
CAATTAGCTTCCGGCTATGTTGGGTATGAAAGGCGACACGGAACACGCTGTTGGACATGCAGTGTAAAAATACTGTTTAAGAATCATGAAAAAACATCAGAAAAAGAATTAAGGATTTGTAACGTATAGTATAGTGCAATCGGGATCTTAGGACACAACCCTGGACGCGTTTCGACCTTCTGGTGGTCTCATCAGCAGGGATTTGGAAGAAAATAATAATCGCTATCAACACAACCATTTCCCCTCTAAACATGCTTCGGTAGCGGTTTAAAAGTGCTTCTGGGCTTCCAAACACCAAGTTGTATCTGCCATTCTTGATATCTTGAATATCATCAGGAGTGCTCTCAGGCCCGATACATATCGCAGCGACTCCTTTCGCCTTTAGTGATACAACTTGGTCTTTCATAAGAGAAACCAATGGTAACCACGAGGCAAACTGTTTTCGTCGTCGTTTGCTGTTCGGCTGCATGTAAGCCATGTTTCAGGCAGTCTATAGCATATGGTGCTATTTCAAAGCGCAAGCTCTTCCCCGATCCGGTCGGCGAGCAAACAAACACATCTTGTCCTTGAAGATATGATTTTACGACCTTTCGCTGCGCTTCTCTTAATTCCTGATAGCCAAGTTTGGATAGCCCATAGGCAATCGCTTCTTCGATTAAAGTATCAACTTCCATTAAACGCAAACTGAAAGGGTGCTGACTAGCTAGTGCTGAAAGTGAAACTCGTATAAATACAAATGATTTTCACTGCTCACCTCGAATTCAACCCGCGAGATAATGATCGTCGCTTGGTTATTTAATCAACTACGTCACCGGTGGAAAAACCCACCGGTAAATTTTGGCGCGCTGCAAGTGACAAAAGTCCTTTCCACGCGAGAACCCAAACCGCGCGCGCACGTCCAAGGAGGAGGAGTGGAAAGGACTTTTGGAAAGTCTAGAATTTGACCAAAATCACAGTCATTCAGTCAGGCTTTTGACTATCAAAAACTATTTAACCATTTGAGGCCTGATTCAGTCAGGCTTTTGACTATGAAAAACTATTTAACCCTTTGAGGCCTGGACCTCTCCTTGTGCTGAATAAAATTGTCTGGCATTAGCCAGATAAAATACTAAAGACTTGCATTCAGGCTTCAAAGTGTTAACTCTTATTTACCACAAATTTATTAATTAAAAATAAGTATAATTTATGATAATTTATTTTAAGTATATTAAATGTGTTATTACAGTACATCTAAATAATATCGTATTTATTTTCAGAAAACATTATTTAACATGGTGGTTGAGATTCCTAGGTGGACCAATGCAAAAATGGAGGTACTGTAAATTCTTCAACGTGCATAATTTGTGATTATCTTGGAAATCAACTTCTCTGACAGAATCAACATCTAGACCATTATTATAGGCTAAAACATGTAAATATTCTATTTTGTACTGACTGTGGTAATATTAATTAATTAATAATTAATTAAACAAGTAATTAATTAATTAACAATTTTGATTAACATTTAATTAATTAATTAATTAATTAATTAATTAAATATATTTATTTATTATTCTATTTTAGTTTCTCCACTCCACTCCACTCCACTCCACTCCACTCCACTCCACTCCACTCCACTCCACTCCACTCCACTCCACTCCACTCCACTCCACTCCACTCCACTCCACTCCACTCCACTCTACTCTACTCTACTCTACTCTACTCTACTCTACTCTACTCTACTCTACTCTACTCTACAATGATATATGCTTTTCAGCTTTTAATCTCAGTGGTTCAATATTATAATTATTTGTCTATGATTGTATTGTCTTATCTTTCTACTATGTTTTTATGACACTATAGATAAACCTGGCTTCACCTTTGAACCCAATTAAACAAGACATTAAGAAAGGAAAACTGAGATATGTTAGTAATGTGTTTCCTTATCATGGCTACATTTGGAACTATGGTGCCCTTCCACAGGTACAGTATATTAGTTGGAGTCAAATCATATTTTTTAAACAACTTAGTTAAGCACTTTGACTCAAGATTGTACATTTAACTCATTGCTGCCTAGGATAAGACAGGAATGCCAGGTTAAAGTGGAGTTGGGGGGGGGGGGGGGGGGGGGGGGGGGGGGGGGGGGAGTGGGGAAGAGGGAGTGGGGAAGAGTGGGTTAGAGTGGAATAGGGCAGAGTTGGAGTAGAGTGGAGTGAAGTATAATAGTGGGGTGGAGTGAAGTTGAGTTTGAGTGGAGTAGAATGGAGTAGAGTAGACTGGAGTGGAGTGGAGTAGGCTGGAGTAGAGTAGACTGGAGTGGAGTAGGCTGGAGTAGAGTAGACTGGCATAGAGTGGAGTGGAGTGGAGTAGACTGGAGTAGAGTTGACTGGAGTGGAGTGGAGTAGGCTGGATAGAGTAGACTGGCATAGAGTGGAGTGGAGTAGACTGGAGTAGAGTAGACTGGAGTGGAGTGGAGTAGGCTGGAGTAGAGTAGACTGGAGTGGAGTGGAGTAGACTGGAGTAGAGTAGACTGGAGTGGAGTGGAGTAGGCTGGAGTAGAGTGGAGTGGAGTGGAGTGGAGTGGAGTAGAGTTGACTGGAGTGGAGTGGAGTAGGCTGGATAGAGTAGACTGGCATAGAGTGGAGTGGAGTAGACTGGAGTAGAGTTGACTGGAGTGGAGTGGAGTAGGCTGGATAGAGTAGACTGGCATGGAGTGGAGTGGAGTAGACTGGAGTAGAGTAGACTGGAGTGGAGTGGAGTAGGCTGGAGTAGAGTAGACTGGCATAGAGTGGAGTGGAATGGAGTAGACTGGAGTAGAGTGGAGTGGAGTGGAGTGGAGTGGAGTGGAGTGGAGTGGAGTGGAGTGGAGTGGAGTGGAGTGGAGTGGAGTGGAGTGGAGTGGAGTGGAGTGGAGTGGAGTGGAGTGGAGTGGAGTGGAGTGGAGTGGAGTGGAGTGGAGTGGAGTAGAGTAGAGTAGAGTAGAGTAGAGTAGAGTAGAGTGGACTGGAGTAGAGTGGAGTAGAGTGGTCTGGAGTAGAGTGGAGTAGAGTTGTCTGGAGTAGAGTGGAGTGGAGTAGACTGGAGTAGAGTGTAGTAGAGTAGAGTGGAGTTGAATAGAGTGGAGTGAACTGGAGTAGAGTGGAGCAGAATAATCTGGAGTAGAGTGGAGTGGGGTGGAGTAGAGTGGACTGGAGTAGAGTGGAGTGGATTGGACTAGAGTGGAGTGGAGTGGAGTGGGGTGGAGTGGAGTGGAGTAGACTGGAGTAAGTAGACTGGAGTAGAGTAGACTGGAGTAGAGTGGAGTGGAGTAGACTGGAGTAAGTAGACTGGAGTAGAGTAGACTGGAGTAGAGTGGAGTGGAGTAGACTGGAGTAGACTGGAGTAGAGTAGAGTGGAGTTGAGTGAGTGGAGTGGAGTGAATTGGAGTATTGTGGAGCAGAGTAGTCTGGAGTAGAGTGGAGTGGGGTGGAGTAGAGTAGACTGGAGTAGAGTGGAGTGGAGTAGACTGGACTAGAGTGGAGTGGAGTGGAGTGGAGTAGAGTAGACTGGACTAGAGTGGAGTGGAGTGGAGTGGAGTGGAGTGGAGTGGAGTGGAGTGGAGTGGAGTAGACTGGAGTAGAGTAGACTGGAGTAGAGTAGACTGGAGTAGAGTAGACTGGAGTAGAGTGGAGTTACACTTGAGAACAGTCCAGAACAATAAGTGCTTTAATTTATTGTATTTACAGACTTGGGAAGATCCCAATGTTGTTGATGCTAACACAGGGTGCAAAGGTGATAATGACCCCATTGATGTCTGTGAGATTGGCACCATGGTGAGAGAATATTTACATGTACTGTATAGAAAAATTCACTCTGAGAAATTGTACTACATATTTATAATAGTTATGCTACATTCTGGGAAATTACACTACGTTCAGAAGAGTTATGCTATATTATGAGAAATTATGCTACATTCAGAAAAATTAAGCTACATTCTGAGAAATTCCACTACATTCAGAAAAGTTACATTCTGAAAAATTATACTACATTCAGAAAAGTTATACTACATTCTGAGAAATTACACTACATTTAGAAACGGTAGGTTACCTTCTGTGAAATTACGTTCATTTAGAAAAGTTATGCTACATTCTGAGAAATTACGCTACATTTAGAAAGTTACGCTACATTCTGAAAAATTACACTACATTCAGAAAAGTTATGCTACATTCTGAAAGATTACACCGCATTCAGAAACGTTATGCTACATTCTGAGAAATTACACTACATTCAGAAAAGTTATGCTACTTTCTGAGAAATTACGCTACATTAAGAAACGTTATGCTACATTCTGAGAAATTGCACTACATTCAGAAAAGTTATGCTACATTCTGAGAGATTACACCGCATTCAGAAAAGTTATGCTACATTCTGAGAAATTACACTACCTTCAGAAAAGTTATGCTACATTCTGAGAAATTACACTACATTTAGAAAAGTTATGCTACATTCTGAGAAATTACACTACATTCAGAAAAGTCACGTTGCATTCTGAGAAATTACACTACATTTAGAGATGTTTTGGTACATTCTGAGAAATAACATTTCATTCAGAAAAGTGGCGCTATATTCTGAGAAATTACGTACATTCAGAAAAGTTTTCCGCATTTTTTGATTTGCTAAGTGCTAATTTTTGATAACAAAATACTGACATAAAGGGGGCAATGCCATGGGCTTAAGGGGTCTTATACTAGTTGGAACTATACATGTATGAGCCTTTGCATATAGGTTGCCAGGAGAGGGGAGGTGAAACAGGTCAAAGTCTTAGGAGTAATGGCTTTAATTGACGAAGGAGAAACAGACTGGAAAGTGATCGCTATCGATTCAAATGATCCTCTGGCTCCAAAGATAAATGGTATGTAGTTTTGTTCAGAAAAATAAAGCTCCTTTTATGCAGTTCTTACAGTACTGTATAGTGTATACTTAAGTACTTTCGATAAGTACTCTCAAAGAAAATCATACTTTTCTAAAAAGTATGCAAAATTATGCAAAATTAAGTTTGTCTTATTTGAAAGAACACTTAAAATGACAAAGTAACACCTTTTGTAGTTTTTCGTTTCCTTGCTTCGTTGTTGAGATTAATAGGTTGATACAAGCAAGAATTTGTGTTTGATATGCAAATCAAATATTTTGACGACACAAAAGAACGAAACAAGGAAACGAAAAACTGCAAAAGATGTTCCTTTTCTCATTTTAAGTGTTCTTTCAAATCAGAGAGACTAAAGTACGTTATTAGTGTTTTCAGTTTGAGTTGGTAAAGTTATTTCGTATGTTTTTGCTGTGCAAGCTGTCGTAAGTTAAATTCAGAGAAAAACTCTGAGCTCCAGTCCAGTGGCGGACACTTAATGAAATATTAGGGGGCGAGTGCCGAAGGCACAGCCTTCTAGGGGGGTGCGGTGGCATGGCCCCCCGGAAAATTTTTAAAATTTGGATCTCTGAAATGGCATTTGCAGCATTCTGAGAACACATTTTGTAAAAAATTTTAGGTTTTCAAAACACTATTTTAATGGTGCATTTTGTTATAAATCACATGCTTAGCATAAAAAAACAACATTTCAGAGAAAATATTCTAGATGATTATCTACATTTGTGAATGGAATTGCAAGGTGGTTTAATTAACACGCCAATGACAATGTAAAATTTATTCGCTAAGCGAGTGAAATCCACATATTTCTTTTAAAATAAATAAATATCAGAATTTGATCAGTCTATGCATAGTAGTTCGTCTATGACTCCGTTCTGCGCACGCTTTTGTTTCGTTAACATATTCTAATCTCGTACAAATAAAAGTAGAAATTCTACTTTTATTTCTACGAGAAACATGTTTATAGGCATGAAAACTTTCTTGTGCTTCCACTTTTCAAAATGAAAGCTTCAGCTAAAATTATTGGGGGGTCGATCGCCCCCCCCCCCCCCTAGTGTCCGCCACTGCTTCAGTCGGACGCTCTCGCCATTAGGGAGCTTAAGCAAATACAACGCGAACGTCAAGGACAACGTCCTTAATACAATAGAATTTTCCTCACACAACAAAGAAGATGAATAATTTTTAGACCCAAGAGTAATCGTAACGCCGTTCCCGTTCTCCATACAACGTTATCCAGATCATTTTCACGTCTTTAGGACAACATTGACTTGTGGAACGGCGAAACTATGCAGCGAAATCCTTTTAGAACTAGAGCTCTATAAGGTTTTGCCGTTTTGGATGTCGAAAAACATACTTAAGTATTCATACTACGTACCAGTAAATGATTCGTGGTTTCGGCTATAGATACTGAAATTTACATTGCCGTAGTCGTCCTAGTTTGCTTAAATTCCCTATTGACAAGCTGCAGAGTTGGAAAAAAGCTGCGGGTATGTGGGTACCACCCGAAGGAAGGTTTACTTTAGTGAGGAAGGTTTAAAGTGAAAACACGTGAAACAACACATTCGGTAATCTGAGAATGCTACAACTTACCAAGCAAGGTGTCGAGAAGAAAAGCGATTTGCAGCAAAACATTGGCTAACCAACAATTATGGAGCACTGGGAATGGCAGCAGTTACATGTGTGAGACATGTACGCTGATGTCTGCTGTGATGTCTGTATCTTCGCAGCAGTCGAGGGTAGTTAGTAGGCTGTCAGTCAGCAGCGGTCAGTTATTAGTAAGCTACTGTAGTATGCCAAAGCTTACCTATATAGGAGAACCTAGAAAACCAAGGTAAAAGTCACGCAGTATTTATGAACGTTGCAAAACACAAAATTCTCCCTATATATTTTGAGGAAGGTTATCTAAACTTAAAAACCCATCCGGAGGAAGGTTGAATACTTTTTCCAACTCTGGTCCCGTCTGGAGCTCAGAATTTTTCTCTGAGTTTAACTTACGACAGCTTGTGCAGCAAAACAAACGAAAAAAGGGAGACTTAATTTTCGTTTCATGTGCACTTTAACAAGCCTCTTTTTTAAAGGGATACTCCAGGCCCAAAACAAGTCTTGTTCAAATGAAAGAGTTATGTGACCATACTTCCGAATGGCTATTCGTTTCCTTCAAATATTTTTAGTTTGGGAGAAATTTGACATTGTTTGCCGTATTTTCCTATTCTGTGAGCCGCCATTGTTGCTTAATTGCGGGCGAAAGCGGTCGCTCCCAATAGTATTTTGACGTCATTGAGTGATTGAAACAGTTTCCTCTTTTGTTATGATTTGTTTCTATCACTCAATGACGTCAAAATACTATTGGGAGCGACCGCTTTCGCCCGCAATCAAGCAACATTGGCGGCTCACAGTATATGGAAAATACGGCAAACAAAGTCAAATTTCTCCCAAACTAAAAATATTTGAAGGAAACTAATAGCCATTCGGAGATAAGGTCACATAGGTCTTTTATTTTAGACGACCGGCCAAGGCTTCAAAATATTACATTTGATGGCATTTTTTGTTAGAAGAAGGTAACCATGATAAATCATATCGGATAGTGTATACTTTGAAGGTAAGGGGGGTTACCAGTCGTAATTATTGATTTATATCCTAAAATTTGGAGATTTTTGAGAGCACAATGTGATGAATGGGATATCTGTGAAGTGCTGCCTAATACGTTTGTGTTTTATTTGGATTGGCTAAATTCAGAATGCTATCCAATCAGGATAGCCATTAATCAAAATGACTAGGCCGGTTACCATCCGTGTATCACAAGATAGCACTGTTGAGCCAGTGAGTTAAAGTGCTGAAGATATCATGAGCAACACTGTACTGCATAGTACAAAAGCTCAGCTTTAACATCACGTACATGTCGGTATCGGCAAATTACCAAAATAAAACGAAGTACATTGCGAATATGAGACTTCTCTGTATCTACCAGATCAAATAAATTTCTGATTCTTAGCAAGCTTACGTTGTGACTTTTCTTCGAAGTGTTATATTTAGGTGTATTCACGCCATATTTCTTGTTTGTTTATGATTGCGAGTTATGCGAATTAGGTTAACCAGAACTAGAGGCACGCTGATTGGATAACGCTCTGAAGCGAGTCTTTCAAAATAAAACACCTACGTATAGTTTGCATCACTCCACAGAAATCCCATTCATCCCAGTGTGCCTTTAAAAACCCCCAAATTTTAGTATATAAATTTCAAATTACGGCTGCTAACCCCCTCACCTTCAAAATATACGCTATCCGATACTATCTGGCATGGTTACCTGCTTGTAACAAAAAATGCCGTTAACGGTGTTTTTGAGACACTTTTATCGAGGTTGGCCGGTCGTTTATTTGAACAAGATTGTTTTGGGCCTGGAGTATCCCTTTTTGGGCCTGGTGTATTACTTTTTTCTTTGATTTATAGATATTACTGATGTCGATAAATACATGCCTGGTCTTTTAAAGGTACACGTTTATGACAAAGAATTTAGAGATTCTTTAATATAATTATCAGGGAGGGAAATGTGTTGGCTTCATGTACATGTCCAATATATTCATGTACTCCTGACAACATTATTCAATTGTTATTAGGCAACCCACCATTGGTTTAAAATCTACAAAGTTCCGACTGGCAAACCGGAAAACAACTTCGCGTTTGATGGCCAAGCGAAAGATAAGGTTAGTAATGTTTGTTTCTCAATTGCGGTGCCCTGATGAGTAGCTGGGTTTGTTTTTGCTATTTCGTTTTTGTAGAAATTTTGGCTCTCTGTTACAATGTCTTATGACGTACGCAGATAGCTCATTGATGCTATATAATCCGTTGTTCTTTTGCATATAGCTTGAACCATTTGCGCACGTCATCAGTATTGAAGGCATTGTTACCGCGAAAGCTCAAATTTCTTTAAAAACGAACTAACCATGGCAAAATTTGACAATTAATAGCATTCTCTTAAGATTATCAGTGAGTGCTCCTTAAAACCACAATTTTGCTTTTTTTGCTGTTTTTGCAGGAATTTGCTTTGAAGGTTGTCAATGAATGTAATGAACACTGGGAAAAGTTGATGGGAAATGCCCAGAAACCATCGAATATTGATTGGTAAGAAATTGGGCTGTGGTTTGGCCGGCTTGAAAATGTTACATTTATGTAATATTTAAAGTGCTTATATAACTTGTGGGGTTTTAACGTATTTGATTAGAGCAAAAAAAGTTAGTTAATAAGTTATTTTGCCATTTTTGATTTACTGTCTTTCTCCCCAGGGTCTTTTCCCGGTGAAAGCTGCCAAACTGTCAAGCGACTCAAGCAAACGCAATGCGACAACTAGCAACGTCAGGAATGATGAAAACTTTATAGAACCGAATAAAATTGCACTACTACAAATAATAAAATACAAAGTATAAGTTGTCAAGGGTTTTTAAAAAAGTATAATTAACTTTAATGAACGCTAAGCGACCAATGTTGCCTGGAAGGAGTACGCAACGCTTCTTTGAGACGATGTTCCCCGTCAACGAAAAGACTCGTTCAGAAGTAACAGAGGACGGTGGACATGCAAGAAAGATATGGGAGAGCTAGACGCGTCAAAGCAGGTCATTTGTTTTTGTGGCGATACCAATAATCCAATAAATCCAGAGCATTAACTTGAGATCTGACTGGTATCACTGGTTCAGACAGGTAGGCAGTGAGTTCTTGCCCTGGTGTTAAGGTGCCTGGTTGCCGTTCAACAACTCCACTTGCGCTCACTCACAATATCTGCCAGTGTTGTCAGCAGTGCCCCTTTATGTGGTTTATGAGCTGCATTTCTTGTCATTCTGAATTTCCAGCCGGAGCTGGGAGAACTCCGGCTCCGGCTGACCAAAAAATGCCGGAGCTCCGGCAGAGCTCCGGCCTCCGGCACTCCAGCGCACAGCACTAATTTACTTTAATAGTTTCTGAGATATAAGCCTTTAAACATGCCAATTTCGGTTTTTCGCCAAAAATTTCCGTCGTTCATTTTTAAGCACGGGGGCCTTGGACTCAGGAACCTAAGCCGACCGTCTTTTTAATTGGAACTCTCGTGCGTACTGGAAAACGGGTGTGAGCTCTACATTTCGATTTTTCAGTCAAATATATGTGTTTCTGTGAATCAATAAGCCGAAACGTAGTTGTTTTGGATTGACTCGTTCCTGAGTCCCAGATCCCCAAGGTGTTAAAATGAACGACGGGAATTTTTGAGAATTGGCATGTTCAGAAGCCAATATGTCAGGAACTATTTGACTAAATCAAAAACCGCAAAATAACTTATTAACTGATTTTTTCTGCTCTATTCAATTACATTAAAACCCCACAAGTGATATAAGCACTTCAAAACATGAGCAGCAGTCTTTTATTAGATTTAAAACACGAGGCTATAGCCAAGCGGTTAAAATCTGAGAAAACACGTACTGCGAATGGCTTCAAAAAAGACTATTTGCTAAGTTCATTGGCGTAGTAAGTTTGAAAAATAACGTTGTCTAAGCCGAGAAAATCAAAGCTAAAGTTTATGTAAATCAGGAGGTTTCTTTATCCGATTTTTATGGTGCTGGACACCAAGTTCAAGTTCAAGTTTTTATTCACACATATAATTTACAGATTACAAGAGAATATAACTCACATAAGTTGCTATTTACATGAAATACAGAACATTTTACAATGAGCATTATAGATAATAGAGTGTACGATGGTTAAAGGAACAAAGCTTTCGAGTTAACCACCGCCATAGGAAATATCGAAAAAGATGTTCGCAGGGTGTCATGGCTATATATGTACATATATAATATGATATATATATATATATATATATGTACATATATTAAATGATGTACCAAACATCATAAAATTATTTGTTGACTTAAAGTGCTTATATCACTTGTGGTTTTAACGTATTTGAATAGAGCAAAAAAGTTAGTTAATAAATTATTTTGCCGTTTTTGATTTACTTTAATAGTTTCTGAGATATAAGCCTTTAAACATGCCAATTTCGGCTTTTCGCCAAATATTTCCATCGTTCATTTTTAAGCACGAGGGCCTGGAACTCAGGAACCTAAGCCGACCGTCTTCTTAGTTGGAACTCTCGTGCGTACTGGAAAACAGATGTGAGCTCGACATTTCGATTTTTCATTCAAGTATATGTGTTTTTGTGAATCAATAAGCCGAAACGTAGTTGTTTTGGATTGACTCGTTCCTGAGGCCCAGGCCCCCAAGGTGTTAAAATGAACGACGGAAATTTTTGAGAATTGGCATGTTCAGAAGCCAATATGTCAGGCACTATTTGACTAAGTCAAAAACTGCAAAATAACTGCTCTATTTAAATACGTTAACACCCCACAAGTGATATAAGCACTTTAAGGCATTAGGTTTGGGATTTAAACTATCAGTTGTTAATTGGTCAGAATTAGCCATTTTAAAACCAACTAATAAGTCAGGACGGGTTGAGCATGGAGCAGTTCAAATAGCTCGTACCGCCATGACACCCAATATGCATAAACACCACCGGACTTGGTAGTGATTTCCTTTGTGTTTTCCTTATGAATTATTAATGAGTTTTTGAGTAACACGTCGCCACCTAGGATGTCTGTGGGTTCTCCGTTATGCGAGAAAAATCGTCTGGCATTTGACAGAATAAATAAAACAATAAAGAAATCTTTTTGGCCAGCTTAGGCAGGAATGGGTTAATGGTTGTAAAATACTTTAACTTTCTATAACTTGGTGGGAATACGAAAATACTTTCTCTATTTTTCAAATAACGAATATTGCATATATTCTTTTCTTTACAGCTCCAACACAACCCTGAACAATGCCAACAGCTTCTCGTTTGGTGATGCGAATGATATTGTCGAAAAGGTTTGTTATTTTCGCCATTATAACATTGCGTGACTCACATTACAACATTGCGTGACTTACATCACAACATTGCGTGACTCACATCACAACATTGCGTGACTCACATCACACCATTGCGTGATTCACATCAACATTGCGTGACTCACATTACAACATTGCGTGACTCGCATCACAATATTGCGTGACTCACATCACAACATTGCATGACTCACATTACAACATTGCGTAACTCACATCACAACATTGCGTGACTCACATCACAATATTGCGTGACATAACATTGCGTGACTCACATCACAACATTGGGTGACTCACATAATATTGCGTGACTCACATCACAACATTGTGTGACTCACATCACAACATTGCGTAACTCACGTCACAACATTGCGTGACTCGCATCACAACATTGCGTGACTCGCATCACAACATTGCCTGACTCTCATCACAACATTGCCTGACTCAAATCATAACGTGTGACGCAAACATTAAAGGTCAGCTTCTTAACGTGTTTTCATATCCACAGCCGGCATTCCTTGCGGTGTTGTCAGTGGAGAGGCGTTGGGTACGATAAAGCATGCATAAGACTTCGTGTAATGAACATCTTAGTGACTTGGCAACTTTTTTAATGTTTTAGACACCGTCGGGTGGTACTGCTGGTAATGTTAGTTCTGATGGTAAGTTTGTAGTTGTTGCCTCACTTTCAGTTTTTACTTCAAGGGTGAAATGAAACAGAAACAAAACTTTGCTTTATCTTAAAGTGTCTGTGATGTAAAAATTTCCGATAGAAAAAAGCATTGAAGCTCATAATCTAAATAACCAATTTCCCAAAAATATACAAATATATATGGCATGTACTTTTCAAAATATTAAGTGCCCAAAGTTGCCTTCTTGACGTTACAAAATAAGGAAAGACTGGAATTTAATATTTAGAACAGGAGACATATGCTGTTAGATTATATATATATATTATATATATGTATATATATATTATATATATGTATATATATATATATATATATATATATATATATATATATATATATATATATATATATTTATAATATAGCTTTTAAAATATAGCTACTAATGATATATGACCTATCTTGCAATCTGATTGGCTGCATTACTAACTGTATATCAGCTCATATACAGCGAGTAGTGAAAAACAAAATGGCGGCGTAGTTTTCGTAAACTATTGCAGATGAAACTGGCTGGTTTTTTCAACGTATAGCTCAGAAAAACTTGAGCTAAGAAGGGGAAACTAACATTTAACACAAAATACATAACCCAAATGCACAATTTACAAAGTTAAGATGGTAAATCCACTTTAAAAATCGTCTTAAGAGTTTACAAAACCCGTTTTGAATTGTCAGGTTGACAATAATGTTTTGTCAGACAAATTAAAATCCAAAAGAATTGAACTAACAGCACATATTTATGAGTACAACCATTATTATTACTCAGCAAAGTGGGTTTTTGAAGTAATAAATCATTCAGATGGATAAAAACTGTGTTATTCTTTCAGGTTAGAAATATTGAAAAACAACGCGTAATTTTCGCTATTTATAATTATATTTTTAGCTTCTTTGTCCATTTAAAAAGCCAAAGATTCACAACCACAACAGATTAAGAAATAAATCACCCACCTTTTGACTTTTCAAAGCTGTTTTTATTCTTCATTCAATCTTTTCAACGTATTTTTTGGCTCTGAGAGAAAATTCTGAAGCTGTTTTCAACTCAGCAAGAAACTTGAAAACATAAACTACAATACTCATGACGGAAGCACATACGTGGCGGATATTCAATTAATATAATTTATTGCAATAAATCAACAATTTTGCATTAATTATCATAACATATTTTGCTATATTATAAAACAATTATACCATTCGCTCTCGTCGTATATGAACTCATAGCCAACTCGGCGCTATATATATATATATATATATATATATATATATATATATATATATATATATATATATATATATGTATAGTTCAATCTACAGACACGTGTTTCGCTGCACTACAGCTCATCAGTGTAGCTTGGAACAATCTGAATGAATTTCATCAATTACTTATACACATGCGATCGTCGGTGACATCCGCATGTGGGACAGCATTGGTGAAGTACATTCAGATAGCGTGAAGTGCGCATGGGCCCAGAGTGCTCAAACTTCCACAAGGGTAGTGAGCATTGCATTGTCGCTAATAGGTACCCACGGGAACTTCACAGAGTGCTCAACAACACCGAAGTGAAGGAGCATACATAGTTCAATATATATATATATATATATATATATTGAAATACATTGTTATTTATGCATAGTTGTCTAACTGTACACGTCATCAAGCACTCTAACCGAGCGGTAAATTTCTTCAAAAATGGGTGAGCCATGGCAAAATTTGTGAGTTTATAAGCTCGAAGACTGCAGCAGATTTGCTTGAAATTTTCAGTGAATACTCCTGTCACGCTAGTCTGTTCAAATCTGTATGAGATGTAGTTATGCAAACGCTACCACTTAGGAGCACACATGACTATGAATTTGCCACCTTAGCTCTTCATCTGAGCCTCCGTGGCTCAATGGTTACAGCGTCTAACCGGTCATTAGGTTGCAGGTTCAAACCCTGTCTGGCGTTTCAGAAATCTTTTCTGAGTAATTGAGCTTGACGAACGTCCAACAAACGTCTGTTAGTGTTTAATCTTTGAAAAAGTAGAACCTAAAATTTCGATCTAGTTTTATATTTTAAATCGTTATCGAATTAAAAACTATCCAGTATTCCACTTTTGAGTGATAAAAGGAAGCGTTTGCAAGCGTATTTGATCACAACTTTGGTGCAATATCAACTATGACAAACGTCTGGTGGACGTTCGTCAAGCTCAATTACTCAGAAAGATTTCTGAGCCCCTGCAACCTTCCAATGACAGGTTCGAACCCTGATTGGGGCTCGGAAATCTTTTCTGAGTAATTGAGCTTCTTGACGAACGTCCACCAAATGTCTGTTAGATTACACCAAGCTTGCAGACGTAACACATGCACCACATGTATACGTACAACTTATCATATCAACTGTGACGCTACACTTGACATTTTCCAAAGGCATTTCCGACAATGCGCCATTTTGAATTTGACAAGATTTCCAGTTACATCTCTAAAAACTTTTAGGGATGGGCGATGCCAGCTTTTTTTGTTCGATACGATACCAGTCCGATACTAAGAATTTTGGTCGATACCGATACCAAAACCGATACTTCAATTTTTACATTGATTGAAATAACTTTTAAAATAAGAAGAATATTAAAGTAACAAATATAACAAGTCAAGGAATAGTCTATCAGCTGCATAAACATTTGCAATTATGATTTTAAATCTTAAACTGAAGAATATCAACGTGCATGTTCAATGTTTTCCTAAATATATAAGTGATAACTATTTAGTTAAATGTTTTTATCTGCCTCGTACCCAGGCGTCTCCACATACATATTTGCATACATATATACATTCATATTTACACGAAGTATTGCAGTACTTCGTGTAAATATGAATGTGCAAATATGTATGTGGAGACGCCTGGGTACGAGGCAGTTTTTATTTAAAAACAGCATCATACAACCCTGCATGATGAAGTATTCACCGATTTTCATAGATACTGACCAAAAACATCGCAGGCTCAAGTGGTATCGAATTCACGATTACTTTTTGCGAGTATCGAAAGTATCGGTACTTTTGTAAGTATCGTTGGTATCGATATTTTGTACTAGTATCGCCCATCCCTAAAAATTTATGTAATTGTTCGTTCACATTTTGTCGGTAGTTCGTTAGTAATAACTGGAGAAACTATTGTGTTGATTTTGCGGAGAGCGGAAACCAGAGAACCCAGTGAAAAACCCTCGAGACAAGGGAGAGAACCAACAACTCTACTCACACGGTTCCTTCGAATTAATTTGGTTTGACACATGAAACTAATGTGGTCGTCTATCCAAGTAGTAACCCCATTCGACCAGGCTTAACTAGTTCAACTGTAAGAGGCAGTGCGTTAACAGCTTCAAAAAGACCCGTCCAGTGCTTTCGCGGTTTTTCCAAAATATGTTGTTTTTTTCCAAATTTGTCGTCAAGTTTCAGTGCGTCTCAAGATTTTAGCAATCTCTTTAATATCCTAACCACAACATAAACCCTACCCTGCGAGTCAGAGCCCCTTTCCGACCTACGCAAGCTTCGGGGGGAAGTGGGCTCTGCCAACAAACTCGATATTTCTTTTTGAGCATGCGTGAACGGTTGCCAAGATACTATTTTGGGTCCAGGCTCTAAGCGCGTCACTTCCTATTTTCCTGCTTACGCGTGTTCGTAAACTAGAACTTGTTTGACCAGTTTAAAACCCAACTGACCGCCTCAAACTTGGGGCGAAGATCGAGTTTGTTGGCAGAGCCCACTTTCCCCCGAAGCTTGCGTAGGTCGGAAAGGGGCTCTGACTCGCAGGGTGCAAAAACCCTAACCCTAATCAGAAATCTTGTTTACCCCTTACCCCCCCCCCCCGGTCGGTCGGTCGGTCGGTTGGTCGGTCGGTCGGTCGGTCGGTCGGTCGGTCGGTCGGTCGGTCGGTCGGTCGGTCGGTCGGTCGGTCGGTCGGTCGGTCGGTCAGTCAGTCAGTCGTGCCACCCATGTCTTCTAATTCTATATTTCTTTTTGTTTTTCCAGTTGATAAGTGGCACTATGTTTAACATGTGGAGATACTTTTTCGATCATTTATATACGATGTAATCTAATTATTATCAATTGGAGATCTAAGATCTTGAATAAATCAACTTGAATTATAAAATATCGTTATCTGAAATTTTTAGTGAGATTCACCTGAGTCTGCTAGGATGGTCTGTGTAGCCAGAAGGAAGGGAGGGAAGAAAGGAGGGATGGTTGATGGGTGGGTGTTTAGGTGGGTGGGTGGATGGATGGAGGGAGGGAGGGAGGGAGGGAGGGATGGAGGGAGGGAGGGAGGGAGGGAGGGAGGGAGGGAGGGAGGGAGGGAGGGAGGGAGGGAGGGAGGGAGGGAGGGAGGGAGGGAGGGAGGGAGGGAGGGAGGGAGGGAGGGAGGGAGGGAGGGAGGGAGGGAGGGAGGGAGGGAGGAAGGAAGGAAGGAGGGAGGGAGGGAGGGAGGGAGGGAGGGAGGGAAGGAAGGAAGGAAGGAAGGAAGGAAGGAAGGAAGGGAGGGAGGGAGGGAGTCTAGGAATGAAGGAAGAAAGAAAGAAAGAAAGAAAGAAAGAAAGAAAGAAAGAAAGAAAGAAAGAAAGAAAGAAAGAAAGAAAGAAAGGAAGGAAGGAAGGAAGAAAGGAAGAAACGAAGAAAGGAAGAAACGAAGAAAGGAAGAAAGGAAGAAAGAAAGAAAGAGAAAGAAAGAAAGAAAGAAAGAAAGATAGAAAGAAAGAAAGAAAGAAAGAAAGAAAGAAAGAAAGAAAGAAAGAAAGAAAGAAAGGTATTGAAGAAAGGGAGAAAAGAAGGAATGACGAATGAAGAAAGAAAAGAGGAGGGAGGCAGGAAATTAAAGAAGCTAAGGATGCATAGCTAGAGCATGGAAGGTTGGAAGAGAGCCGCCTCCCCCCCCCCCCCCCACCCCCGCTTCGCCGCTTTCAATTCAGCATTTCGGGAAAGACGGAGGGTGGAAGCAAAATATTTTTTAAGATCCATTCCAATCTGGTTTCCAGGCCATCAACTATTCAAAAAATGCTCGGTCAAAAAATGCAAGTTCATCGTCTTCTAGTGCCAGTCTTCTGTCTGTCTTCTATCTTCTATTGTAGTCCATGATGCCCTGCGCGGCGACATAACACGGCGAACACGCTCGTTTCTCATTGAACTTTATAACTACGATCCACTTGGACGATTGTTTGACTAAAACCCCACTATTTCTGGCTGATTTCGAGAAAACAAAGCGTGTTTGAAACGCAGGGAGCCTAGAAAAGGCCAACGATGCCACAAAAGGCGTACGGTTCGGGCGCCAACGCCGTTCCTATGGGCAAACTTCATCCGATTCTGGCTGCCAAACGTCAAGATGGTTCCAACTCTGGTCTTCAACCTGGACTACAACGTCCTCCACTACCGCAATTAAATTATGGAATGCCTCTACAGCCTCGTCCTCCTCCGCCTATGGTTAATATGTTTCCTCAAATGCTTCAACGACCGCCTTTACCGCCACAACCGTATCCTGATCTAAACATAAATAATGGTGCCCAGAAAAGACTGAATACTGAAGTGCCTTCAAAGCAAATGCAAGGTACTGTACTCTAACAACTTGAAAACTATTCATGACCTTTTCTAGATGGTTGGTTATGTTTAAGGTTCGATCACGCAGCTATGGTTACGGTTTTGCTCGAGTCTTTACTAGTTTACTTGATTATTTTACCCCGTATTGTAATAATTTCACTTAAATACTAGTCACTGTTTATATATAACAACGTGTTCTGAGTTAAATGTTCATGTGTTGGAGTGTTCATGTGTTGAAGTGTTCATGTGTTGAAGCGATGTACTTTCGTATAAATAGTGAACAGTGCCGGTAACAGCCGGTTCCTTTAGGCAATTTAATAGTTTTATGATTTTATTTACTGTTTATTTTTTTTTGATAATTATTAACCCTCCATTCTTCCACCTGAGTTCGCTATCCCCAGTGGCAGAATAACCAGTTTCTAATAATTCTGTAAATAAAATTCCCAGACCTCATAGAGGGGGGGCATTGGGATATTCAGTATTGTGGTATTGTGATGTTTTTCATGTCGTATTGCGGTAATTTTGTTGCTTTGGTCACCCGATTCGCACACTTGTCCACAGCTACCAGCCGTCAAAAATGTCGCCAATTGCTCGGCTACCAGCTGGGCTGTATGGTAGTATACAGTAATCTCAAAATTATCCCTATGGGTCCCGCAAGTTGCGCCCAGGCTTCAACGCAAACCTACAAAATGCGCAATATATTTTAGTGCAAGGAGTGGCAGTTTTATGCAGCAGAAAAGCCTAGGAATGGCAAGAATTACACGAAAACATTGTCTTGATAAACTCAGGACCTTACAAAGTTACTAAATAATAAGAAAAAAGCCGAAAGAAAACCAAAACAGACTAAATATTATAAAAACACATGTACGAGTACAGCACAAAATGAAAATAGCATTCCTAAAGTGGTAAGCCGCGATATCGAACTCAGGCAATTCAACTCTTCATGGACTGCACTACCAATAGGCTCTCCATAACGCCCTTTACAATGTAATACACGAAACTGGATGTTTTATAGCAGCAGATTAGCTAAACGAGACGACGTAATTTTCATTTCTATATCGATATGTCTTTCCTTCCACTTTTGCCTTGTCCATCTAGCATTAAGCAATATACTAAGAGTGAATAAATCAATAAATAAAATAAAAAAAATAAAAAAAGTAATTAAAATACATACGTACATACTGTATTATTATACTATAGTACATTTACGTCTACCAGCCAATCATACTGTAGTATACTGCAGCACATTACGGCTACCAGCCAATCATATTGTAGTATACTCAGTGCTTTCAATGAATAAAATACACCAATGTGATGGATCGCGCTCGCCAGAGCAGATTTCACAACTGGGCAGCGCGATTTGGTTTTTCTTGAAAAACAGCAGCGGTTTATGTTGATGACTTCCTGTTACATTTCCTGGGTCAATTTTAACAGTCTATTATCATAAAAATGAACTTCAAACCAATGTTTTAAGTGTTATTTGTGGTTTTCATCTGCACAACTAGCATAAAGTTTGAGATTTTGTAGTGTTTATCCCGATATTGCCGTGCCGGAACATGCAGCGGACGTCCCCGTGAGCAAACAAATGCTATTTTGCATTTTCACCGATTTCGGCTAGTCTTTTAATAATACGAATATCAATTAAACAATGTGCAGCAAGACAATACAGTACGTCACTGCAGAGTGCAGTTAGCCTGCCACTAGAAACAAACTAAAAATATTTAATATCTAAATCCATTAATTTACTAAAACCAAGAACAATTTATCTCCCTGTGATGCCATAATTTGTAAATACATGTACTCCTAAATACATGTATCTTGTCAGATTGTGCGCACGGAAGTTTTTAGTTTTATACTTAGGTATACTCCTGCACAGAGTAAACAAGAGATATTCCATTATTTTCATATTACAGTATATACAACTGAGCATTTATTTACTCCATTTCTGGGCAGTGGAAGATAATCTGCGAGCGCATTTTATGACAAATTACTTATCTGCCAGCACGATCAATCGCGCTGGCAGAACAAACTTGGGAGCGTGTTGGCGAGCGCGATCGCACCCGCCTCATTGAAAGCACTGATACTGCAGTACATTACGGCTACCAGCCGATCATACTGTAGTATATTGCAGTACATTGCGGCTACCAGCTGATCATACTGTAGTATACTGCAGCACATTATGACTACCAGCCAATCATACTGTATTATACTGCAGTATATGATTGGCTGGTAGCTGTAAATGTACTGTAGTATAATACAGTATGTACGTATGTATTTTAATTGTTTATTGTATTTTATTTATTTTATTTTAATTTATTTTATTTATTTTATTTATTGATTTATTACTAAGTTTCGGCTCAGTTTTTTTTGGTTTTTTTTTCCCTTCTGTGTCATGCTCTTAGCCTACTTCGCAGGTCTCTCTAATCAGAAAGCGCAGGCTCAAGTCAAGTACGCATTTAACTTATTCCGCCGTCTCGATCAAGACAAACATAATAAGACTTTGCGAAACTGATGCGTGCATGCCAAATGCTTTCTTTCTTTGCTTTCCTGATGTCTGATCAAGTCTTTCTCCTCTCGGATGTGTTTTGTGTTTTCACAGACATAGTTATTGGTCAGTAATGTCGCTGGCAAGTATCTTGATATTATAATATATGCTTACGATCTCACACGCCATATACATGAAGCTGTGTTGATATTTAATACCCGAAGAGACTTGACATATAAACGCTGTACATGTGTGGAAATAGTGCTTTCTTTCTTAGCTTTCCTACTGTCTGATGATCAGAGTCTGATCAAGTCTTTCTCGTCTCGGATGTGTTTTGTGTGTTCACAGACATAGTTTGATATTGGTCAGTAATGTCGCTAGCTGTGTTGACATTTAATACCCGAAGAGACTCGACATATAAACGCTGTGTACATGTGTGGAAATACGTTACAGGCAATCGTGTTTTATGTATTGCAAATTGCGTTTTCTATTGGAGATTGGATTGTGTTTTGACTTTTGGCTGTGACCTGAATGTGTTTAGACGGCGGCTTTAGATCTTAGCACTGCATGTGACAGTCTGCTCGTGATTTTGCAGTAGCCCGAGTGAACGCCTGACCAGGCGTCTTGTTCACTCTTAGTATACTGTTTAATGCTAGAAGGACAAGGGAAAAGTGGAGAGCCTAGTGGTAGCGCAGTCCGTGAAGAGTTGAAGTGCCTGCATTCGATATCGCGGCTTCCGTGGTGCTTTTTTCCTTTTGTGCTGCACTCGTTCATGTGTTTTTATTTAGTCCATTTTGGTTTTCTTTCGGCTTTTTTCTTGTTATTTAGTAACTTTCTAAGGTCCTGAGTTTAGCAAGACAATGTTTTCATGTAATTCTTGCCATTTCTAGGCTTTTCTGCTGCGTAAAACTGCCACTCCTCTGCGTTAAAATATATATTGCGCATTTTGTAGGTTTGCGTTGAAGCCTGGGCACAAATTGAGGGACCCATAGGGATAATTTTGAGATTACCGTATACTACCGTACAGCCCGGCTGGTACCGAGCAATCGGCAACATTTTTGACGGTGTGGACAAGTGTGCGAATTGGGTGCTTTGGTATGGTATTTTGTTTTATCCATTCAAGCAGGTTTCATGGTACTCAGTCAATTTTTGACATGGTATTGTGGTATTTCACAATTTTTTCCCAGTACAGTGTATTGTGGTTCAGAGTACCCCCCAATGCCCCCTTCCTTATAGTGCAGTCTATGAAGAAATTACCAGTCCCTGCGCAGTTTTGCAATGTTGTTGGGATTGCTTAATAGGGGAGTTCAAGGTTTTTTCCCACCATATTGCAAGGGGTGCAAAACCATTGGGGTGAGTGCATGGCCATACCTATTTATCCTTGTTAAAGTCATGGTGAAACTCGCGAAGCAATAAGTATATCACTTCGGTTTTTGTAAAATTCATCTTTAATCATCATTTGGATCATTCTCCTGTGGGCTGGTGTGTTCATTCTTTGATTTTAGACCATTATCGCTGAAAACCAATGTGTAGAAATGCTATAATACGAAAGTTTCCTCAACTGAAGGGCAGCTGTACCATTGTGGCAGACAAGAGACATGGCTGTTTGTTGATTTTTGCAGAGACAAAACTCCTCGCTGTATAGTGGGATAATGCGACAACAATAAACACAGTCCAGAATGTTGGGTGAAGACGTATTATCTTAAAATGTTGGTTGTTAATAAGTGGTCAAATCAACTTGGCGTAAGCAAACATTTTTCCAGTTTATCAACCTTCAACGCCAGTGGTGTCAAATTTCCCAAATAAAATTGCTTCGTTCTTCAAAATAAATTACGCATTTATTAAATTCAATAAAAGTACAATAAATATGTGCTATAGTGAATATACCAGCTCACAGGAGAGTGATCCAAATGACAATTAAAGATGAATTTGACAAAAACCGAAGCGATGTACTTCTTGCTTCGTGAGTTTCACCATGATTTTAACAAGGATAAATAGGTATGGCTCTTCTTCAACTTTGTAGCTGGCATTGGAAGTGCTGTTGCTTGACCCAACAATCTCGTCGAAGCATGCAAGACCATAGGTCTGGTTGAAATTAAGTGCTGCAGCTCTTTTCCTGGGTTGAGATGTTCTTGGTTGTGACTACCTCAACCCGCGAAGATCCTTTGCCATTTTCTCATGTTGGTTTTAAAATTTAAACTTTTGAAAGCGTTTCACAAAATCTTTTGACAGAGTAGAGTTCCAAAGTTCTGCTTCATTGTTTCCGAAGTTGGCGACAAACGTTGCAACTTGTTTTGATGCTCACTATTTGATCGGCTGCTATAGTAACATGATAATGAATTTGTGGAGTCCGTAAATATGGGCGGCCGTTACCACCAAAAATACTACATGTGTGAAATGAATTGATATAAACTGAAACGACTTATCACAAACAGGAATGATTCATCCTAAATATAAATGATTGAACAACATGTAGTTATATGACTGGACAAATTATGAAATGATTCATCTTAACATGAAATGATTCAGTTCGCAGTGAAGTAATGCAACTACTTTTGTGTTGGTTTAACTTCACAATGTGAAATAACTGACCATGTTGCACAATGATTGGACTAGCTATTGTTAAATGATTCGTCTAGTTATGAAATCATTTATGCCGTTTGATAACCATTCGCCATGTCGTGAAATCATTCAACCTATTGCGAAATGATTTAATTTGATGTGAAATGATTCAACCTAATCTGAAATGATTCAACCTTATCTGAAATGATTCAATCTGATGTGAAATGGTTCAACGCAATCTGAAATGATTCAACGCATGTTTAAATGACCCAACGTATTATGTAATTTGATCATTAAATGTGGTACGGCGCATGTTGTTGTGAAATGATTCAACGCGATGTGAACCGATTCAACGCAACGTGAAATGATTCAATCTGATGTGAAATGATTCAATCTGATGTGAAATGATTCAATCTGATGTGAAATGATTCAATCTGATGTGAAATGGTTCAATCTGATGTGAAATGATTCAATCTGATGTGAAATGATTCAATCTGATGTGAAATGATTCAACGCGTGTTTAAATGACCCAACGTATTATGTAATTTGATCATTAAATGCGGTACGGCGCATGTTGTTGTGAAACGATTCAACGCGATGTGAAATGATTCAACGCGATGTGAAATGATTCAATCTGATGTGAAATGATTCAATCTGATGTGAAATGACTCAATCTGATGTGAGATGATTCAATCTGATGTGAAATGATTCAATCTGATGTGAAATGGTTCAATATGATGTGAAACGATTCAAGGCAACGTGAAATGATTCGACCTAGTGTGTAATTTGATCACGAAAAGCGGTATTTCCGGTGGCATTCCCGCGTGTTGTGTTTCGGTTGTCAACAGCTCTTAGCCTCTTATCCTCGGAGTCGGATTACAAACTGATTTGTCGCTTTTCAAGCATTTCTCTTGGCAATTTCGTAATTTGGGACTCTGCTAAAGAAGGTATGTCTATTACGATTTATACTCTGGTACTTATACGCTTATTTGCAGTATTCTTATTGTCTAAGCACGTGCATATAAAATTTGAATTTTATACGCGTTTAATAGGATGATTGAATGTAAATCGCGTTTTGTTTATAATACAGGAACACGATAAGAAATGAAGAGTGTATGGAGAGATTTACGAATCGTATGGTTATTGTTACATTTGTTCCCTTGATAAATATCCAAACGTATGGCCACTGGCACTGTAGGCAGCGAGCATTTCGGCAACAACTGGCATATATGATATATTATAATCAAACTTTGCACAGTATCCCAATCATTTAGATTGAAATCAAAACTAATATTCCTAAATTTCTTATAAACCCCACAAGAGATGCCTGCGCAGGAGGCTATGTTGACCTTTCGTAAACAGTTTTTCTCGCAATTTTTGTTTATCCCTCTGCCAACTGGCTCTAAAAGTACGTAAGCGTATTAAATCTATACTATAATTTAATGACTTAACTTAAGGTGGCTCCATACAGTTTCTTGAAAAATGGAAAATACAAGTTTGAGAGTCCAAAACACGTGATTAAACAATTCGGAAAAAGAATAAAACTAAATGTTATGCAATTAAACAGTCTGGCAATCAAAAACTGCTACCAAATAAATAGCAACAGTTGTTGCTATGGCAACAATGACGTTTCAAAATGGCTGCCAATTACCCTTCAACAAAAAAAGGTTAGAGCAAAACGAGTTCCTTGGATTACAAGTTCCATAAAAGAACTTATTAATACAAGGGACAGACTAAAAAGAAAAGCCATTATTACAAACCTTGAAAACGATTGGTCAAATTACAAGAGAAGTAGGAATAAGGTCAATATAGAACTAAGAAATGCCAAAAAAGATTACTATTCCACGAAAATTGCCAGTGAAAAGTGCAATCCTAAAGAGGCTTGGAAAACTATAAACAGTTTATTGGGAAGGCAAAACAAACCAACCGTTGTAAACGAGCTAAAACTTGGTGAAAATAGTGTAACTAGCCTAAAGATATCGCAGAGGGTTTTAATGATTATTTCTCAAATATTGGCCCAAATTTAGCTAGCCAAATTAATACTTCAGATTTCAACTTTGAAACATATGTCAAGAATGCTGAATCAGAATTCACTGCATTCCAACCGGTCACCGTCAGTCACATCTACAAACTTCTGACTGGTCTTTCGAGCAATAAAGCCACGGGTGCCGACAAGATTTCTTGTAAAATTATTAAGATAGCTTCACCTGCTATTTCAGATTCACTGACACATATTTTTAATCAGGCTATTGCTCTATCCTCATTTCCTGATGAATGGAAAACGGCTAGAGTAATACCTCTTTACAAAAATGGTCAACGAAATATGGCAGGAAATTACAGACCAATTTCCATCCTACCAGCCATTAGCAAAATTATGGAAAGAATACTGTATGATCAACTGTATAATTACTTATCCAAATTTCGACTTCTAAGTGATAGTCAATTTGGTTTTCGAAAATTTCATTCTACAGCTACAGCATTACTAGACTGTACAAATGACTGGTATGTGAATTTAGACAGGAAAATGTTTAACATAGTAGTCCTAATTGACTTAAAAAAAGCATTTGATACAGTTGATCATCAAATATTATTGAGAAAATTGGAGCTCTACGGTGTAAAAGGTCAAGCTCTATCTTTCCTCAAATCATATCTCTCAAATCGAAGTCAGATATGCCAAATAAATGGATCTTTATCATCAGAGAAAATGATTAAATGTGGCGTGCCACAAGGCTCTATCTTAGGGCCACTATTCTTTCTATTATACATCAATGATTTGCCTCAATGTCTATCTAAAACAAAACCTCGGTTATTCGCTGATGACACAAACCTAACAGCTTGTGGAGAGTCAATATCTCAACTTGAAGCTGCAGTGAACTCTGATTTGGAAAACCTTAGAAAATGGTTAATTGCCAATAAACTCAGCCTCAATGTCACGAAAACTGAATTTATGTTGATTGGCTCAAAACAAATGATTAAAAGTATTTCAAATTTGCAGCCAAATGTTGTAATTGAAAACAAACCGGTTAAACAAGTGTATGAGTGCAAAACTCAGCATTTGTCGTGGAATAGTAACACTGAAAATATTTGCAAGAAAATAACATCAGGAATCTCTGCTCTTAGACGTTTGAAGGAATCTACTGATAGGCAAACACTTCTTTCCGTTTATAATGCTATTGTTCGCCCATACTTCGATTACTGCTGTGAAGTATGGGATGTGTTCGGTGAAACACAATCAAAACGACTTCAAAAACTCCAAAATAGATCAGCTCGAATATCATGAATATGAGCAATGACACAGATCATTCTGTTGCATTGCAAGCATTGGGCTGGAAGCCACTTAAAACAGAAAGGAAGAAAGCCAAGGCAAAAATGATGTATAAATTATTAAATAACATGGGTCCGCAGTCACTCACTAACTTATTCACAAATAAAAGTGACATGACTAGCTATAATCTCCGAGGCATTTCATGCAGTCTTTGTTTACCGCAACCGCGTACTAATAATATGAAAAAAAGTTTTATGTACGACGGAGCATTCTTTTGGAATTCTATTCCAAAGGAAATTAAAGAGAGCAAATCCCTTTCTTCCTTTCGAATGAAAATCGCTGCTCACATTGATAATTAGAGCAAATATATGCATCTGTAAATAGATTATTACCTTATATACTATATCTTTATATCTTAATATTTTTATACTACACTGTAGGGACTGATTGGTTGAAATGACCAGTTGGATTGGTTGTCTCAGATTCAAATGAATCTGAGACGACCAATTGAATTGGTTATTTCAACCAATCAGGTTTTACAGTGTATATCTTATATATTGTAAATAGCTTTTAGATACTTTTCTTATATACTGTATACTTCTAATATACACGCCCCTCGTGGAAATCAGCTTCGGCTGACGAGGTTAGCGTGTTTAAATAAAGTTATCATCATCATCATCATCATCATCATCAAACTAATTTAATTCGGAAAAAACTTTGGTGACCCCCAAAAATTTTTTTCATTAAAACTTTCCTTTCCTTGAAGTATGAGTAATCAATAGGCCGATTTTTAAAAAATTCTGTAGAACGAAATTTTTTAAAAATTAACAAACATGATTTTTCCGGAGAAAAAATTATTCATTCTACAGAATTTTTTAAAAATCGGCCTATTGATTACTCATACTTCAAGAAAAGTTTTAATGAAAAAAAGTGGGGGTCACCAACGTTTTTTTCGAATTAAATTAGTTTGAAGGGTAATTGGCAGCCATTTTGAAACGTCATTGTTGCCATAGCAACAACTGTTGGTATTTATTTGGTAACAGTTTTTGATTGTCAGACTGTTTAGTTATGCATAGCATTTAGTTTTATTCTTTTTCCGAATTGTTTAATCACGTGTTTTGGACTCTCAAACTTGTATTTTCCATTTTTCAAGAAACTGTATGGAGCCACCTTAAGATGCACTCGCTTTCATAAAGGGTTTTGTTGCCGGCATAAATTCGAAGAAACAACGTTTGATTTTTCATGTTTCCACTATTGAGTTTTTATGTATAAAAAGGACTGTTGCATTCAAGACGAGACTTTAACTAGAAATACGCATATGCAAGGTTTACTTCCCGCCTTTTTTAGATTAACACAATTTTTATCTGTATGTCTAATGGATCAGTTTAAGGCAGAGCTGATAAATGCAATCGAAGAATTTTAAATACTATAAAAGATGAAAAAAATATGATCAATGTTATGTATGAGTTGAAACCGCAAATTTAAAGTTTCTGTTAATACTTTTTACTATAGTATAATGCAGGCCCGGATTAACCATGCGCGGGGCCCGTGGCATATTATCAGCGCGGGGCCCCTTGACCCCACCCCACCCCAGGCACTTTAAACGCTGAATTCAAAAAGACTCAAATATATAATAAAGATATATTTTGTATTGCATGCGTTGAAATTTGAAAAGTCGCCTGCATATTCACCGAAACAATAAATACAAATAATTATATTTAAACTGATATTTTATGAAGTTTATATGAATAACATATAACAACTAAACGAAAATAGATTATTTACATGGTAAAATAGAACATATGAACAATATCCGCATATACATGATTGGTATGGGCATGTAACAATTGTCATTTGAGTCTTATTCTGCAGATGTTTTGTACACGTTATGCTTACGCGATTTTTGAAGAGCAAAATCGTTAATAATCGAAGACATATCAATTTTCCGCAAAAGTTTGTTTTCGATGCTAAGAAGAGTGAGGTTATTTAGTCGCTCCTGTTTCATGCATGCTCGGAGCTGACTCTTGATTAATTTGAGTTTGGAAAACGACCTTTCACCAGAACAGTTCGAAATCATCAAACTTAAATAAATGCGGAATGCAATCACCGTGTTTGGAAATACAGTTTCCAGGTTGTTTGACACAAGAAGTCTGTACATTCGCATTTCCAGCGACTCCACGTTTAAATGGATGTCGTCATCATCTTTCGTTATGACCAATATGACGGATTCGTCATCAGACTCGTTGTCAGAGGATGTGTCGGTCGTAGCTTGGGCTGAAGAAGTTGCAGCTACAGCTGAAGATGTAGTTGTATCTAATGATTTTTGAGCAAATTCTGTGTTGAGAAAACCAGAAAACTGTAATAATTCGTCTGGCAGACAGGCTTCTAAATCCGTTGGGTATGCCTCTTGGAGGCTCTTCTCACTTTGGATCACTTCTTCATCTGGAAGATCCTTGAGGTTTCGCAGGAAACCAAACTTTGCAGCAATGCCAGTGTATGCGCCCAGTCGTTTCCGCAACTCGGCGTCAAGGCAATCAATTATCACCAGGAAACTACCCGTACGGAACTTGTCGGCTGGAGTCTGTGGCACTTCAGGCGCTGATCCTGGCTCGTCGTAACGGCGATTTCGTTGACGGACGCGTCTAACTTCGTCCACGAACTGGTCACATTCACTGAGCTTCTTCCCGTTGGCGCAAAACTCTTCAAATCTTTCCCGCAGCTTACGGACAAACTCGATTAGGGATTCGTAGATTGCAACTGCAGAGTTGAGATCTTGGTCGGCTGATTGCAGGACTTGACTGTTGCCGTGAAAACGATGCAGGATGTGGTGCCACAAAGCTGCGAGTATTCCAGTTTCGAGTTGGATCATATAGGAGGCCATACCACGAGCTTCTGCTTTAATTTCGGGTTTCTCCTCATCGTCATCAGCGATTTCTTCCAAAGCAGCATTGATTTCGTCATAACCCTCAACTAGAGCCTTCGTAGCGTCTGCACGTGCCGACCAGCGAGTATCAGACATGCGTTTGACTGTTGGTCGACTTTGGCTTGAAAGTTGATTAGTCAAAATTTTCCAACGATGGGTTGAGGCAACAAAAAAGGAGTAAAGGCGTTGAACGAAACCGAAGAACTTAACAGCTAGCTCGCAACAACCAACGGCAGACTGACCAACAAGATTGAGGGAATGTGCGGCACAGGGCACATACTCAGCCAGGTTACATTGTTCTCGAATAATGGCCTGCATGCCATTATATTTCCCACTCATATTGCTCGCATTGTCGTACGACTGGCCGCGGCAATTAGCAACATCAATGTCATTCGTTTTTAAGAACTTGAGCAAGCTTTCCGCTAGTTCTTTTCCACTGTGACCTTGCATGTCGAGGAAAGTCAAGAATCGTTCAACAGGACCCGATGGCAAAACGTAGGTGAGTTGGTCAACATGAGTAATATCGGGAGTTGAGTCTACTGAAACCGAAAAATACTTCGCAGACTTTACTTCCGTAATGATATACTCTTGCACACGATTTGCTAGCAAATTGATAAACTCTTCGCAAATTGTCTTCGACAGATAGGAGGTGTGACCCCGTCCCTTGTTTGCGTTATTGTTGATGTGTTGCGCTAGGAATGGATCGAACATGGCCAACAATTCCAGTGTGCCCAAGTAGTTGCCGTTTGTGGGTGATCCAATAACCTCATCTGAACCACGAAATGGTAAACCGCGCTCCGATAGGTAACGGATAGTTTCTGCTATCCGTTTAAGCACCCCACGCCAATACTCGCGCTCCGCATTCACCTGTCTAACCAACTCTGCATCAACGCGGCAGCCAGCATCACTGCGTTGGAGTAGCTTAATCATGGCCTCTCGGTGCACTGCACTTTTTTCGTGACGGGGAATGGATTGAGAAGCGCGTTTCCAGTCCTTGTATCCCTGCTTCGCAAAAACTGAGCTGTCGGTCATCAGTTTACATGCAAAGCAGAACACTGAATGTCCAGATGGCGAGTAACAGAGCCAGGTTCGAGAATGTTCCTGTTTTGTCAGCTGATGCGTGTATGTGAATAAGCTTTTCTGACACTGCCGACTATAATTTTCTCCCTCGTATCTGGTAGAAGACGCGCTAAAATCTGCATTCGAGTTTCTGCATTGGCTGCTTCCCTTTGTTGCCCAGTATTCCCTCATACTGTTCGAAACACTAGCAGGCCATAACCCCAAATCACTGGAATATGCATCGGTACAACTGGACGGATCATCTGATGTTAGAGATTCAGCAAACATACCAGGTTCCTCAGGTACAGAATCAGTCACTGTTGTCGAGATCGGAGTGGTCGACTCACCAGAAGCATCTTCATCCTGTTGCGGAGGTTGGAAATCCGTGACGCGATCTTCGCTGCTACCAGTTGCATTGCCACCGCTGCTCTTGGGAAAAAGTTCGGATATTTTTGGCACTTTGCTCAAGGCTTTACTTTCCCGTGCAACTCGTTCTTCCCTTGCCTTCCGTTTCGTTGCTCCAGATTTATATGTGCGATTTTTGTCACGGTCGCGGCCACCGCTACTAGAACTCATAGCAATTGCAAACCTAAAAATAACTCTAGCATAAATTTTCAGGGAAGACCGCTGGCAGGGGTATATGTATTTAGGTATGTCTAGTAAACGATATCACACAATTTAAAGCGGCAGGTTTCTATTTTGTAAGCTATTCTATTTTACAATAAATAAATTATAACTAGAAACAGTTAACACTAAACTGCACCCGTCTGATTATGATATACTGGTAGCCGTGGAGATAATACGTGTATCTTTATACTTGGGGTGCAACTTGATCCGATTCCGTATAAATCAGCTGGTTCGAAATCACAACAATAAAATGTGCTTCGGACTAGATGTCCACTATCTATATTGTCTATATAAAACTACTTACAACTATAAAATACGCTGTTGAAATAAAGCTGTTAATCTCACGAACCCGTCGATTCCCGTCGAAATCACAACTATAAAATGCGCTTCTACTTGCCTTTTAAGAATAAACTATTTTAATAATTTGCACAATAATTAAATGCGCTTGTACTTGCCTTTTAAGAATAAACTATCTTAATAGTTTACACAATAATAAAATGCGCTTCTACCTTGATTAGTCCAAAATAATAAAATATCACACAATTTAATACGCAAGCGTCTATCATGTCGCAAGCCGCCCCATCTCATCTGAAATTAATTACAACAAGACGCCTGGTCAGGCGTTCACTCGGGCTACTGAGCTCGAGGAGCTCAGGTGCCCCCCCCCCCCCCCAAGACCATGGCTATCTATTACTCTATTAAAGTCTAAACACATTGGTCACAGACAAAATCAAAACACAATCTAATTCTCCGATAGAAAACGCAATTTGCAATACACAAAACACGATTGCCTGTTTAATATTTCCATACGGCGTTGAGCGTTCAACATGTCGAGTCTCCTTACGCACGCAGGCTAAAACTAATACAGCATGCTGAGTGCAACTATACATATCGAATTGCTTACGTAAATGGAAGTTTCATATATCAGTTAAGTTCATATATCAGTTAAGAGTCTATTAATAAAGATATAATTACAAAAGGGGCAACAAACTATAACAAGGTAGAAGCCCGTTTAGCCGAATAATTAAACGATCTTAACCGACTTTCAGTAGACAAAACCTATAGTGCTGAATTCGGCAGATTCAAACGATGGTTCCGATATGGAATTCATGTAAATCGTACCAACTGAACAGAAATATATAGGTTTTGAAACACATTTCCAAATCTTCATGGATAAACTCACAAATATTTACTAAATAAGACGCCTGCTTAGGCGTTCACTCGGGCTACTGATATTAAAGCGCTAGCGATTGCTGGAACCTTGGCATACCCGTGTACAAAACAGCGCGCATATAATAAACCGTTTGGTAATGATATAAGTTTTGGACGCAATGTAGTTATGCAATGTAGAACCGCACTGAGACCTTGAAAGCTGTTGATTGTACGGTTAGACGTCCTTTTAATTTTCAATTTGCGAGTATTAAATGACAAATCGAAGTATCGAACGATCGATTTAAAAGCGTTCGCTGATGCATGTATTTGCCTTTGGCCAAAGTGTTGGTAGGTTTTCCAAGTAAGTTGCTTATATGGTTGATCAGCGATGCGCTTGACACAACCACAGAATAGGCATGACTTCATCGACCAATTTCAGTCGAAGTGATCGCAGATTCGAAGCGTAAGCAAAGTTTGAACGAGTACTAACGCATTTTCAGCGTACGATTATGGAGATCGCGAACCAACCCATGTCTACTATAGTCTATTGTGAGCGTGTTTATCATTAAAACACAAATTCACTTCGAACAACACAACCAAAGGCGTCAGGAGAAGAAAAAACTCGTCACTCCTGCTTAAAAATCCGCCATGAGAAGTCAGCAGCATTTGAGCAGTGACGTCATAACTCCCGTCTACCGACACAAAAAAAAAAAAAAAAAAATAACAGAGCCGAAACCTAGACTCGTCCGACCACAGGTCGCCCGAGTAATAAATCCCGTCACTGTCAGTAATCGTGTAGTGCCTAAGACCTAAGTGCATCTACGTCCACGCAAACGTATAGCACAAATTACTATTGTCAACTTGCAACATTTTTACAACTATTATTTTTAGGTACATGTATATAACACATTAACAATAAACTATTTAGGAAGTAGACTTACCTAGATGACTAGAGCTAATCTTTATGTATGCAATAATCTTCGCGTTTTTCTATCTGGTTCGCGTTTTTCTGTCTGGCGACGGGGGCGACCGCCGCGACCTTGATATAACTAGTAATTATAAGCTATAAGTATAACTTACCAAGTTCCAGTAAGTTCTTTCTTCCTCTAGGCCAGTTTTGCTTGTTATATGAAACGATGAAACGACTGACATTTAAGTGAATCAGAGAGAACGATTTACGTTTGATTTAATGTTGAATCAATCACTCGAATGTTGATAAACAGCGTGTTGTATATATTTGTAATATGAGTTCACGGAGTTGTATCAAGTGACATAATTAATATCATGTGCGATTCTTGGTAGAAATGCCGCAACGGGGTAGCAAAATACGTTCGGGAATCGGCCCCCCCCCCCCCCCTTTTTTGAATTTTGGGGCATCACTTTTTTAACTTAGGGGCCCCGCGATGTCTTTGCTCATTTTTTAAACATTTGGGGGACTTGCTTTTTGGGACCTCGCTTTTTGGGGGCCCGCGCTGTTTGCCGTCTTTGGGCAATTGGGCCCCCGCGCTTTTTGGGCCCCGCGCTGAAGCACAGAAACAGTTAAAAAAAATTCGAAAAGAGTAAGCGCGGGGCCCCCAGAAGCGCGGGGCCCGCGGCATATGCCGCTTCTGCCATATGGTTAATCCGGGCCTGGTATAATGATTCAGTTGCTTAGGAAGCAACTTGATCTTTGCACTAGAGTTTGCGCACATGCAGCTTTAAAAAGAAACTTTATTTGCACTCCACATATTGTTTGCTAGAATAGGATCATGACTAAAACAACACACTGGTAACACAAGTGACATACGAGTGATACGAGTAACATGCAAATATGACACATACCGCAGAATCTCGAAAGTAGTGCCCCCCTTTACTTTCAGTTTTATCCACTGCATGGGAGCTGCTACTTTTTTTCTTTTTTTTTTTTTTGGGGGGGAGGGGGGGGGGGGGGCACTACTTTTGGGTGGTAAAATATGTTATTATGGTGGATGAGTAAATAAAGTAAATACGAAATAAATTTCCTGTATTACATAAAAGGAGTGCATGATATCCTCGTATTGCTATTGACATGAATGTGAAATAAAGTTTTCAATTTGATTTTTCCTTCTTTCAAATCATTTTATCATCACCAATGGTAATCCACTGTATCACTTGGAAGCACGCTATTTTGACTATTTTCAAAAGGGCCGCTATACTTTTGGAAATTTTTAAGACATTTCAAATTTACCGCTACTTTCGAGAGGGCCGCTACTTTCGTGATTCAACGGTATGAGACATCAGAGTTCAAAGAGCGTTTTGTAACTCAACTTTCAGGAATATGATACGACTACGAGAACACATGCTTAGCCAGCACACTGCACACATGCCCAGTTGTTGCCTACAGTGCCCAGTGGCCATACGTTTGGATATTTATCAAGGGAACAAATGTAACAATAACCATACGATTCGTAATAATAATAATAATAATAATAATAATAACGATTTAATGACAGTATTTCCACAAAGTGGCTCTTCACCTGCCATAACTAATTAACTACATTATATAAATATATACATATAAAATCACAAATATGATGTAAATCTCTCCATACACGAACATAACTCTTCATTTCTTATCGTGTTCCTGTATTATAAACAAAACGCGATTTACATTCAATCGTCCTATTAAACGCGTATAAAATTCAAATTTTATATGCACGTGCTTAGACAATAAGAACACTGCAAATAAGCGTATAAGTACCAGAGTATAAATCGTAATAGACATACCTTCTTTAGCAGCGTCCCAAATTACGAAATTGCCAAGAGAAATGCTTGAAAAGCGACAAATCAGTTTGTAATCCGACTCCGAGGATAAGAGGCTAAGGGGGCGATTACATGGATGGACCGGTTAACCGAGCTAGCCCGGTTAACCGGGATGAGTTTACGAAACGATTACATTGAGCGGGCTAGCCCGGTAAGCCGGGATGATTTCAGGCCGAAATTCGCAATTATCAAGTAAACAAGGGCAAAGTTACGTTAGTTTTACTTCAGTTTTACACTAATTAGTCTATTATTTACTTTGTAAGCCCATCGTTAATAAAAAGATTGTTAAGACTTAGCTAACCCAGGAAAACGTCTTCACGAAAACTAATTAATTTATTAAATCTTCGCTTCGATCACTGAACACACAAACAAAGTTGATGTTCTATTTCAGTTCCTTTCAGCACTATTTATTCACACAGTCAAGCAAACGAACGCGTATCGAAGCGAGTTCAACAGTTTTTCAGCCCGGTTTGCCGGGATGAAAACGATTACATGGACATTTTCATCCCGGTTAACCGGGCTAGCCCGGTTGCGACAACCGGGATCCCGGCAAACCGGGCTAGCCCGCTTGCCATGTAATCGAAATGTTAAAACAACATGCATTTTATATACAAAGCGGGCTAGCCCGGTTAACCGAGCTAGCCAGGTTAACCGGTCCAGCCCGGTCCATGTAATCGCCTCCTAATAAGAGCTGTCTGTTGACAACCGAAACGCGGGAATGCCACCGGAAATATCGCATTTTGTGATCAAATTACACACTAGGTCGAATCATTTCACGTTGCCTTGAATCGTTTCACATCAGATTGAATCATTTCACATCACATTGAATCATTTCACATCAGATTGAATCATTTCACATCAGATTGAATCATTTCACATCAGATTGAATCATCTCACATCAGATTGAATCATTTCACATCATATTGAGTCATTTCACATCAGATTGAATCATTTCACATCGCGTTGAATCATTTCACAACAACTTGCGCCGTACCGCATTTAATGATCAAATTACATAATACGTTGGTTCATTTAAACACGCGTTGAATCATTTCACATTAGATTGAATCATTTCACCTCAGATTGAATCATTTCACTTCAGATTGAACCATTTCACATCAGATTGAATCATTTCACATCAGATTGAACCATTTCACGTCAGATTGAATCATTTCACATCAGATTGAACCATTTCACATCAGATTGAATCATTTCACATCAGATTGAATCATTTCACATCAGATTGAATCATTTCACATCAGATTGAATCATTTCACGTTGCGTTGAATCGTTTCACATCGCGTTGAATCATTTCACAACAACATGCGCCGTACCACATTTAATGATCAAATTACATAATACGTTGGGTCATTTAAACATGCGTTGAATCATTTCAGATTGCGTTGAACCATTTCACATCAGATTGAATCATTTCAGATTAGGTTGAATCATTTCAGATTAGGTTGAATCATTTCACATCAAATTAAATCATTTCGCAATATGTTGAATGATTTTACGTTAGCTTAAATCAACTGACGTGTTGTTGAACCATTTCACATTAGGTTGAACTATTTCACGACATGGCGAATGGTTATCAAACGGCATGAATGATTTCATAACTAGACGAATCATTTAACAATAGCTAGTCCAATCGTTGTGCAACATGTTCAGTTATTTCACATTGTGAAGTTAAACCAACACAAAAGTAGTTGCATTACTTCACTGCGAACTGAATCATTTCATGTTAAGATGAATCATTTCATAATTTGTCCAGTCATATAACTACATGTTGTTCAATCATTTATATTTAGGATGAATCATTCCTGTTTGTGATAAGTCGTTTCAGTTTATACAAATTCATTTCACACATGTAGTATTTTTGGTGGTAACGGCCGCCCATACGTAAACTTTGTGGCAAACATCTGACTGCAGAACTCTTATAAATGTGAAACACTCTGTAATCATTGTGAAATAAGGACTATTGTGTTTCGGCTTATGCAGTTACGGACTTATGGTATGTGTGTTTGCGTCATTCATGAAAAGCTTTATTTGAGACAAGCACCGATTATTTTGCCGATTATTCAAAATAATCAGCCGATTACCGATTATTTTAAATTGGCCGATTAATCGGCTTTGCCAATTAGTTTCCGATTAATCGGCTTATTAATCAACATTACCAACATTCGCGTCCGTGTTGTAAGGTTACAGAAGCTCAACTGGCTCAGGAACGCTAATTTTTACACTTTGAGGCATCTGTTAGAGGCTCTAAAGCTTTTTGCAGGTCGAAACATATACATCAAGACCATGAAATTGTCCATGATTTCTTTTAACTGTCGTAATTCAGAGTGCTCGCTTCGTTCTACAATCATGGAATAATTACATTGGGACAACTTGCAACAATGTCACTTCTAAGCAAAGATCCATTTTGTACAGTTAAGTTATCCTCCCCTCCCTCCCCCACCATACAATGTTGGGTCACAAACATGGTATGGAGCGCGCGGGTAAGGCCTACCCCCAGAGACCAACATTGCATGGTGGGGGAAAGGGGGGAGGGTAGACTTGTGGGGTAAAGGAAAACCTGTGATGGTGGTTTGGAGCAGTCGACAGATTGTTTTTTTTAAAGGGGTTACGATGCCTTCAGAAATCGCGCTCCCACGGAAAATGTCCCAATTAATTATTCTATGATTGTAGCTTTGTTTAGAATCTTTGAAAGGTGGTGTTTAGTAATGATTAACGTCAAACTCACCCAACAACTTTCACTGTGTAATACGTCGCTCTACGTACGCTAAGATGATTTCGTTGAGGTAACATGTACAACGAGGACGATGCATGAATTCATTTTTTTTGATTTTGCACAAGGACGTCGTCACTGACGTTCCCGTTGTCTTTGCTAAAGGTCCCTAGAAATTGAACCCAGACCGCAGAGGTTAAAGGCACATGCACTAACTCAACACCCTGACTTTATAAGAGAGAGACACTGGCTGAAATGCTGAATCAGTTGAGAATCTCATTCCTGCAGTAGTCAGTATACTATTTTACAATTTTAATGATTGTTGCTTGTTTTATTTTAATGATTGTTGCTTGTTTTAAGGTCTTCGTTAAGGTTTGCAAGGTCATTTCTGTAAAGCGCTCTCAATTCGTAAGAACTTATGCCATAAAAATAAAATAGATATCGTTAGAAAGCTATATGAATTTGTAGAATACAATGGTGTCTTCGGTTTCGCGATAAACACAAACCGTTAATAGTTGTGAATTTTTTAATTAAAACCAGAGGGCTTCACTCGGGCGACTTAAGAACAAAGCGTTTTATTTTGTTCAAAATCTTTTTTTTTGTACTTTGATTCCGAGATAAATTTCCAGCAAAACAGTGTCAACGTTTTTTTATTTATTGCCTGGTTTGAATTTACGACTTATTTTGTCTGAATGTTGGTCGAAAAACAGCATTCGGCAATAAAATTGGCAAAACTCGACATATCAAAAAACGCTGACACCGTTTTGCTGGAAATTTATCTCAGAATCAAAGTACAAAAAAAAAAGATTTTGAACAAAATAAAACGCTTTTTACTCGA
The DNA here is from genome assembly GCA_964035015.1 of Corallium rubrum. NCBI lineage: Eukaryota > Metazoa > Cnidaria > Anthozoa > Scleralcyonacea > Coralliidae > Corallium > Corallium rubrum. The sequence goes on from OZ036005.1 coordinate 11,628,028, forward strand.
GTCGCCCCAAGTGAAGCCCTCTGGTTTTAATTTAAAAATCTATTAACGGTTTGTGTTTATCGCGAAACCAAAGACACCATTGTATTCTACAAATTCATAGCTTTCTAACGATATCTATTTTATTTTTGTGGCATAAATTCTGACGAATCGAGAGCGTTTTACAGAAATGACCCTGCAAACCTTAACGAAGACCTTAAACCTCACTCCTTAAAAAGTGTGACTATGGGAAATCAAATTATATTGGCCTACTTATACCTTTCAAATGGTTCATTTTATGATGGCTACATATAAGATACTATCACAAGCAAGGTTTAAATTCTGAATACCAGTAACGTAATCTATTATTTCTTTATCTTGGTAGGACAAGTTGAAAAGAAGAAAAGGAAAAGAAGTCGCTGGGCAAGTGAAGAAACCAAAATGATCATTCCAGGAATGCCAACAGCAATTCCATCTGGGCTTACTGAAGAACAAAGAATGGCATATATCAGTAAGACTTACCGATGGTATTTTCTGGGCGATTATCTGTGGGTTATTGCGGTGCCCTGAAAGTTGGCTTGCGGGCACAGCTAACTTTCAAACGCTTTATATTCCGTGTGTGAGTTCGTTCGTTCGTTCGTTCGTTCGTTCGTTAGGAATCAATAGTATCTTTTTGACGCGACATTTTAACGCGATATTTTGAACGGCACAGGGCACCGCTTTTTAGCACTGGGTCTGGTCTGTTAATCTTTCTATTTTTGAAGCTACTGCGGGTAATAGTCCTGGTGCGGGTAATGTGATGACAGAATTTTCCCTAACTGTCAAAAGCGCTGCACACAAGCTTGTAACTACCATACATGTACAAGTTGTACAGTGTAAGTTAGTGGGGTTCCCAGTTGAGATTTCAAGTTTTAAGCTGGATTTACACTAGGTGTAAAATGTCGCGCGATCGACATTTTTCTTTTGTCTTGTGAGTTTCCGTGTACCCTGCGAGTCAGAGCCCCTTTCCGACCTACGCAGGCTTCGGGGAAAAGTGGGCTCTGCCAACAAACTCGACCGTCGCCCCAAGTTTGGGGCGAGTCAGTCAGGTTTTAAACTGGTCAAACAAGTTCTAGTTTATGAACACACGTAAGCAGGAAAATAGCAAGTAACGCGTTAGAGCCTGGGCCCAAAATAGTATCTTGGCAACCGTTCACGCATACTCAAAAAGAAATATCGAGTTTGTTTGGCAGAGCCCACATTCCCCCGAAGCCTGCGTAGGTCGGAAAGGGGCTCTGACTCGCAGGTAGTTTCCATGTGGAATGAAGTAGAAAACTATTCAATTTATACAATAGAAAAGTCGAGCGCGCGACATTTTACACAGTGGAAATCCAGCTTTTTGTTGAAAAAATTGACATACATATCCTGTAGGTGGTTTATTCCTGAACGCGAATCGGCAACGTGATGCAATTTTAAAGTTTTTTAAAGCAAAGAAAAAAAGTTAGATTTTTAGCACTTCTAATGATGTACAGTTTCCACTTCCCTGCTGGCAGAGATCTCTACAGTACAGGAAAGAGACCTGCAAACATCCCACACTTTTCCTGTTGCGCATGCTCGAAGTTACCTTGACAACGAAGTTCAGAAACACGAGATATGCGTGAAGAACACGCGAGGCGATAGCCCAGTGTTTCACCAGCTCCGTGAGTCTTCTTGTAAATTCCCAAACACTAAGAACAACTTTATACTGACTCTATGACAAAGTATTCTTATTGCTTTATTTACGGAAATAATGTTTTGAATAATAAATAAAGCGATAAAAGCAGGGGTACCGAAGCTGAACTGCCTCTATATAACTGGACTGCTGGTCCCCGATACGTTTGTATTACATGAAGTATCCCCAATTGAACGGCGCCATCTTTGATTTTCTGGTTTGCTGATTGGTTAATTTTAGACCTAACAAGATGGCGTCCTGTCAGGGTCATCTGTGATTGGTCAATTTTGCAACTCAGACCGAACAAGATGGCGCCTGATGGCGTGTAATTGGGTGCAGTCCAGTATATATAGAGGTCAGTGCTCAGGAACGCACTTGCGTAAGCATGCTCAGTAGCCAGTCAGAATGCGTGTTGCACCAAACCTGTTTTCAAAACTGGTTTGACACCGTCCAAGATCATGGACGGCAGCCACATCAAACAAAGCGGCGTATGTTTGCAGAGGACTCTTTCCTGTAGAGACCTTCAGGGCCGCCGAGAGAAATTTTGGGCCCCTGGCCAAAAAATATTTGTGGGCCCCATGTTTTTCCTATTATCAAACCATAATGAGGACCCATGGTAGTGGATTGAAAAGACTATAGAGGGCCCCATGACGGTAATAACAAAGTCACAAAAGGCCCAATGGCACTAATGAAGCCGTACACATAAGAGCCATCATGACAGCGACAAATCATTAGGAACCCAATGCACTGTTCTATACTAAAACTTCAGTTGTTGATTATTATAGAACTGAATTTATCGTTTAACAGTTCAGTTAATGTATTCTTTTGCTTCGTTAAAAAATAGGCCCCTTTCGACCGTGGGCCCTTTAGCGTACTTTAGCATTTTAACCCACTTCTGCCTGAGCCGGCCAAAAACGGCCTTTTCTTGTTTTATTCTAATACCAGATGATTTTACTCATCAAAGGGACAACCCTCAGACATGCTAGGGAGCAATGGGTTAATCCAACCGATTAGAAATTTGTTGTTATTAATTGTTTTTTCTGTGATTTTCAGCACATTTAAGAATAGAGGAAATCAGCAGAAGATTGAGGTCAGGAGATTTAGGAATCCCTGAAAATCCAGAAGACAGGTAAGAATCTAAAATTTTAAAGTGCCTATGAAACGAAAATTAAGTTTGTCTTATTTGAAAGAACACTTAAAATGATGGAGTAACCTCTTTTGCAACTTCTCGTTTGCCTGCTTTGTTCTTACGATATGTTAGTTTGTTTGATATGCAAATTAAACATTTAATCGTCTAGACAAGCCTGTACACTCAAACTCACAATAATTGCCGCATAAATTTCGTTATTATTTCTGAATCCACAGTCTAAACACTGTAAACAATACAGCGGTAAAGATCATGGGAACCCCTAGCAACAGTGCTTTTATAATGGCGGACAAGAACCCAAAGTTATCAAGCAGAATTTGGATTGTTTACGCTAACTTTGGTAATCATCTTGGTGTTTGATGGATTAAATTTCAGCTCTAAAACTGTATATTTCAAGCCATTTGGGAACCTGTTCGTAGATGTAGAAATGTCTTTAAAAGTTCGGCAAAACAAAGTATCGTTCTCAGTCAATGTATTCAGACGTGCACGTGTGAGACAAACCGACCATATCTAGGCAAAATCGTCGCTGAGAAAAGCGCACTTCAACAAATCGTAAGGGATTTAACAGACGCCAATACACAGAGGTAAGAGATAAGCGTCTAGGGAACTCGTTTAAGCTAGACGAGTTGTTACAAAATTTGCTGTGGTTAATACTTGCATAATTTGCCGATGTCTTAGACGTACACATGTTGGAATTTTCAATCGCATGTACTTGAAAATGTATATTATCAATTTTTCCCTATCAAATCTATTACAATCCGCCATCTTGAATTTAGTTTTTGTGAACCTTACGCGTATGCTTGTCCGTCTGATTCCGCCATAGTGTCCTCGATTTCTCGCCATGATGAGTTATCGGGGAAGGTTAGATATCTTTTCTATTATCAAACCAAATTAATTTGAATAAAGCATGTTGATGTGTTTCGCCCACAACACTAAACATGTAGATCTTCAAATGATTGTATTTGATAATAGCAAAGATATGTAACTTTTTCGATAACTCATTATGCACGTGTGACGACAAAATGTTTATTTAACAAATAAAACATAAAGCTCCGTGCATATGTACTCTTATAAAGTTTCGTATGACGTCATTTGAACACGAAAAAAGTTGAGTAGAGGCACGAGGCGATAGCCGAGTGCCTTTACACTTCTTTCGTGTTCAAATCACGTCAAGTGAACCTTTATAAGTGTACATATGCACAGGAGCGGTATGTTTTATTTGTTTTATAAAATAAGAAGAAGGAGAAACAAGCTAAAAGCTGGTGGGATAGTTTTGAAAGTTCGCTAGATTTTCCCGCCAGGTGACGCCATCCTACGCCTTTTCACGTCATTCATGATCTTCATACTCTTATAAATGCACGGAGCCCAGCCAATCAGAGCGTGCGTAGAGGATACCTTATTTTATAATTGGCCATCGGGCCAAAAAGAAGTGGTCGTGTTAACGGGGTAGTCGTATGGTGGGGTTCCACTGTACTTAAAATGTGTTCAGGCCAGAAAAAAGTGGTCGTAGTAACGAGGTGGTCGTTTTAACGGGGTCCTCGGGTTCCACTGTACTTAAAATGTATTCTTTAGTATTTTATCTGGCTAACGCCAGAGGATTGTATTCAGCACAGGCAGAGGGCCAGGTCATATGGCCGGGTTCCACTGTATTCAATTTAAATTAATATTTTCAATCTTGTTAACAGATCACCATCACCTGAACCTATTTATAACTCAGAAGGCAAGCGACTTAACACAAGAGATTTTAGAGTTAGAAAAAAACTTGAAGAAGAAAGACATACTTTAGTCCAAGATGCAATGAAAGCTAACGCAGAATATAAACCACCAGCTGACTACAAGTAAGTACAGTAGTACTGTATGTTGTTTTTTTCGCGACTCTCACCAAAACGTTAAGCCAGGTTAGACGGGGTTAGTACTAGGATGGGTTACCGCTTGGGAATCCCCCGTTGTCGGGCTTGGAACTCATGTGAGTAGAGTTGTAGTTGATCTCTCCTGTGCTTCGAGGGTTTTTCGTCGAGTTCTCCAGTTTTCCTCCCTCCAGAAAATCAACACCTAACATCTTAGCTGTGATCCGTGGTCCGAACTGTGTCGTATGGCGGCTGCCTTTAGCTGTGATCCGTGGTCTGAACTGTGTCGTATGGCGGCTGCCTTTAGCGCCTTTGATATGCCTCGACACGGCCACGTTGATCTGCGTCCTTCGCAATTCATCCGCTGACTGCAAGTAAGGATGATTGGCCCCCACTCCTTTATCCTTTATCCTTTAACTGGTCCCGGTTTGCTCTTAAGATGTATATATTCTACGCTCGAAATTTTCCTTCCCCAAAAATACTAGAACACCCAGTTTAATCGAGTGAAATGCCAAGTATTACTACTAATTTTATTTATACTGGATAACTCTTTCAGTCGTATCTAAACTGTTGTCCCTAGCTAGATAGAGGTCCAGTAAAGGCCATCTCTCATTGGTACATTGTTACAGGAGGAAACTAGGGTAAACTAAACTAACTTTATTTATACTGGATAACTCTTATCAGTCATACCTAAACTGTTCCCTCTAGCTATAGAGGTCCAGTAGAGGCCATCCCATATTGGGCTAGTGTTATTACAGGAGGAAACTAGAGCAAACTAAACTAATTAATTTATACTGGATAAGTCTATCAGTCATACCTAAACTGTTCCCTCAAGTTAGAAGTCCAGTAAAGGCCATCTCTCATTGGTCTAGTGTTACTAAAACTAAAGCAAACTAAACTAACTTTATTTATACTGGATAACTCTATCAGTCATGCCTAAACTGTTCCCTCTGGCTATAGAGGTCCAGTAGAGGCCATCCCTCATTGGTTACAGTGCTTCTACAGGAGGAAATCGGAGTACTTGATGTAGGAAACCTGGGGGTTGGGCTGGTATAGACCACTTTCATAATAGTAACTAATTTGAATATTCTTTTATGTGCATCTTAATAAGCCTTTCTAGCCTCGTTTGTGTGTCTGCAATTCAAAAGAATCTTTGCTTCGTAACGAGGCTAGGAAGGCTTATTTAGATGCACATAAAAGAATATGTAAGTAGTGGCCATTATGAAAGTGGTTTATAGCCAGACTAGAAACACTCTTCTCACATACATGGTATTATGGCCTAGGTGAATTTATTAATTAGATAAATGCAACAGTGCTATTTTATTTCTATTCTAGTGCTATTATCCTGACATAGAAACTACTTTTTATTTTCAGACCACCCGCAACTCGAATCCAAGAGAAAGTTTTCATTCCACAAGATGATCACCCACATGTTAACTTCATAGGATTATTAATTGGTCCCAGGTAATTAATATACAGTCCTATATTTTCTTTGTTTAGTGTTTACAACATTTGCGTCCATGTTTTGTGCAATATACAATTACTAGCCAACTGCCGGTACCGCCATTGTGAAATGAATGAATATTAAGAAATTTCTTTTGAATAATTGTAGTTCCAAGTAGAGGTGTGCGTCGGATTGGATTGACCCCTTATAATCCGAGGCTTTGCCTAAACTGTCGATCCGATCCGAAGTCATAAAATCGTAGTCCGATCCGATGCAATCATAAAAAATTAAAGGCTGTGGTTATAGTTCCGACACCGGATCTTTAGGTTCGATGGCTATAGATCCGACATTGACATAACGCGTGCGCAATACCGTTTATTTTGAACTTTACTCGTCGGATCCTTTCAACAATCATAGTGTGGTATGAATTGTCATGAAAACAGCTCCCGTAGCATTTGAATGCTAAACTTGATCTTGTTTCTTTTTTGAGTTGACTAGATGTCAAACTATCAGAAAATGACGGGTTTCAAATTTTCGACCTCTTAATATTCAGGGGTGTCGAGGGGTCGGAAAATTTGAATTGCATTTTCTGATAATTTGACGCTTAGTCAAGTCAAAAATGAAACAAAAATCAACTTTGCATGCAAATCCTACGGGAGTTCTTTTAGGGCCAGGATCATGAAAGGTCTTTGAGTCACTCTTATTATCCATGTCTCCGACTCCTCGACCACCACACACCCCCGTAAATCGAAGAGTCGAAAATTTGAACTCCACCATTTTTTCATAGTTTGACATCTAGTCAAGTCAAAAAAGAAGAAAATCAACTTTAGCATGCAAATCCTACGGGATTACGCTTTATACTGCACTATCAGCACAAGGTCGGACATTATCACTCAGTTAGTCTTAGATCATCGAGACCTAAAAGCCTGAACCCTTAGGAAGGCTGAGTGAAGTGCGGTGATTATAAATTAGAAACAGGAAGATTAATAAAGAAATACCAAATGGTTTTCCGTGTTTGGATACTCTGATCCAAACACGCGGGAAATTGCGAGACTGGAGAAAAACGTAACAAAACACGAGCCGTAGGCGAGTGTTTTTAGCTTTTCAAAAGTCGAGCAATTTCCCAAGTGTTTGGATAAGAGTCTTCAAACACGGAAAAAACCATTTGGTATTTCTTTTATAAAATAATCACAAGTGAATATGATATATGCTGTCCGACATTTTCAAAAAATCGTTTTGGCGGGAATTTTCCGAGTTTGGATACTATGATCCAAACACGGCAATTGACCAATCAGGGCTCGCGTAGTATACATGTTATTTTATAAATGCGGTTACCGAACTGACGAACTTACGGCCGTGATTGAATTTAAGTCACTCAGTGAATCTGTAGTTTTCGTTTTCTGCTTTGAGTCAGACTGGACGTGTATCTAAGCATGTTTAGGGTTCAGGATATATGTTGCAATAGTTACGCGAACTTTCCAAAAAGAAAACCAATGAACAAATAAATTTAAGAAAACTGATATACAGTAATAATCTTATACAATAATAACCTTCTTATATTGTGCAATGTGTATATAACTGATTTATTTGCGACTACCAACAGAGATTGTTACAACTTAAGGAGCAGCAATCGTGTTCTCTCTCTTCCTAAACCAAATACAAATGCATTAAAAAAATCTTTCAGTTACAGAGGTGCTAGAATCTGGAACGATATTTCTAAAACTAGTAAACTTAAAATTCTTGGATAATTCATTTTTCTCTTTTTAATAATTCTCGTAATTCTTTGTGTTATTAGTTAGTTGTTATATTGTAATTTTTATTATTATTTTAGCAATTCATTATATAATTTAGTTTTTTATATTATATTTTTAACTTACATGTAGTATACACGGCCCTCTGAAAATCAACTTTTAAATACATTTTTAACATTTCTGTCCATTTGGATATTACTTTATAGCTGTAGTTGAGAGGTTACCGTGTTTAAATAATTGTAAATAAATATTTAAAGATGTTGGATGCGAAACCAGGATTATTCATATTAATATTGACAACGTTCTCTGCTTTGTAATATTTATTCGAGTTACGAGCTTTGAATGAATGAATGAATGAATGAATGAATGAATGAATGAATGAATGAATGAATGAATGAATGAATGAATGAATGAATGAACTTTATTTAAAGAAGGTATAAAAACATCTTTACATTAGTATTCTGCCAGATGGCCTTCATTAATTGTGAATGATAAAATTAACACGCTCTTGTATAATTATTGAGTACAAGTGCATGTTAAGTTGTATCTACAGTTTATACATGCAAAATCCTCTAAATGGGTTATATTATAATTTTGTTCCAAATAGGATTTTTTTAATGTTTTTTTTTAAAGTTAAGAATAGAAGTATTTTCAATATTTTTGAGGAAGTTGGGCAGAGAATTTAACAACATAGCCCCACTATACGAAATCTTTGTTTTCCCGATCTCACTGTGCACTTTTGGAAGTTTTAAGTCGGTTAATGACGATCTTGTATTTATACTGTGTGCATCATTAACAAACTGAAATAAATTGTAAAGATATGTTGGAGCCTTAGTCTTTAAAACACGAAATACCAGAAGAAGTTTTCTCATCTTAATTAAATTGTGAATTGGAATCCAATCAAGTTTTTGGAATAAATCAACTGACGGACTCTCAGTGGTCACTTCAAGTATAATACGTGCTGATCTCTTTTGTAGTTTCAAGAGGTCATTAAGTCTTTCGTTGGTTGCATTACCCCAAAAAGCTTTCGGCTGCCAGTCTGGTTTGTAGTATTTATTCGAGTTACAAGCTTTCGGCTGCCAGTCTGCAGCCCTCGACGGGTATATTACAATAAATAGCACGACATAAACAACGGTTTACAATTACATACATGAACAAAGGAGGTGATATAGAGTGAGCAACTTAGCAATCTATTCCGAGGCGGAACTGTCACTCTATATCACCTCCTTTGTTCATGTATGTAATTGTAAACCGTTGTTTATGTCGTGCTGTTCATTGTAATTTACCCGTCGAAGACTGCAGACTGGCAGCCGAAAGCCTGTAACTCGAATAAATATTACAAACCAGAGAACGTTGTCAACATTAATGTAAATAAATAAATAACTAGTGAAGTCCGAGATAGAAGGAACAAAATCTGATCCGATCCGAACGTATAAAAGTTTACTCCGAATCATATCGGATTCGCACGCGTCTAGTTCCAAGCACAAGTAGTTTCACAAGCTCATTTCCTATAAGCTACTCGAGCAGGAGTGTTTTATCACATATAAAACCACGATACGGTTATGATTTTCTTTGTGTTTTCCTCATGAATTATTAATGAGTTTTTAAGTGCCTATACCGTCAAAACCTTTTTTTTAATAAATAAGTTCGCCTTACCGAGAAATGTGGTATAACAAAGCATTAAGAAATGGATATTTTCGTTCGAATTGACCTTGTGACGTCATAGGGGGAATAAAGCAAGTGAATGTTCTAAGTAAATCAACTGAAAATGAAGCTGTATGTCATCTCCTTATAAAATTGTTGTTGGACTTGAGAGAAGGAAACTGCTTACAAGATAGTTTTGCATTCATTTCCAGTGACATTTTAGAAGTATATGTGCCCACTATGACGTCAAAAAGGCTAATTCATATGCAGACATTTTTCTCCCGGCCAAACTTTCAAAACGCTATGTTTAAAGCCGGATAAGTCTGAAAATGCTAATTTCTTAATGCTTTGTTATACCACATTAGAACTTTCTCGGTAAAGCGAACTCATTTATAAAAAAAAATATGAGAATTTGACGTTATAGGCACTTTAATTGTATTTTCTTTTTTATTTATTTATTTATTTATTTATTTATTTATTTATTTATTTATTTATTTATTTATTTATTGTTGTTTTTTTCGGTAACATTTCATTTCTCCACATTTTTGTTGTGATTTGTTGATCCATTAAATGGGCTGTCTCATGCAATTCTGGCGCAAATAAAATTGTCCTAAAATTACACAAAACTTCACAATATTAACGATTTTAAAGTGCACATGAAACAAAATTAAGTCTGTCTTATTTGAAAGAACACTTAAAATGAGAGAGTAACATCTTTTGCAGTTTTTCGTTTCCTTGCTTCGTTTTTGATATATTTCAGTTTGTCTGATATGTAAATTTGTTTTATTTTATTTAAAAACTTCACCTCATGACATTACAAATATTTAACAAAAATTACAGTACAATCAAAACATAACGGGCAAGGTATCCGCAACAGCATTGCTAATTACAGCGGACCAGGATATAAATTCTAAATTCTTAATCAACAACACAGAATATTAAAAACAGAATATTAAAAATAAATAAGTCCAAATTAAAAGCAACAAGTTATTCTGTGATCAAGACTACGAGCAGTATTACATTTACTGCAGATAGTTTTAAAAGTTCTAGGATCGTCTACATTAAAACTATAGTATTCAGGGCAGTAAAGTATTAATTTAAAGAAAAGACTTAAAAACACCCAAGCTGTCCATAGAAGAATTCAGTTTATCTGCTAGGATATTCCAAGTGCGAGTAACTCTTATACAATGTAAGAGCGTTGGTATGTCGTAGTTTTACATTTCGGTACATCATACTTTATAGTCTTAACATCCGCAGATGATCGCGTACGTCCGGTACTGCGTACATGAGGAACAATATATGGATTTAAGTTAATCAGACCATGTGCTAGTTTAAAGAAAAATACTAAGTCTAAAAATTCATACCAGTAGCATATAGGTAGGAGTGATAAAGACTGCAGCCTTGAAGTATAGCAAACAGAGCTACTGAATGGTAGATTTAAGATATATCTCGTGGTGCTTCACTGCACGTCATGACGCGCATAATGAATTATCGAAAAAAGTTATATATCTTTGCTATTATCAAACCTAGTTAATTCGAAGGAAGCACGCGGAAGCAAAATTTTGGCTAAAACTATATAGCGTGACACAGCCCTTTTCACTTATATAGCTCCTATAACAACAAAAAACCACAACAACAATCGTTTTACGACCGTTTTCCCCGCTTACGCGGGGGTTGGCCGGCGGCTCCCCACAGCAGTTACCCCCACTTCTCTCTCTCCTGAGCATCCTCCCTTTTCAACCCACACTCTCTCATATCCCTTTCCACCACCTGACTCCATGTCATCCTAGCTCGGCCTTCCTCGTCCTCTTGTACCTTCCACCTCAGTCTCCTGAATGTCTGACGCTAAATTCAAGTAATAACTTTTGCTTCTTTGAAATTTGAAGTTTGTTTCTGTTGCTTATGATAATCGTGATGCTGATACACTGTCACATGAAGTTTCATTGGTTAAACTGCGGAGAATTACGCTCCCAAGAGCCCTCGGTCCTTTTGACCGGCGTCAGCTCCTTAATTCTCATCAAAAAATGCACCCCCAAATTTTCCGTTGCTCCCCCAAAATTTTGAGCCTGGCTACGCTACTGAGTCACCATCGTTCTCCGCAGCCATCTCAACCGGTTCCGCTTTATGACATCAGACACCAACTCAATCCCCATTCTTCCCCTCAGCTCCACACTCGGCACTCTATCGTTTAGCGATACACCACACATCCATCGCACCATCCTCATCTCTGTCCGCTCCAATCTCCCCTCTGTTCTGCAGTCATGGCCCATGTCTCACTTCCATACACCATAGCACTCCTCACACACGTCACATACAGCTTCCCCTTTAGCTTTAATGACACTTTCTTCCTTGTCAAGATCCCAGACAACTCTTTAAACTTCCGCCACGCACAACGCACCCTCGTCACAGATGCCGAAGTCGCTCCTCCACCCCCCCACCCCCAATTCAGCATATCCCCCAGGTAACAAAACTTTATGACATTCTATAAATGTACCCCATTTCCCAGATCCATGCACTGGGCTACATCACTATCCTCCCCATCACCTGCTCTTTCACACACCTTGCATAGAAACGTATCCTCAACTCTAGCCAGCGAGCCCTTCACATCTGAGCACCGTTTGTGTAGCTCCTATATCTTTGCGATATATAGTATAATCTATCTTTTCTTTCTTTGCAGAGGGAACACGCTAAAGAAGACTGAAAAAGATGTGAGGAGCCTGTTTTGAGTTAGCTCTTTAACTGTTGCTCCATTATTTACACACGTTATTCCTTTTTGTAGACTAATTGTAAAATAATGATTCGTGGTAAAGGTTCGATAAAAGATGGAAAGGTAAGAGCTTATACACTACACTATACTATGCTTAACCATATCTATTAACATATCTATATCAATATCTTTCTATATCTATATCTATATCTATGTCTATATCTATATCTATGTCTATGTCTATGTCTATGTCTATGTCTATGTCTATGTCTATGTCTATGTCTATGTCTATGTCTATGTCTATGTCTATATCTATATCTATATCTATATTAAAAACTAGAGGGTACTCAGAGAATGCTTACCTCCGCCACTAGCGGGTTATTAGGGGATGTTTATAGAAGAACAAACCATCATGCTAACCAGGCTAGCTCAGCAGACCTGCACATGTAGCTCACCAGACCTACACATGTAGCACACCAGCCCTACACATGTAGCACACCAGCCCTACACATGTAGCACACCAGACCTACACATGTAGTACACCAGACCGACACATGTAGCACACTAGTCCTACACATGTAGTACACCAGCCCTACACATGTAGCACACCAGACCTACACATGTAGTACACCAGACCTACACATGTAGCACGCCAGTCCTACACATGTAGCACACCAGCCCTACACATGTAGCACACCAGTCCTACACATGTAGCTCACCAGTCCTACACATGTAGCACACCAGTCCTACACATGTAGCACACCAGTCCTACACATGTAACACGCCTGACCTACGCGTGTAGCTCACCAGACCTACACATGTAGTACACCAGACCTACACATGTAGCACACCAGTCCTACACATGTAACACGCCCGACCTACAGTACACATGTAGCACACCAGACCTACACATGTAGCTCACCAGACCTACACATGTAGCACACCAGTCCTACACATGTAACACGCCAGACCTACGCGTGTAGCTCACCAGACCTACACATGTAGTACACCAGACCTACACATGTAGCACACCAGTCCTACACATGTAACACGCCCGACCTACACATGTAGCACACCAGACCTACACATGTAGCTCACCAGACCTACACATGTAGCTCACCAGACCTACACATGTAGCTAACCAGTCCTGCACATGTAGCACGCCAGACCTACACATGTAGCTCACCAGACCTACACATGTAGCTCACCAGACCTACACATGTAGCTCACCAGACCTACACATGTAGCACACCAGACCTACACATGTAGCTCACCAGACCTACACATGTAGCACACCAGACCTACACATGTAGCTCACCAGACCTACACATGTAGCTCACCAGACCTACACATGTAGCACACCAGACCTACACATGTCGTACACCAGTCCTACACATGTAGCACGCCAGACCTACACATGTAGCTCACCAGACCTACACATGTAGCACACCAGACCTACACATGTAGCTCACCAGACCTACACATGTAGCACACCAGACCTACACATGTAGCTCACCAGCCCGACACATGTAGCACACCAGACCTACACATGTAGCTCACCAGACCTACACATGTAGCTCACCAGACCTACACATGTAGCACACCAGACCTACACATGTCGTACACCAGTCCTACACATGTAGCACGCCAGACCTACACATGTAGCTCACCAGACCTACACATGTAGCACACCAGACCTACACATGTAGCTCACCAGACCTACACATGTAGCACACCAGACCTACACATGTAGCTCACCAGACCTACACATGTAGCTCACCAGACCTACACATGTAGCTCACCAGACCTACACATGTAGCTCACCAGACCAGCACATGTAGCTCACCAGACCTACACATGTAGCTCACCAGACCTACACATGTAGCTCACCAGACCTACACATGTAGCACACCAGTCCTACACATGTAACACGCCAGACCTACACGTGTAGCTCACCAGACCTATACACATGTATAACTAAAATACTTGATTGCACTCGTACTTGCAACCCTAACATCCCTACCAATCCTAACCCCAAACGTGACTAAACGTACAGTGGACGCAGGTTCTAATGATGAGAAAGCACTAAATGACAGAGAGTGAGCTCCTCTCTTCCGAAGTATGTGTCAAGTGACGTATTGATTTTAACTGTGCATCTGAATCATAAATTTCTGAGATGTCTATTAGCGGGTGGGGTACACTCTCCCTCGTGAGATGAAGTTTAGGCCATTATGTTGGGATCAGGTTCTCAGGCCTGGAATTTTCCTAAAACGTATCCATCGCAATTGCAATTGCGTTGAAAATTGCCGAAGAGAGTATGAAGCTCCCACAGCATTTTTCTATGTGTTTTTGTGGTTTGTGTGTAGTTGATATTCACAATTGTGTGGCAATATACACTACGGCAAAAAATAGTCTGATCCACGGCGTCTTCCACTCTGTATACCAGTGTGAGTGCCGTACTGCCATGATGAAATTTCAGCCCTGAGTTCTACTAATTTCCATACGTCAAGTGGCCACACCTTCAGAAGTGGGCTCGGTCATTTAGTGCTTATCCTGGGGTTAGGCTTTATTAATTTCCATATGTCAAGTGGATACGTCTTCGGAAGAGGCTCGCCGCGGCGAATACTTATAAGGGTCTGCTCGCGGGGTGCGGAATAGTTGAAGACGAGGTTATTACGTAGTGTTAAATTGCGTTTATATCCTAGCCTGCGAGTACAGCCGCCTCGTATTCGGGCGCCCATACAAATCGGACCCTCAAGAGAGACTATTCAACTGTCTGGATAGGAAGTCCCGCTTGATGACTGGAAAATCGTTCGATATCGATAGGAAAACTTGCAATTTATCGCTACTCGTTGTGAGCAGAATTGCTATCCGTTTTCCTTTGTTTGACGAAAACTAGGCTTTCGCTTTAGAATTTAAATTTTAATGCAGAAGCTGAGCATTGACGTTGAACTTGGCCTGAGCGTCTGAGCCTTTCTAAGGTCCCGCTCGCATTAGGCGAGTTATCTTGGGAGTTAGGGTTATCCCTAACCCCCGGAGATATCTCGGTGTTAGTTCATTTCCATGTTAAAAAAGTAAACCGTTCACATGAGACCGCGATAACTCGGGGGATAGGGATAACTCGGTCAATAGGGTAACCCTAGGGCCAGAGTTAACCCTACTTCCATGTGAACACTTTCACCCAAGGGTCAACTTTTGTATAATTACGCATGCGTACATTGTAAAAAACATTCCAATTTATACGCAGTATTCTTGTTCATGTGCCATTTGCGTGCGTTTAATTGTTGACGTTACTGGCGTGTTCTTTTAGTCGCGTGAAAGCTAGGGTTATCTTGGGGGCCAGCGACAACTCGGTAGTTGTGTTTTATCATGTGAAACAGGGTCAACATTGACCCTAGCCCCCAAGTTATCCCTACCCCCCGAGATAATCCAGTCTCATGTGAATTGGCCGTAAGCTTCCCAGCCAATCAGTAACCTGCGCCGCAGACGACTAAACCCCGACAGGACGAACTCTACGTCATCAGTGCGGAAATACGGAATGTTTACTCTCCGTCGTAGACGTCTATCTTGAGAGGTCCCGATGTGTGGCGGCTGTAAGGTAAGGTAAGCTTTAATTAGAATACATCAAACGTGTATCTTTACAATCAAATTACTCCTAAAGATTGTTCAATGTCGCCGTGTCGAGGCATATCAAAGGCGCTTTAAGCAGCCGCCATACGACACAGTTCAGACCACGGATCCCAGCTAAGCATATAGGCTAGTTTATAACCTTGATTGTCAAACATTTCTCAAATTGTAGGGACGACGTGACGGTCAACCTATTGCTGGTGAAGATGAGATTCTTCATGCTTTGGTTACTGGACAGAATCATGAATCTGTCAAGAAATGTGTTGATCTGGTAGGCTATAGACATATTTACATGTAGTGCTTAAAATATTCTTTAAACTTTAGTTTCTGGCATGCAGCTAGCTGAATAGATTCAGATTTGCTTCAGTCGTCTTGATACGCGAGTGGAGTAGAATAGAGTATAACCTAAAATATATCAACGAAGCAAGCAAACGAAAAACTGCAAAAGATATACTTTCTCATTTTAAATGTTCTTTCGAATAAGACATGCAGACATAATTTCCATTTCACAGGCACTACCCTTGAAGTGGCACTACGATGAAAAAATCGTCAGCCTTTTTTTGATCTTATCATAAAGTACATCTAAAATGAGGATGAACGGCGGTTGTGGTTTGTCAATATCTCATCTCGTTCAAGAGATATTCACGTCTTGGAAATATGCAAATTATATGGCTGGTGACGTCATTTACTCCAAACGAGCGAAGTGAAAATCGTAAAATAAGGACTATCTCTAGAAATAGACAATATAACGTGCTTAAACTTTGCTTATAGTATCCAATAAAATACACTTCTCTGTTGAACCTTTGTGATTGCCATGGTAAGCGCATGCTCTCAGGCTACTCTAAATCTTAAAAAGGGAATTATCATTTTTGCCTCATTGTTTAAAAATAGAGAGATATAAATGTTTGAATTACAATGCCTACATAAGCTATAATCTTCACTTTTATTCGCTGGAGTAAACGCTACTTGATTGCTGATAAATAAGCAAATTAATTTTATTATTGGAGGAGGCCAGGAGTTTCCACGAAAACAACTAAAGTTCCACAGTGAAGCGTATTTTATTTAATACTATAAGCATGCAAAATTTGAGCACTTTCTATTGTTTATTTCGAGAGATATTCCTAATTTTACGATTTTCATTTCGCTCGTTTGGAGTAAATCACGTCATCGGACATATAATTTACATATTTCCAAAACGTGAATATCTCTTGAACGAGATGAGATATTGACAAACCACAAACGCCGTTATTCCTCATTTTAAATGTATTTTATGATAAGATAAAAAGAAGACTGACTTTTTTCATCGTGGTGCCACTTTAATATTATACTCAACTGTAAATTATCCAGTGAGAGAGCTTGATTTGTACCACTTTGCTGCAAGTGTATAAAATAACAAATGCTGAAAATTTCAGATAAATTGATTAATAAGTTAAGGAGTTATAACGATTCAAAGTTGGTAATGTGCGAAAAATATGATTTTTCAAAAATCCCATTTAAAGTCCAACAAAGTCAAAATTGTGAATGAATCACCAAAATAGTTTTTTCCCGACAAAATTCAGGTGCATTGCCCCCTTAAACTGTGTCAAATATGTTCTAAATTGTTTCATTTTAGATAAAAGTGATCATCAAACAAGGTGTTGACGCCCCGGAGGGACAGAATGACTTAAAGAGGATGCAGCTTCGTGAATTAGCAGCACTCAATGGTACTTTAAGAGATGATGAAATAGCGCGTTGTAGGAACTGCGGTTCGTCTGAACACAAACACTGGGAATGCCCTGAACAGCAGAATTTCACAGCTGCCCTTATTTGTACTAAATGCGGTTCAAGTGGTCATATCTCCATGGATTGTACGCAAAAAGTGTAAGTTGTTTGTTTATCTCAGTAACGAGTCATTATTTATGCCCAGGGTTAAGGCCGAATGTAGTTAAATGGAATTTAAGTTAACAACTAAAAGCTATTTGTAAAGCTGGACAACAGTCAGGGGTCAGCGGTCTCTAGCGTGTCGGGCAGGCGCACGTGGTCGTCTGTTGGACGTGGTGAGTATTGTCCCAGGTAACGTGGCGGAAAGTACTGTAATTGAAGCGTGAAAGTTGTTGTTTGTATCTTCCCCCTCCCTCCCTATACAAAAATTAATTATTTATTTGGGGGGTTTTCTGTCCTATTTCTCAAATTACTCTATACCTTCCACTGACCTAGTCATTGTGACGGGTGCCTGGAGTATGGTGTGAGCGCTCATGGCTGGGTTGCGGGGATTTGTCAGTCATGAGAGCAGTATTCTATCTGGGGGCTGGCTGTGCAAGTGGACGCCCCTGGATGACCCAGACTACCAACCTACACAAGCGATTAAAGAGAAAAGCCTTAAAGAGAAAATGGCTGGGTAACTGAAAATTCTAAGATGTAAAAGGTTGGGTAAAATAATGTTAGGGTCAAGTAAGAAACTTTTACATATTTATTCAAAAGTTGCCCAATAAGTAAAATGAAAAAGAACAGAGTTCATCATCTAAAATGTCAATACAGTTGGGATATTCTTACCAGTGGTGTGGTAGAGAAGAGGCTCTTGGGGGCTGAGCCCGCCTTGTTAAAATTTCACGTTAACCTGTGGGGGCTTAGCCCCCCTTGATATTTTAACAAATTACGCCATCTTATTATATGGCACAAGTTACTTCCGTTAAAATCGTGTGCTCTCATTGGCTAAGACGCGTCACGTGTCGGTCGATTATTTTCCGTAATCGGCCGCGGTTGATTACGGCTTTTGCCAGCCATCTTGTTTACACCAGAACAACGAAATAAAACCGCAAAATTTTTGAATTCAACAACCTAAGGACTAACTAAATCATGTACGAGTCGGACGATGAGCAACCTGAACATGAGTTTTTGGATTCCGAAAGCGATAACAACAAGAGCAACAACATTGAAAACAATGAGTTTATGCATGTCACACGCTCGAGGTCACTCTAAGTACGTATCATGTAAGGTAATGCAGGTAATGTTGTTTCAAAATGCCATATAATAAACTTTTTATTAACCTCGTCCGCTTGGTCTTTACGGAAACATATCAGACCTCGGTCTTTTATGCACAGACCTCGCCCTACGGGCTCCGTCCGTACTGTCTAGACCTCGGTCTGATATTTTTCCGTAAGGATCGCGTTCTCGGTTAATAAGAAGTTAGTAATCATGTTTGGCAATCCTGTGAAATTTAAGTAGAAACATTTAGTCATTTCCACCAAGAATGATTTTAGTAGTTTCTAGTAATTTGTTCTGATTTGTCCAACGTGTTTCTAACACTAAACCCTATAGGCCCCTAACGCCCTAACCCAAACCCAAACCATTATGTGGCTCTAACATTTATAATTTGATATTAAAAGTTCTTATGACAGTTGTCATTAAAGTTGGGCTCAATTGTTGACTTCATCACTTATTCTTACCACTGACATGTCATTCGTTTTCGTTAGAAAGCCCACTTTAGATTTAGCTACACCAGTCTTCTTCTTCTTCTTTGCCTTTATTTAACCTTTGCTCTTTAATTCTTTTTACCCTTTTTAGTGTAAAGTTTCACAGAAACTTTGCAGTATTGTGATGAGTGGCGAAAATTCACACGATACATAGATACATACATAGATAGATAATGTAAACTTTCCGGGGGGTAAACTTACCAGGTTTAACGACATACATACTTGTCGTAGTTGAAAGGCTAAAACCAGTGAAAATGTGAAACACTAGTATCAGTCTTTCATAGATGACAAATATTTATGTCGCTTAAAGCTCGTAAGCCCTAAAGAGCGATAACAGACAGGTTTGTACCTTATCTATGGATATTTCGTGAAAGACGTGTATATCTTAATATACCAAGAATGAAAGAAGTTTCCCCCTGAAATATATTAGAGTACCACTGCGCACGCGTGGTTTTGTTTGCGACTAGCGAATACAACAATGGCGGCGAAACGCAAAGGAGTGATCAATTTTCTTCTCGAAACAACGAATTTCTAGGCTTAACTGCATGGCTAAGTAAATATGGTCTGGGCGAAAGGATTTATTTCTTATTATTTTTACTGACAGAAGCTAGATTAAATCTCTTTTCCAATGGATTAGTTACATGTTCAACAACCAAAATGCCAATGATATTTTCACTTCATACAAGGGTCTACCTTACTTTTGAGACACTAGTAAACATGTGCCAGTAGATTTCATTCTCACTAGCAAAAGTTCCAAAGTCACTAGCAAAATTTAAAATCCCCGATGTAACCGCGGAAACCGCAGTTTGTAATAAAATAGAGCTTCAAAACTACGCTTGACTGAACTCGAGAAACCGATTCATGTTTTTTCCACATTTACTACATTTATAACTTGTTTGTGAAAATTGATCGTCTAGGTTAGTATAGTCTTGAGAAAGACTGTTGATGTTAGTCACTGGCGGTCATCTTCAGAGTCAAGTGAAAGGTTTCGGTCAGGTTCGCCTATATTTATTTGTCCAGTTCATTATTATTCACGATTGCGGTATGCGTTGAATCTGTGGTGCGCGTTGTCAGGGGAGGTGAGTGTTGTCTGTGGGTGGTGCTGTCGGTCTTGTTTGTCCGTGTTATCGGGTGGAAAAAGTCTACTGTTTGTTTTCAGATTCCACGCATACCGCACACGAACCGGACACATAAATATAGGTGAACCTGACCGAAACCTTCACTTGACTCTGAAGATGACCCCACCACAAACAGTCTTTCTCAAGATTAATACTCTAACCTAGGCGAGTAACTTTCTCAAACATGTTATTTACTTTTCTTACTACATTTCTTAAGGCCTTCGTATAGGTTTTCAGGGTCATTTCTGTAAAGCGCTGTCAATTCGTCAGAATTTATGCCACAAAAATAAAATAGATATCGTTAGAAAGCTATTAATTTGTAGAATACAATGGTGCCTTTGGTTTCGCGATAAACACAAACAGTTAATAGTTGCGAATTTTTAAATTAAAATCAGAGGGCTTCACTCGGGGCGACTCGAGTAAAAAGCGTTTTATTTTGTTCAAAAGTGTGTTTTTTTTGTAGTTTGATTCCGAGATAAATTTCCAGCAAAACGGTGTCAGCGTTTTTTGATATGTCGAGTTTTGCCGATTTTATGACGACCAAAGTTAAAAATGCTGTTTTTCGACCAACATTCGGATGAAATAAGTCATAAATTCGAAACCAGGAAATAAATAAAAAAACGCTGACACCGTCACAGAATAAAGACTATACAGAAGGGCCACTCGGGTCGGAACCTTTGAAGTTTTTGTCTCCGCGCATGTCGCATTACGCATTTTACTCAGCCAATAAACTGCATGTTCTGGCCAATAAGCACGCTGAACTGGCTGTCCTAGCCAGTAAACTGCATATTTTTGCATAAAAATACGAAGACACGTTGTACCGCTAAGTGGCCCTTCTGTATAGTCTTTATTCTGTGACACCGTTTTGCTGGACATTTATCTCGGAATCGAGCTGCGAAAATTTTTTTTGAACAAAATGAAACGCTTTGTTCTTTAGTCGCCCCGAGTGAAGCCCTCTGGTTTTAATTAAAAAATTCACAACTATTAACGGTTTGTGTTTATCGCGAAACCAAAGACACCATTGTATTCTACAAATTCATAGCTTTCTAACGATATCTATTTTATTTTTGTGGCATAAATTCTGAGGAATTGAGAGCGTTTTACAGAAATGACCCTGCAAACCTTAACGAAGACCTTAAGCAAATCTTGTCATCTCGTTCCTCAGCTTGCAACCCTGCATGAATTGCACGAATATATTCGATCGTCAGACCACTTTGTGAACATATTACATGCTACAAGAACGTCTGTGTTTTTGAAACGTTGAAATCGTTCAATTCTCCCGATTAAGGTCATACTCACAATTTGCTAGTGAAATGTTTTCTTACTTGTTCTAAAAGACGTAAAACTTTACTTGCGGGACTTTAGACTTGTAGCTATTAAAATTTTACATGTACATCATTTGTTTTATTATGTAGGGTTACAAATGTAGTGCCTTCGACACCACAGGACACAGCCAAGATGGACAGTGAGGTAAATATTAGTACGACATTGAATCAGTTTTATTAGTACACCCGTGGCTCATAGAAATATTTTTTTGTTTTGGAAATCGTGTTATCACATAAAATTTAAGTATCAGTATCACCATTATCATCTTCATTATTAATCGTCGTCGTCGTCGTCGTCGTCGTCGTCGTCGTCGTCGTCGTCATCACCATCATGATCATGATCATCACCATATAATGAATATTATGGTCATCATTATCTTCACAATGTTATGATTATCATCGTCATCATCATTAATACTATCAACGTACCATCATCATTAATATTATCATGGTCATCATCATGGTAATCATGATCATCATCCTGATCATTATGATCATCATCATCACTATCATTATCACCATTCATCATCATTCATTATCATCATGATCATTATTATCATCACCATCAATATTATCATCATCATTATTATTAATATTATCATCATCGTCGTTGTCGTCATCAACATTATTATCATTATTATCATCGTCATCATCATTAATAATATTATTATTATCGTCATTATTATTATCATCATTATTATAATCAGTATCATCGTTATCATCATCATTATTATTAATATTATCATCATCGTCGTTATCGTCATTATTATCATTATTATCATCGTCATCATTAATATCGTCATTATCGTCATCATTATCATTATCATCATTATTATAATCATTAGTATAATCGTTATCATCATCATTATCGTCGTTACTATTATTAACAACGGGTTTGTACTAACATGATACTAACTGTTCTACTTGATGTGTTTTCCAGTACATGTCGCTTATGGCTGAGCTTGGAGAAGGACCAGTTGGTCAATCGAGACCACCGCCAGCAGCAGCGCCTAATGTACCCAAAGTGCAACCACTGCCACCAGCTGCCCCTACTCCACCACTACAAATACCCAATCCTTCTCTAATGAAACCACAAAGCATGAAGCCTCCTGGGCCACCTATGGGGAAATTTGTAAGTAGAGATGAGCTGAGCCATATTGTGTTGCATTAACTGAAAGTCAGTGAAGGTCCTTGAAAGTTCTGCGAAACAAAAGCAGATAAACAGACAGACACAGAGACAGACACATAGATAGACAATTACAGAGACGAACAGAGACAGACACACAAACAGGAAGAAGGACGAATGGACAGACACACAGGTGGACAGTCCTACAGACAGACAGATACATAGACAATAGACACACATATTTTATATTATACATATAGGCACATACTGACATACAAGACAGACAGACAGACAGACAGACAGACAGACAGACAGACAGACAGACAGACAGGCAGGCAGGCAGGCAGGCAGGCAGGCAGGCAGGCAGGCAGGCAGGCAGGCAGGCAGGCAGGCAGGCAGGCAGGCAGACAGACAGACAGACAGACAGACAGACAGACAGACAGACAGACAGACAGACAGACAGACCGACCGACAGACAGACAGACAGACCGAGGTGAAAACATAACCTCCCAGCGAAGGTAATTATACAATTATTGCCACGAAAACCCACAACGAATTCAATTATTTTCACCTTGTTTTTAGGGGGGTGGTGGACCCCAACAAGGTGGAATGCCTCCCTGGAACTCTGGAGGTGGTCCTAAGCCATTAATGAGTTCACCAGTTCCTCCGCCCAGTAATCTATCAAACAGAGGTTCGTCTCATCCTGGGGGAAATCAACCACCATGGAACAAACCATTTGGCATGCAAGGTAACTTTGTAGATAAATAAAGTTCGATTGATCGCACTGGCAGATAAGTAATTTGTTATAAACCATACTCGCCAAATAACGTTCTTCATGCATGTAACATTGAGAAATATAACAAAAACTAAAAACTAAACTAAACTAATCTTATTTATACTGGATAGCTCTATCAGTTAATATCAGTTCTCCCTAGAGGTCAAGTAAGGGCCATCCCTCATTGGTCCAGTGTTTCTACAGGAGGAAACCGCAGTACCCGGAGGAAACCTGCGATGTTTGGTAGAGTCAAACTGGAAGCACTCTTCTCACATGCGGCCAAGGTGAAATTTTAATCAGATAACTGCTGAGAGCAGGAATTGAACCCGGATCGCAGAGGTGAAAGGCACGTGCACTAACCACTGTGCCACCAACACCCCAGGCATTTAGGCATTTCCCCACTTATTTTAGATAAAAAGCTTGATCATTTTGCACTATAGCTTATATATAGCAACAAGATTTTTCAGACAATTTTTTAGCAAAATGATTTTAATTAGCAACAGTGTTAATTCCAGAACTTTTCAGAGTGAACAGAGAACACGGGAATAACCTTTAGTTACTTTGGAACAGAGTTGAAAAAAGCTGAGGGTATGCGGGTACCACCCGGAGGAAGGTTTACTTTAGTGAGGTTTAAAGTGAAAACACGTGAAACAACACATTCGGTAATCAGAAAAAGTTACAACCCACCAAGCAAGGTGTCGAGAAGAAAAGCGATTTGAAGCAAAACATTGGCCAACCAACAACCATGCAGCACTGGCAGTGGCAGCAGTTACATGTGTGAGACATGTACGCTGATGTCTGCTGGGATGTTTGTATCTTCGCAGCAGTCGAGGGTAGTTAGTAGGCTGTCAGTCAGCAGCGGTCAGTATAGTAGCTATTGTAGTATGCCAAAGCTTACCTATATAGGAAAACCTAGAAAACCAAGGTACTGTAAAAGTCAGTATTTATGAACGTTGCAAAACACAAAATTCTCGCTATATATTTTGAGGAAGGTTATCTAAACTTAAAAACCCATCCGGAGGAAGGTTGAATACTTTTTCAAACTCTGCTTTGGCATCTGGACACCAAAAAGTTGAAGCTAGAAAATAACGAAACTTCATTTGTGTTGACACGATAGCAAGCGTCCAGTTTTCACTTCGCACCACCGGCGCACATTTTCAGTGTTCTATCGTGTAAACACAAACGCCGGTTCACTGCAAGATATTGACGTGTCTTCAGAAGTTTTTAATTACCGATTACAGAAAGGCTTTTAGTAATACTTGTGAAGAAAATAAAATGCTCGCATTTGAAGGATAAGTACTTGTTGGACTACAAGTCGTATTGTGCCAGTTCTGGCTTCTTTTACAGTTAAATTTCAAATGTTCTTTGACGTAAGTATAAAGGTCGGGGTTAAAAGGGATGACTCCATTCTCGTCCCCAGAGCCTCTCTCTTGCTGGCGCGCTGGAAAGGCTCTGGGGGAATCCATATATCATCGCGATCTGATTGGTTGTTCAAATTCAAAGGCCTATATATAACGGAGCTTGTTTATAAATAAACAGTATTTGAAACACGAAAACTGACAACGAAACACAATTCTAATCATAATTCTAATCCGAACAATTTAATCGAACGTTTATCAAAGCAATCAACCTGTTTCCCCTTATATAATTAAATCAAACACAGAAGACAGATAGCAATTTGAAACAGATAGACGATCGTCCGAACACTGCAGGCTGTTCGTGCATGGTACATATTAAGAATCTCAATGAAATATACAAGTCAAATATAAACGAACGGTGCAACAAATTAAAGAGAACTACCTTCACCAAAAGAGGCCGTAAATACGAAGAAATTCCGACGTGGCTCTATAATTGCCAAGCTCTGAAGCGAACTGGTATTAAAATTTTAATGTCTTCTGTCCCGCCGAGTAAACGCGGCGATGAGCCACGCTTGACAAATACCTTCTTCGAACGGAATGTACCACAATCACAACTGTTCTAAAGTCAAACGAGTTAATACGAGGCAGCCAAATCGCCAGAATCGGAAACGAAAGGAAAATTTATATTCCAAACAACTGTCGATGATTTCGTGTCCAAGTCCCAAACCGCGAACTTAAACGCATGCGCTTTTGAAAGAACACCAAAGAATCTTGGTGTTCCGGTTTGGATTCTCCCCGAGCCTTTCCAGCGCGCCAGCACGGAAGAGGCTCTGGGGACGAGAATGGGATGACTCAAAAGGACTCGCCCAGTCCTTTCGCGGCTTTTCCAAAATATGTCGTCAAATTTGTTTTTTTCCTGATTTGTCGTCAAGCTTCAGTGAGTCTCAAGATTTTAGCAATCTTTTTTATAACCTAACCACAACATGAACCCTAACCCTAATCAGAAATCTGGTTTTAACCCCTAGCTTTTTGAAAAAACGTATTTAACGACATACTTTGCAAAAGCCGCGAAAGGACTGGACGGTCCCTTTGAGTCATCCTTTTTAGCCGAAACCAAGTAGAAAAGAACATTTAACTGAAAGTTAATTGACACAATACGACTTTATAGCAAACGTACTTGCAGGGAGGTGCTACGCTTGGTGGGTTCGGGGACCTGCCAGCCCCCCTCGATGCGTCAAATGAGAACTGAATGATGCCTGGTCACGGAAAAAGTAAGAAATCGAAGGAGAAAAACAATCTGAGTTCTGAAATGACAAAAGCGGAAGAAAGTTTAACGGTAGGAGATTCATATTTACCAGTTTAGCTGAGTCTTGAAAAAGAAAATCATGCAGTATAAATAATATTCTTGTCTGCAGTTCCCTTTGTACGCTAGGACGTGGCATTGTGTTTTTTCTTGGCCACTATTGTCTATATTTGAATGAAAATTTGTTATTTGGTTCATCTCGTTGTTTCTTTTTTAATATTGACTTTGTATGCTCTTTCGGTGTGTCAATACATGACTACAGATGAACTTTGCCAATGCATTTTCTTTGATGTTATATTAGTTTGTTTCTCTCTTTCTATTCAAAAATTTTCAGGCTGTTAAATTATTATATACTAAAATTACAATAGACTAAATATAAAAATATAAAAACTATAATAGACTTAAATACAAAAAAAACAAACGAAAAAAAACAACCAGAAAGTGTGTGTGTGGTGGTTGGTGGTTTACAAAAATGTATATATTAAAAGTGGGCAAGGGGTTGTTGCGATCATGTATTTCTTGTTAAATATTGTAATGAAGATCACATCAATAAGAATCGCACAATAAATATGACCTCAATAAAAGGTGGTGCGCTCGGACGGAGTCGGAGGTGAGCTCGGAAAAAGCACACCTCTTCGGAACCAATAGGAAAGCCGCTTTTCCCCCGGGTATGGGATAAGTAGTGTTTTCAGCTCGAAGTTGTTAAAGTACTTGTGACACACGTACGGTTCAACACGTTTCCAGGTATAAATATCGTAAACAACCTCGGTTTGCCATCTGAGTCCTACTTGCTCAATGGTTAGAGTAAGCTCAATTTCCAGCCGTCTCCTGGTATACGTATATACCTTCGCCGAAAGAGACCGCTGGACTCGTGAGTCTCAGAACGTATCTGTGACGTTTTGTATAAATTAATTTCACGATATCAAAAACCACAGAAGCTGACTGAAATATAAGTGACTTCCCGAGCCTGTAGGCTAAAAGACGAAAATATATTGGCCATTAACCAATTTCCCTGGAGCTTACTGTTGTAAATCTTTTAGACAATCAATTTTAAACGTTTCTAAAATGCGATCGCATGCTTCACTCATCAGCACTCCCTCAACGTTATGCTGAACTGACGCGTAGTTCATGCTATATTTCTAATCATTCTAATAATACATGCCTGCTGAAAATGCGCTGGCACGTTTGTGATTGGTGCAAATCGACAATGGACATGCTCACGAGTCCAGCCGTGATTTCGGGCGGAGGTAAGTCTATAGTTAGGGCGTCTGGCTGGTAGTACTTGGAAGGTTGTGGGTTCGAGTCCCGTCTGGAACTCAGAGTTTTCCTGAGTTTAATTACTTGCGGCAGCTGTAATGTAGCCTGTGTACAGCCGCTGCCCCCCCCCCCCCCCCCCAGGTAAATTGGGGAGAGATAGCGTCTGCGAGTTCGAGGCAATAATCGTGTTCCAGGTCACGTGGATTTTCTATGGATTCGTGGAAACAGATGTGATTGGCCCTTACACAGTCTTATTGTATTACACAAGTTTTAACTGGCTGCTGAATAGCATAAATTATAATTTGGTTGAACGAAGATCAACGAACTCACGAGCGAAGTAAACAACTAACTGCATCTCGTTCAATTCTTCAAAATTATCTCCTGATTACACGTCATTTATGGCAGCCGCTGATACTCAAACCAAGCAACTTCAAATGTTACAGATTCAGATTGAGTGTAAAACTGAAATAGCATTTCCAACGGACAATCTATCGTCGGTAAGACTACGATTTAAGAATACCTAATTTTCGACATAAGGAGTTGGTTGTTATTAATCATGGCACACCTGAATTGACAATTGTGATACTGGAATTAAAACATACGACATTTATGAATATGATGCAGTCAGTCAATCGGACAGTGTGGACAAAACGCTATGTTTCTGAAGCCACGCACATGAAATTGTACTTGACCATGGTCGTGAAGTCTGACCTTTGGAAAAACTTATCTTGAATATTTATAGTAAATACGCTGTTCAAAGACTCTCGTTCTCGCACACACGTATTTTTGATCAAATACAGTTTTTAATTTGTTAGTTTCTTCGGCATATAATAAAGAAACTTTGAAAGTATTACACACAGATTGAAGTTGTTCAGTAATTATTATAATTTACTGAAAATCCACGTGACCTGGAACACGATTATCGCCTCGAACTCACAGACGCTCTTTCTCCCCAATTTACCTGCGGGGGGAGAGCAGCGGCTGTAACAAAAATGCAGAACAAACTTCAGAATTGGAAGTAGGAAGTTTTTTAGTTTCTTTAATTTTAATTTTTTGCTTTTTTGTTACACAACTTTTCAGGTGGTCCACCTCATGGTATGTCTGGTCATTCTCTTCCTCAACAAAATTCACCAGCGCCACCACCTCCCCCTCCTGGTCAAGGACCTGGCGTACCTCCATGGCAAGCTCAGTCTAGTAAGCCATAATATTTTCTCAAATGCGATACGATATGTAAAATCTGAATTGGGGATCGAATTCAAGGTCTCAACATCAGCGCTCTGACCACTGAGCTATTGAGTCACGTCGTCAGGACAGTCACAGATATTTAAACAACGCCTTCTCAAGCCTCTAGTCATAGTGACGACAACGATAATCAGGATAATTGATCATTATTATCATGATCACGAATGATTATACTGATGATTATGATGCTGCTGCTGATGATGATCATTGTGGTGATGACAACGATGATAATCAATAATTATCATGCGACACGATGATTATGATTATTATGATAATGCTGATAATATTGATTATGATGAACACGATAATAATCACGTTTATTATATGCATGACTACATTCTGAGAACACACAGAGTGAAAATGTTTCTTGTCAAATAATGAAACAAGATGTTTTTAAAGGCGTGAGTGAGTACGAAGCGCACGTGTCGTAATTTTGTCATTCATATAATAAATGAGTAATCATGATTTTGCTCGTACAATGGATTTACACTACTCGTGATATTTGAAAATTATGTCAAATTGCAATTTTGGCAAAATTTTCAAATATCACTTGTATTGTAAATCCTTAATTATACTCGCTATCATATGATTACCTATACTAATTATGATGATGATCACGGTGATTATGATTATAACTATTAGAATGATTGTGATTCCAGTAATGATGATTATGATGGTTGTGACGACGATAATTATCATCATGAACACAATGACCATGATCAATAATGATTATGATGCTGGTAATGATGATATGGCCACGGCGATAAATGTGATCATGTTGATCAAGATGAGTATGATGATAATGATTATGAATTTAGGATGCTGGGAATGATGTTCATGATGGTGGTCACAACGATAATCACTATAATTGTAATTGATAGCCAAAATGATTATGATGATGATATTTGTAATGATTATGGTTCTGATAATGATCATCACGACTGTTACCATTAGTATAACAATGTTTATTACTTGTTTTTCCTCCACCTAGATCCATGGCAGCAAGGTGGAATGGGGTCACCATTTGGTTACGTTCCTGCGCCATATTCTGGATATCAAAACCCACCTCCTCCGCCGCCACCACCTCCCTCCTCGAATGACTCTCCAGCTCCTCCTTGGGTTAGTTCTTAATTTTTATCATCATTATCTAACTCTTTTCTTTCGACATTAGCTACAATCTTGGACAATAACGTTGTGTAACACTCCCGCCCCCCAAATCAATGTGTAACTTTCTTTCCCCCAAAATCTATGTTGGCAAAAAGTTTATAATAACAACATTGAATCGGGGGACAAGGGGTTGACTGTTACAACTACTTTTGTCCAAGATTGTAGTCTGATCATCAGACGGTAGTATGTCTCTCGCTTCACTTCTCCGTCTGATGGACTTTCAGTATATCATGTTCTGTGTCGTCCGTTTAGTCTTTAGGCAATTAACCCCTTGACTGTCAAGTCAGCATTAGTAGACACACTAAATATTTTAGCCTGGCTAACGCCAGCCGATTTTAGTTGTCATCTTATAGCCAGGATGTTGAGAAAGCGCGTCTAATTTCCGTGGTGCATGATAATTCTCCTCCCCCCCCCCCCCCCCCGCGAAAAAAAAGTGTCCAGAAATTTAAGAGTTCAGTGTCTGCCGAAATACTGTTCCCTCTAGTTAAATATTGAGAGCGTGAGACAACGAACTCAGAGTTTAGTACAGCGGTATTAATAAAAGGTAACTTCACGTCAGCATCTGTGTGCCGCTCTAAAGTATTCTTGGTTTTCGTCTGACGTCACGGCGGCCATATTGGTGCACAGAAACAATGAAATGGCGGCCATATTGGTGCACAATCTTTATCCTATGGGGATTTAACTCTATTCTTATTCAGATATTTTGTACTGTTTCACCACCTCACCGATCACGTGAGTGAAAACGATCCTTTGTCAGATTCTTCACAATTTTTCGCAACCTCGTTCCCAGGGCTTTTCTAAAATTGGGAGGGCGGAAAAAGGCCCTGGTGTAAAAATTAGCAATTTAGTTTAGTATGCAAAATCATTCTGAGTAATGGCAGTCCCGTTGGAAAAGTTCATTATAATGGACGATCTCATTGGTCGGCGGTTCCGTTGAAGCTATTTGATCATACAGTCAAACCTCTATTAAGCGGCCACCTTTGGGGAATGGCTTTGTGGCCGTTTAATAGAGTGATGCCAACAATGGGCCTTGGCTGTGGTCAAACGTCCTTTTATTCAATTCTAAGACACTGATAACAGTAACAGTAACAGTAACAGTAACAGTAACAGTAACAAGAACCAACAACTGAGTAGTTAACAAAACAGTTTTCAAAAAGCGAAAATATGATAAAACAAAGGAGCCAACAAAACAATTTCTTGTAAATTTTGGGCGTCCAAGCCCGGCATTTTTGGAACTGTGCACGTCACAGTCAAACCACGATACGCTGTGAAGTCCATCAGGTCGGGAAGGTGGTAGCTTGCGTACAGGCTCTTTTTTAGGAGGGCATGCCCGCAGGCTAACGGGGAGGTGAAGTGAGCAACGCTGTACTGTCGGATAAACTCATCCCGACTTACCGGGACCGAGCCAGTCCATGTAATAACCCTCATAATATTAATTTGTTTTTTATTGCTTTTTTTCTTAGGCCCAAGCCATGATGCAAGGCGCTGCTCCACCACCTCCTCCGCCTCCTCAAAACTAAAGTAAAACTCAGTTGACATGATATGCATATTAAAGTGGAAGGATTTTAACTCGCTTGAAGGGTATTCTCACCAAACATTACGCTAGCTTGGCTCTTTGTACCTCGACGGACAGGGTGCACTGTCTGTATAGTTCCCTGATTTTAACAAACCAGTTCTGTGTTCTGATTGTAAACAATTATATTCAGTGCGGGTAATAGGCATGGTATTAAAGGTGCTATGTCACCCTATAGTTTAAAGTGCTTATGAAACGAAAAAAGGTCTGTCCTATTTGAAAGAACACTTAGGGCCTGTTTATATGGAGCCGAGTTACCGGCTAGGCGAGTTACCCGGCAAGCCGAGTTGAAAAAAGATGAGTGTTTATATGGGACGAGTTAGGGGCCGTTTACATGAATCCGGATTGAACTCATTCCGCTTCTGATCAAACTCCTTTATCTGTTTACATGAATCCGGATTGAGATTAGCTCATTCCTGATTGAGTTCAGTCCGTTTCTCATTCCGGATTGAAATCTCATTCCGGATTGAAATTTCGTTCCGGAATCATGTAAACGCGGTGCGAGTTTAATTCCGGAATGAAAAACGTGACAGAGAGGACTAGAACAAACAATGCATGCGTGTTCTCTAATATTTACGGATTTCAGATTTCAAGCGGATTTCAGTCCAAAAACCCAATTCCCATGTAAACACGGAATGACTTCGCTTTTCAACCTGGATTGAGTTTCAATCCGCATAGAAAACACGCATGCATTGTTTGTTCTAGTCCTCTCTGTCACGTTTTTTATTCCGAAATGAAACTCGCACCGCGTTTACATGATTCTGGAACGAAATTTCAATCCGGAATGAGATTTCAATCCGGAATGAGAAACCGTTTGAACTCAATCCGGAATGAGCTAATCTCAATCCGGATTCATGTAAACAGATAAAGGAGTTTGATCAGAAGCGGAGTGAGTTCAATCAGGATTCATGTAAACGACCCCTTACTCGGCAAAGCCGCCCACGCATTATAATGGTTTCACATTCCATGAGTAGTTTCCGATTGTCTTCATAAGTGGCGCGTGCGCTGTTGTGGCGAATTCAACGCGGCTGGCCGAGTTACCCAGCAAGAGATTATTTATATGGAAATATTTTCATCCAAGTGGCTATAGGTCCGGTAAGCGGAACTCGTTCAAGAAGAACTAAAGGTCCGGCAATCGATTCCAGTACCAGCGCAACTGTCGTTAACACGTGTTTGCGTGTTGTCTTAGTATCTTTCCTACCAGTGTATACTCAAATACTGTCAATTGAATGTGTGATGGCTTCGATCAACAAAGCTTCTTTTACGTTACGGGATTGTTTTAATTCATGTATAGTAATCTTGAACCAAAGGTAAAACCTTACACATTACATGAGCCGGCTATCCCGTTTAACTGACCTAACTCGTGTCACGAAATTCTCTTATCGGTCGGTGGTCAAAACAACAGTACAATTTTACTGTTTACATGGGTTGCATGGGAAGCGTAATGGTTTGCCTTAATTTGTCTCATTCCGTCTATATATAAAAGAAAGGGTTTACCAAGAGGTTTCTAAACTGATGATATAGAGTAAACGTCGAATGTAAAAGGTAGACTGCTGCATTGGCAGTGTTTTCGATATAACACTAGCAAAGCAACAACCTTTGTGAACTGCCACGATTTTAGTAAAGAAATGCTGACATTTTGAGCGGCTGATAGTACTAGTGGTCAGTGATAGAACAGAAATTCGCTACGTCCCACTCACTGGAATCGATAGCCGGACCTTTAGTTTTTCTTGAACGAGTTCCGGTTGCCGGACCTATAGTCACTTCGTATTTTCATCCCGGCATGCAGAGATCTCGGCTGTTTTGCCGGGATCTCGGCTAACCGAGGTACCCGCCTATCTCATATAAACACTCTGCCGGGATAGCATTGAATTTCTATACATGGCGGGTAACTCGGTTTGCTGGGTAACTCGGCTCCATATAAACAGGCCCTTCAAATGACAGAGTAGCATTTTTTCAGTTTTTCGTTTCCTTGCAGTTGCTTCGTTGTTGAGATATTTCAGTTTGTTTGTTATGCAAATTCGACGTCGACGTCACACGTGCATAATGAGTTATCGGAAAAGTTTTTTTTTCTTTTCTATTTAACAATTAAGGCCCATTTCCACTCAGGAAAATTTTCTTTGGACAGGACATTTTCTTTTGTCTCAAACTCATTAGTTCTGCCCAAGAGCTCACAAGACAAAGGGAAATTTCCTGTCCAAGGAAAATTCTCCTGAGTGGAAATGGGCCTTAAGACAACGAGACCGAGTTTTCTATGAGCTGATAGTCAACGAGGCGAAGCCGAGTTGACTATCTGCTCGTAGAAAACGAGGGCGAGTTGTCGAATTGTTTTAGTATCAACCATAAACAACTTTTCTTTAACGTAAATAAGTCTTATCAAACATTGTTCCAAATTTTCAGATAGTTTTACCTTTTTGTTTGCAGTAGTCTCCCCATTCAAAATATAGAGTAGTTCGATGGTACATGATAAATAATCGCTCACAAAAAACGAGATTCTAATTAATTTGCTTTAAATTTGGCGTTGATATACTCCGTAGACATAAGCGAATTCACTTTCTTATTCGAAAATGTCAAACTGAACAATTTTCCATTACTTTTGGGCCAATGTTTTCA
Source organism: Corallium rubrum (assembly GCA_964035015.1). Classification (NCBI taxonomy): domain Eukaryota; kingdom Metazoa; phylum Cnidaria; class Anthozoa; order Scleralcyonacea; family Coralliidae; genus Corallium; species Corallium rubrum. The sequence continues at coordinate 11,662,170 of OZ036005.1, forward strand.
TGATTTCATCACTCATATATAAATCTTAGCGGACGCCATATATGGCCTAGTGTCCAGGTTCTGCTCGCAGCGTGAATATGCCGTGGCTTCTGATTGGTCAGAATAGCAGTATTCCAGGTATAAGATATATATATATATATATATATATATATATATATATATATATATATATCATATATATATATATATATCATATATATATCATATATATATCATATATATATATATATATATGATATATAAATATATATATATCATATCATATATCATATCATATCATATATATATATATATATATATATATATATATATATATATATATATATTTATATATAATAGAACGCTACTATGGTCTATCATCAATAGACCACTAGTAGCTCAGCCAATCAGAAAGCCGGATTTGTAATAGACCACCAGTTGGTTGATACTAATATCGATTATAAAATAAAGTGTCCTCTACGCACGCTCTGATTGGCCAGACCCCGTGCATTTATCAGAGTATGGAAATCATCAATGGCGTTGGATGGCGTCACCTAGCGGGAAAAGTCAACCAGCTTTCAAAACTGTCCAACTTTTAGCTTGTTCCCCCCCCCCCCCCCCCCTCTTTTTATTTTATAAAACAAATAAAACATGTTGTTCCAGTGCATAGGTACATTTGACGTGATTTGAACACGAAAGAAGTGTAAAGACTTCTTTCGTGTTCAAATGATGTGGAACGTACCTTTATACGAGTACATATACATGTAACTTTATGGGTTTTTTTTGTAAGGTATATTCACTTGAAAATCTACATGTTTGGTGTCGTGGGAGAAACTCACCAACATGCTTCTTGCGAATTAACTTACTTTGATAATACATGGATCGCGAATGTCGACTGCGCATCAGAATGACGCGTTCTGAGTCGGGATAAAACTTAATTAACTTTCTAACATCAGGCTAAAGCTGCAGTTTCATTTACATTTTCATTTACATTTCTGAATTCATTGTACTGAATTCCTCAGCCTAATGTTATAAATTGAAATAAGTTTTATCCCGACTCAGAACGCGTCATTCTGATGCGCAGTCGACATTCGTGATCCATGTATAGCAAAGAGATATAACTTAGATATAACTTTCGATAAGTCATTATGCACATGTGACGTCAAAATGTTTAATTGACATATCAAACAAACTGAAATATCTCAAGAACGAAGCAAGAAACCGAAAAACTTCAAAGATGTTACTGTGTTCTTTGAAATAAGACAATTATTTCTCTTATTAGCCGACTTTCTTTGATCTACCGCGGGATATACAGTGTGGATCAATAAAAACGGAACCCTTAGAAAATAAATTAGTATTCTGTTCAAACAACCTATTGTAGTAGTTTGTTGGCCATAAAACAACTAATTGACTTCGGTCGGTTCAATAACCCTTACTTATATATTTCCAAATATATCGCAGTGTTTCGTTACGTGTTCTTCAGTCTTTGCCGGGGCATTCTCTAGCCTCGCCACATCTTCTCACGAAAGCCCTGGGGACCAGGTTGAAAGATGTCAAGATGTTTTCAGTTGTTGGAACAGAAGTTGTTGGTAAGTTTCAAATCTCGTTCCCAGTAGTCGTGCCACGCGGTTGCGGGGGGCGGGGAAGACTCACTGATCTCAAATAATATACTCATTATTGGATAGAGCATCTATTGTTTCTCGCGTGGCAAAAATTGAAGTCGGAAGTGAGGCTAAAAATCTCGCGGCGGCCATATCCGGTGGGACCCACAATATTGCTGGATCATAGTTTTCTGCTCTGGTTTTCGCTTTAAATTATTGGATTTTTAACGAAAACCAGCTAAATTTTTGTGACATGTACCTGTCGCTATGGGATAACTTAAAAGTGGCTGTATGAAAACCAAGTGGGTCCCACCTGAAATGGCCGCCGCTAATATATTCCGACTTCACAGCGAGCACCGGATGCTCTATCCAGTATGATGAGTCTTATTATTTGAGATCAGTGGGAAGACTCTGGGGAAATCGAATTTTTTCTGCGTTTCTACTGCTTGTCTTCAGACAATTCATGACGGAAGTGGTCAGGAGTTACTCAACGGGCAATAATTGCAGCGCCACAAATTATTTCAAATCTCTCCAGATTTATATAAATCAATACACTGACCCTCAATCTATATAACATTACCCCCTTAAATAGTTTTGATATGGAACAATCGAACGTGTGTATTTCATACTGAAAGTTAATGGGCGGCTAACGTGATAATGCTTTTAATAATTCGGCAATTTGCGATTACGATAATTATATCACAAACAAGAGAATTTCAAAATATCCAAATGGCAACGAACTATAAAATTACTCGCTGTTTCTCTTGTTGAATAGCAAATCGAGTCGCCAGAGTCCAGGCGAAACATTTTATGGGCCAAAGACATTACATTCGATCAGACATTGCCTGGTGTTTATACCAGTGGCGATCTCTACACTCTAAAAAGAACTGTTCGTAACAATACACATAACTTACCGTTAAGGCAAAATGCTAATTTCCCACCTGCTGGGTACTTACCTTCCCCGAAATCACGGCTGGAGTCGTGAGCATTGTCGATTTGCACCAATCACAAACGTGCCTGCACATTTTCAGCAGACATATATTATTGGGAATATTGCATGAATTACCCCGTAAGTTCAAATTGGCGATCAATAGAGTGCTGATGAGTGACATGCGATGGCGTTTTAGAAACGTTTAAGATTGATTGTCTAAAAGATTTACAACAGCAAGCTCTAGAGCAATTGGTTAATAGTCAAGATCTCGTCATGCAGGCTACAGGATCACGGAAGTCACTTATTTTTCAGTCGGCTTCTTTGGAATACCAGTGTATTCAATCTACTGAGTGTATGCATTTTGAGTATCTATGTGACGTTTGCGTGTTTTGAGTATTTTATATGACGTTTTTTAACATTTAATGTCTGTAAAATCTTCCTCCAAAAGCCAGGAAATGGCATTTCAGCGACTCTCGATTTTCAAACTTTCCCAGGGGAGCATGCCCCCGGATCCCCTAAAATTTATTTTGATTTCGGCTACCGTCCCCCCCCCCCCCCCCCCTTCAAAATCCTGGCTACGTCCTTGCCCGGGCCCGGGGGACGGTTGGAAATCGAGCCTAAACTTCCAACCCAGATCTGACTGACGTAGAATAGAAAGTGGTAAAGTTTATACGTTCTTTTTCTTCTTGTCTTCAAAGTTTTAGTCTGCCTGTTCGTATTGTCTATAAACTAAACTGTACAAGTCAATCTCAGTTGTTTATAAATATTGTTAGTATAAATTTACAAGTTTATAATGCAAATCCTCGAATTTCATTGGCTATTGCAGGAGTTTATAATTGGTGATATAAACCTCTGGGATAAACCAATGAAAGTCATTCTTTTAAAAAAATTGACCAATGACAAAATGCGTAGTATAGCACGAACAATGATCGTTAGAGCCAGCGGTTCTGTTAAGCAACAATGGCGCCGAACTTATAACGGAGTGGGCAAATGAAAGTAGAAATTGAGCACTTAGGCGAAGCAATGCGTTCTACAGAAAACAAAAACGGCTACAAAATGGTTAGAATGGAAATTATTAATGGTAAGGTCGTTAAATTGTTTATCTGCGTTCGTTTAAAACGAAATAACTGCAAACAAAAGACATGTCAAAATTACGCTTGCTGTTGGCGAAATTTCATGATGTAAACTATATGCTAAATTGAATGTTTCTTTCAACTTTTTGTCACTTTTACAAATGAAATGAGTCGATATATATTGTTTCAATATTGTACATGAAAATCCATGCTAAATTATGCAAGAAAACGTTACTTTTCCATCAGTTACTATACGGGCCAAGGAGATGTCCGAAATGACTGTTGAACGTTTGTTTTTGGCAGTTGAAAAATGTATTAAATGAGCCTCAAAGAAGATGTTATGGTCGAGAATTTGTTTAACTTTTGTTGGTAAATTTATACTAAAACAATTAGACAACTCGCCCTCGTTTTCTATAAGCGATAGTCAACTCGGCTTCGCCTCGTTGACTATTCGCTCTTAGTATAATTTCATAGTGGAAAAGAGGCTTTCCATGCAGCTTTCTGATTGGTCCGCTCAGCGGTGAATCTGAGGTAATAGTCACCGCTTAGCGCGGTGACTATTGCATCACAAGAAATTGTTCTTCAAAAGTAGTTTTGGAAAAGAGACTGGTACTTATTCAATGTAGCGATGTTTTCAAAAACTTCGTCATGAGTGAAGAACATATTGAACACTAATTAAGTGCGAAAAAGCCGTATCACAGGACCCAAAACACTAGAATAAACTTTTTAGCATATATTTGAATAAGTTCAGTGCCAAAGTAGGGTGTTGTTTCCTCTTTTTTGAAATTATTTACTGACAAAGACTGTGGCTTGCTAACATCGTCTGTGAATAAATAGAATCACCACTGCTAAAATGAAAGCAGTTGTTTAAAAGTTTTTGTTTCAACGTTATTGGTTTTTTTATCAACCTCTGAAATTATACTAAAACAATTAGTCACCTCAGTCTCGGTGACTATCGGTGTATTTACCTCGCCGCTTCGCGGCTCGGTAAATATTCACCGATAGTCACCTCGACTTCGGTGACTAATTGTTAAATAGAAAACACGGGCTCGTTGTCTAATTCTTAATTATACAGTGTGTATCAAAAAACCCTGAACCCTTAGAAAACAACCTATAGATCGTTTTCACTCACGTGATCGGTTGCCCCATTGGGGTGGTGAAACAATACGAAATATTTGAATAACAAAGGGCTAATTCCCATACCGTACACCAATATGGCCGCCATTCCATTGTTTTGGTACACCAATATGGCCGCCGTGACGTCAGATGAAAACGATCTATTGTAGTAGTTTGAAAGCCCTAAGCACTTCGTTTAACTTATGTGCTGATTAATTTATAACGCAGCGCTTTTAGGGCTTTCAAACTACTACAATAGGTTGTTTTCTAAGGGTTCAGGGTTTTTTTATAGACACTGTATAGAATTTTCATTGAGCAAATCTCTGTTGAACGTCGGAACTTTGAAGTTGTCCTCCAGATGCACCGTTTTGACGTCGTCTGCAAGAGGCCTATAGCTAGAGTTTCATCGGATGCAACGATGACTGTCATTGGTTGGTTTGCGGTCGCATGAGCTTAGCTAAATTTCAATGTCTATACCGATGGGCAATAATTGAGAACTTATTGCCTGCTCGGTCAATAAGTTTTCAATTCTTTGAACTCTTACGAAAAAAAAATATTTATAGGTCTTCAAAGCATGTGTGAAGATTAACTGGAGAAATTGCTGTTCTTGTGTTCTGGGACTTATATTTGTTTGGTTGAAGTGAAATTACGGAGCCAGGAGAAATGTTTTGGTAAGTCTTAGCGTTTGTCTTTTGTGTACTTTCCCTTGATAAACGTGGAAATTATTCAGCGAAACTCAAGCTATACAGTGTGTATCAAAAAAACCTGAACCCTTAGAAAACAACCTATTGTAGTAGTTTGAAAGCCCTAAGCACTTCGCTGAACCCATGCACAGATGCGTAAAACACACGGTCTTATACACCTGGGAAATTAAGATAACCTGAAGTGTATGCATGTGAAAGTATTTAAAAGCTTTTTCTCTTCCTGTTTAACTTATGTGCTGATTAATTTATAACGCAGGGCTTTCAAACTACTACAATAGGTTGTTTTCAAGGGTTCAGGTTTTTTTGATACACACTCAGTATAACAAAACACTTAATGTCTGATCCCTCGGGAAACAGTTTTGTTTTCCCTCGAGTCTCGATGTTTCCCTCGACTTCGTCTCGGGAAATAACTGTTTCCCTCGGGAACAGACATTAAGTGTATATTATAACATAGTTGTAATATAACGGTGTTTCTGATTGGCTACCGCACGCGCTCCATTTAACAAAGAGATTTCCATTTTGCCGTTGTCTGTTCAGTTATAGATGCACAGATGACGTCACAACATGGTAAGAAAAAATAAGTGGTGTTCTTACCACGTGACGTCTTCCATCTGTGCATCTATATATAACTGAACAGACAACAAAAAATGGAATCTATTTGTTTTATGCAATACAAAACTTCTACGTGGTAGTGGACAATTTCGTCACAGCGATACAAAAATTTAAAAAGGTTTTTGTGGAAACTCTTGCCGGATTTTGGGGCATGAAGAAAGAAAAAAAGCAAGTCGGCTGACGTGCCCATGTGTCAGTCCTCTAATAGATCGTGGCCAACAAACAATGAAAACACGCACAGGTATTGTATAAACCAGGGTATTGTATAAAACTCGATGGAGCACGGCAATTTCAAACATAATGAGAAACTCATTTTTGATCACCGAAATAAATACTGTTTTCCGTTGTTTTGTGTCTGATTGTCTGTTATAAAATAAATCGTTCATGGTTTGACAAACTCCATCGAGTTATGGGTGCACGCTTTTTTCGTGCTCTCCCAACTTCCCGCGTATATCCATAACTCGATGGAGCGCCAAATCATGAACAGTTTTTACTCCGGTTACTGTGGTAGGCCAAGTATTAGGTTTCGGCTCGTTTTCTTTTTCGTTTTGGGCGTCGCGATCTTGCATTTTTGCACTTTTTACCCCTGCTAATATTCATACTTTCGGTGAGTTGTTAGAGTGGACGACTATGAGTGAGGCATGTTGTAAGTTCTTTGCTCCTTTCGCTTTGGGAGTTGGACAAAAAGCTGAACGTTGCCTTTTGATCAAGGTGTTCTTGCACATTGTTGGTGAATATAAATTGCAGCTCATTGTTAGCCGCTTTGATGTTCACGACGTTTCCAGACAATTTATTTCTAGATTTCGAAATAGACTGACTGACTTTGTAAATTTCCCTGACTCTTTCAAGTTTACAAACAGTAATTCAAAACGCGTGGAGCAAAGTACCAAACAGTTTGACAGCTTTCATTAGGCCTAGGAAAGGTGCGGTAACTGCGGTTACAAAAAGCCATTCAATTTTTGTCCATTTTGGCAAATAAAATTATCACTAGGAAAACAGTTTAAGGGACAATCGTTGAATCTTAAAGTTGTTCTTTCGACTCATCTAGTTTGGGCAACTAGCAATATTATACGGTACTTTTCAAAAGATTCCATTTTTACCAGTCTGGTCTACATATTTCTCTTTTGAAAACAAGCGTGTGTACAACCAGTGACGTCACAAAACCAATTTGGCCGCGCGGCGCGGCGGACGAAAATTAGTCCAAATGGGTCAACTTTGAAGGCTTGTAGATCAACTTTTTAAAATCGTGATGTAAAAATAAAATAGCGCATGATGATCAGCGTAATCTGAGCTACAAAATGGGAATGTTTTTGACATGATTTTTTCGTTTCATAAACACTTTAAAGAATTAAAGATGCAACATAACATGCGGTACATTAATAATATTAGCGAACCCAATACAGTAACAACAAGCAATATTAATGAACCCGTAATTTACATAAAGTCATGAATACGCTGTGGAAATAAGAGTTACCACAACATCTGGGCTTCTCACAGATGATGGGCACATGCCTCCATACATCACGGATAAAAAACGATTAAAGAAACAACCAGGGGCTCTGGAAGCTTTTCAAAGTTGTGGGTGTCCTGCGTCTCGCAGAATGCCATAAACAGGACCACGCCCTTCAGAGAATATAATAGATAACTAATAACTACTGTATATATACATAACATACAAGATAACATCACAAATTTACAACAACTTCAAGAACTTCTGAATGCTTGCCGTTTCAATCACAATTTGCATATATATGTTCTACAAGCTTGTACAGCTGAGTGACCAGCTGTAACATGCATCTTGACCGCACCGGATAAACACCTGGGGACGAAAATGCTGTCAATGCGTCACGGCCTTATAATAATTGCGTCGTTCCAGAATAGATCCATACCCCCCACCACCACCACGGAAGAAATTTTCACTGTCCGGAGGGGTGGAGAGGAAAATTTACTTTAGATGTCTGAGGGGGGAGGGGGAGTAGTTGGAAAAAACGTTCGTCCAAACCGTTCAACGCTGACATTGCTTCAGAAATATCAAAATATTAAACAGGTAAGTAAACATAACTTTTAATAATAAGATTTAACAAGTCATAGATACATAACAAGTACAAAACTATATAAGTTGTCTAAAATATCAACAGAAAATAGAAATATCCAAGGGGAGAGGGTGTAATAGCTTTCACTATGTTTAACTTGTCTCTGGATGTCCTAAGAGGGGGGGAACCCATTTGACATTTCCTCCAGGGGGGGTATGGATATTTTCTGGAGCGACCCATTGGGTCATTCCAGAAAAGATCCATACCTCTCCCACAGAGGAAATTTGTGCCATCTGGGGACGGGAAGGGGGTAAATCTACTTCTGATAATAGTAAAATGTACTAGGACGTCCGAAGGGGGAGAGGGGGTCAACTTCGCATTTCGTCCATGGGGGAGGTGTGGATGTTTTCTGGAATGACCCATTATGTAAAATACTGATGTATAAAAAAATGAAAAGATGTTACTTTGCGTCAACAACACCAATTATCAATATTTTGTTTAAAATTTGCTACAATATTGGTGTCCTTCTTATGTAGGACACCCACAGTCCAGAAAGTGCGGGTGTCTGGACACCCGCTGCTTCCAGAGCCCCTGGAAACAACTAAACTATGTGCATCAGGCACGTCAGTAACCGCAGACAAATGCTGTATTCAAGGCAGTACTGTATAACAGATAAGACAACAAATTGGTTATTATCAATAGGTATCCCAGAGGATAAAATCAAAGTTTGTGGAACCCCTGTATAAGCCACACCTACTTCCAGTGCTTGATATCCACCCCTCCCCAGTGAATCAAATATGGAATTACAGCATTTGGCTTCAAGTTTCACAACTGAATTTGAAAATCAAATGTTACTACAATCGCTGTAACAGAGACAAAGTGGTACATCTTTTATTCAAATTTATTTTGCCATGGAGTTAGGTTTTGGGTGTCGGTGAGAATCTTTGGCGAGAAAATATGAAAAGTTCTGAGGCCAAATCAGGCAGCCCCTATGGTGAAATACAAAGGAAGAAAAGTTGTACCACTTTTCACCATTACAGCCATTGTAATTGAGAAAAAAAACATATTTTAAATATTATAAGTTACTGTCAAAGTACACATGACTTACCAAACCAGTGGCCAAGTCAAATCTGGCATCACACTGGAAGCAAGTGTACTCCATTCCAGTATGTTCTGTGTCTACCTGTTCACAAACACCACATTTGAATGGTTTCTCTCTAGTATGGGTTCTTTTATGGTGTACCAAGCTACCTGACTGAGAAAATGTCTTGTCACAGACATCACATTTGAATGGTTTCTCTCCAGTATGTGTTCTTTTATGAACTAGTAAGTGACTTGATTGAGAAAATGTCTTCTCACAGACATCACATTTGAATAGTTTCTCTCCAGTATGTGTTCTTTTATGAACTAGTAAGTAAGTTGAGTAAGAAAATGTCTTCTCACAGACATCACATTTGAATGGTTTCTCTCCAGTATGTGTTCTTTTATGAACTAGTAAGTTACCTGAGTCAGAAAATGTCTTGTCACAGATATCACATTTGAATGGTTTCTCTCCAGTATGTGTTCTTTTATGACCTAGTAAGTTACTTGACCTAGAAAATGTCTTCTCACAGACATCACATTTGAATGGTTTCTCTCTAGTATGGGTTCTTTTATGGTGTACCAAGCTACCTGACTGAGAAAATGTCTTGTCACAGACATCACATTTGAATGGTTTCTCTCCAGTATGTGTTCTTTTATGAACTACCAGGTGATGTGACATAGAAAATGTCTTGTCACAGACTCTGTGACAAGACATTTTCTATGTCATGAGACATCACACTTGAATGCTTTCTCTCCAGTATGTGTTCTTTTATGATCTACCAGGTGATGTGACCTAGAAAATGTCTTGTCACAGACATCACATTTGAATGGTTTCTTTCCAGTATGTGTTCTTTTATGAACTACCAGGTGATGTGACCTAGAAAATGTCTTGTCGCAGACATCACATTTGAATGGTTTCTCTCCAGTATGTGTTCTTTTATGACCTAGTAAGTTACCTGAGTGAGAAAATGTCTTCTCACATACATCACATTTGAATGGTTTCTCTCCAGTGCGATTCAGGCATGCATTATTTCTTTCACGAAGCATTGCGACAAAATGCGACAACCACTATATGTTCGTTGCGATTTGCGATTGCGAACCCGGGCAGGGATTTGATTTCCGTGACGTTTTATCTTTTGTCTCGTGTTATCCAATCAAATTTGAGAACATATTTAGCTAAAATTGCCCACGCGTTGGACTCACGCTGAACGAAGTCAAGGAAGGAAGCACAAAACATTTGCAATTTTTGACAAGTATATATTGTATAGTACTAAGTCTTTATATAACGATGAACGACACTCAACAGAAATTGTCATAGCAGGCCGATACTTGTTTTCTGTGTATTAAATCGAACAAAGGGGGGGGGGGAGGGGGGGGGAGGGGGGGGATAATTAATTAATTAATTAAGCACTAACCAGATGTTGACCTCGACGCCGCTCAAGAAAGCTGAAACTCATCTTCACCAGTTCGAGCAGCTTCAGAAACTCAAAAGAAAGAGATCAGACTAAAGTTCATCTTACTGTAGAATATCCGAGTAAAAATTCAATAAAATGAAGCAGAGTTAATCGGAGTTATGGCAGATTTTATAATTTAAATTTCCCGCGAAATGTAAAAGAATGTAAAGAATTCGCCATATTTGGTCAAACTTTAGGGGTATTTAAACTCAAAAACTATAAACCAAATCAAAAATAAACAAAGTGCATCATAGATAAAAACAAATTTGTAGGGTTAAGATTACGTTTAGGGTTAAGGTTAGGTTTAGGGTTAATGGGGTTGAATTTTGAGGTTTTATAGGTAGGGTGGGTGGGGTTAGTTTTAAGGGTTGGGGGGGGGGGCACTGAAATTATGTCAAATAAAAACAGGGGGGTTGCCAAATTTTTTAACTTTGCTTGGGGGTACCTGAAAAAAAAGAAAGTTTGGCAATTTCTCACCCCCCCCCCCCGATAAATAATGAACGGTCCCTATAGTAGCCGCGATGTAGAGTTACATTAATACTCCAACACTCTTAATTATCAGATGTCTATAAAAAACGCATTGAGCTTGAGAGATGAGAGCATGCTTTGTTTTGAAGAGTAACCAGAAACTGTGTATTTAAACGTTTCGAATTTATACCAAAAGTAAAATTAGTCATAGAAAGTAAGAGTTTTTACGTTAGAGGCACAATTATTATAATAACTTATTTATTTATATCAGAGAAGAAATCTTGTTTGTACAATTCAAGAACAAAGTTCTTAAAGGTGTCGTCAAGTCCATTCTGCGCATGTACAATCTTTTGCGATAAATCGTTATGTAAAGTGTGACGTAAAGTTATCTTGTAAGTTGAATTTACATATCAAACAAACTAAAATATCTCAAAAAGAAAGCAAGGAAGTCAAAAACTGCAAAATATGTTACTTTTCATTTTAAGTGTTCTTTGAAATAAGACAAACTTAATTTTCGTTTTATGATATAAGACAAACTTAATTTTAGTTTCATTTTTTCATTTTTTTTTTCATTTTTTCATTTTTTTTTTCATTTTTTTTTTCATTTTCCAATTTTTTTTTTAATTTTAGTTTCATTTTTTTTCTTCGTTAACACAATTTTGTATTACTACCTTTTTTACCATTATGTTTGTTTAGGTGACGATCCAAATCATTTATTGAACCCAGTGACGAGATCTGCTACTCTGAATTCATTTAGTTACATGATTAACTTTCGATATAGAGGACAATATCTTAGTTTGGATCTTTCTACGTCTGCCCCTGAGCCTTTAAGCATCTGTGAAATATTTGCTTTCAAGTTAATTGTAGGTAAGTGTACAGAAGAGTTTAATTTCTCGAACTTTCGCATTAATCCACATTTATATTGCATTTAAATTGTATCAAGCTGGTAATTTCGCAAGCGGATTATTAGTTCCGCCAAGAGGTTATTGATGTTTTTGCTGTCTGTCTGTCTGTCTGTCTGTCTGTCTGTCTGTCTGTCTGTCTGTCTGTCTGTCTGTCTGTCTGTCTGTCTGTCTGTCTGTCTGTCCGTCCGTCCGTCCGTCCGTCCGTCCGTCCGTCCGTCCCCCCCCCGCCGCCCGTCCATCCGTCCGTCCGTCCGTCCGTCCGTCCGTCTGTCTGTCTGTCTGTCTGTCTGTCTGTCTGTCTGTCTGTCTGTCTGTCTGTCTGTCTGTCTGTCTGTCTGTCTGTCTGTCTGTCCGTCCGTCCGTCCGTCCGTCCGTCCGTCCGTCCGTCCGTCCGTCTGTCTGTCTGTCTGTCTGTCTGTCTGTCTGTCTGTCTGTCTGTCTGTCTGTCTGTCTGTCTGTCTGTCTGCTTGCTTGCTTGCTTGCTTGCTTGCTTGCTTGCTTGCCTGCCTGTCCATCTGTTTGTCCGTCTGTTTGTCCGTCTGTTTGTCCATCTGTTTGTCCGTCTGTCTTCCGCATAATTATAAGACACCACAATTACTAACTACTTCTAAAAACAAATTGTCTAAAATGAAAAATTGTCATTGTGTATGATTTAATGATTTAATATTTCTATTGCGCAAATTAGCATGTGGATATGATCAAATGCGCATTACAAAGCTACAGATGGCTTATCAAAGGCGCTTCAAGCAGCCGCCATATAACACAGCACAGCCACAAATTACAACTGAGACCTAGGTCTTGATTTTATTGAGGGGGGAAAACCGGAGAACCCGGCGAAAAACCCTCAGAGCACAGGAGAGACTAACTAAACTCTACTCACATGAGCTCCAAGCTCGAGAACGGGGTTATTCCCAGACGGTCACCCATCCAAGTACTAACCCCGTCTGACCGGGCTTAACTATTGGTGAGAGGCAGCGCCCTAACAGCACACGCCACCCGTGCTCCCCAATCGTATACGTACGATTACTTAACAATTATTCGCCGAAGGCGAGGTGAATATCGGTGAATAATAACCGAAACGAAGTCGAGGTTATTATTGACCGATATTCACTGAGCCTGAGGCGAATAATTGTCTTAGTATAAATACACATTTTCGTACTTTTAGGAATAACATTTTCTTCAAAATTGTTCGTGTGTCGCATTGACAACTTGGCTGGCGGCTATTAAGAATAAACGCGTAGGTGATTATCGAGAATTAGTCCGAAGTAGCTCGACCAATCAGCGCGCGCGATTTTCTATAATCACCTGTGTATTTATACTAAAGTTATTTATTCAAACTATTCACAGCAGTCCCTTGCTATGCGATCGAGTATAAATAAGAGTGACACTGATCAGTCTGCCTAATTTACGTAAGATATTAGCCAGAGCAGTTTGAAATTAAAATGCATATGACATAGAAATTAAGTTTTTCTCATTTCAAAGAATACTAAAATAGAAAAGTAACATGTTTGGCAGGTTTTGGTTTCGTTGCTTCGTTTTTGAGATATTTCAGTCTGTTTGATATGTAAATGTCACATGTGCATAATGAGTTATCAGAGAAAGTTATGTAACTTTGCTATTATAAAACCAAACTACATGTAAAGGACGCATGCATATGCGTGTGTTCCTAACACTGCACCAAACATGTAGAATTTCAACTGGTTTCGTTTGATAATAATATACATGACAAAATTACTGCATCCTGATTGGTCGAGAGGAGTGCAATTTCAATGTAATACAGTGCAGAAAAGGTGTAATACAGTGCAGAAAAATGAAATACAGTGCAAATTTCAATGTGTATTAAGCATTCTGATTGGCTAATAAACAACCGGAAACTACAGGAAAGTCAATGAAATGCCTATGCAGATTTTGAAGGATGGTTTTTCCTTCACGAGAAAATGCAATATGGCGACCAAAACAAAGTTGTCGAAGAACACTTCGATGAAATACAGAGTGAATTTTGCTTTAATATTGTCATAAAAGTCCCTACAAGAAGACTAGAAGAGGTTAGATGCTATGAGTAAAACGTTTGACGTATTTAGTGAACAAAATGAAGCAGTTTTCAACCATTAAAGCTTCGAGAAGTGGAGCAATGTGTGGTATGTAACTTCGTAGCTGGAAGAACCTTTTGTCTAACATTTTCATGTATATTATTAATAAGTAATAGCATGGTTTCGAGTGCAATTTTGAAAAAACACGGACTCATGAGTTTTTCAAAGACCTCAAATAGCACTCGTCCTTCGGACTCGTGCAATTTTGATTGTCTTTGAAAAACTCACTCGTGCATGTTTTTTCCAAATTGCACTCGAAACCATGCTATTACCTGTACTAATAGCGAAGATATGTGCCGTTTCCCGATAACTGATTACGCACGTGTATGTCACAACATGTGACATTTACATATCAAACAAACTGAAATACTCAACAACGAAGCAAGTAAACGCAAAACTGCAAAATATTTTATATTGTTATTTTAAGTGTTCTTTCAGATAAGGTAAGCTTAATTATCGTGTCATATGCATTCTAACATGGATGATTCTTTCAACGTTCTACAAGAGGTGATCTGCTACCGCAAGTGCAAGCGGCGCAACAGGTGGGAAATTTGTTTGCACATGCGCGGCAAGAATGTGTGGATTTCGCGTGGGTTCGTGGGGGGACACATTTCTGTCCGCGATATAATTGGAAAGGAAATAAACAAAGTGCTATATTCAATGTCGAATCAATCTACCTGGCCCATTTTTTACCGAATGAATTACCGACTAAGCAGTTCAATTGGCAACCAAAAATTAATACAATTACGCGGTCTGAACTGATTAATGCGAACGTCTAGTTCTTAAGATATTTTTGCATTTCGGCGGTTATATTTGTCATTCGAATTTCGCCACAATTAACGGCTGAAAATGACGTTCTCCAGACTTGATGTGTGATAAAATCACATACGGCAAAAGAAAAAGATATGTAGAAATAATAGTCAAAGCGCCTTCAAAAGTTGCTGCTGACAAAACAAGTGTGTTTTTTTGCTCAGTCTTCAAACCCACTATATTCTGCTTGGGCCGACCATGGGTCATCGTGAGCGATTTTTGAAAGTGTTACCCATTTTCTCCAAAGATAATTTTATATATTTTGAAAGCTTTTTTGAAAGTAATGGGAACGGCTAGATTTTTTGCAATGCTTCGTCAGAGAGGAAGGCCTTAATTGCTGTTTTCGTTGTAAATAGAGCTAGCAATCGATCAACTCGTGTTCGCAAGAAGAGCTTTGAAATGAATATGTAAAGCACATTTTGGGAACATAAAAGCATGAGCTAAATATTGGAACTTAAAAGGTAAAAGAAAACGTTTAATCGATCTTATAGTTTTATCTACAGCCGTTGACCACTTGTATCCGCAGTTTACGTCTAGTGGAATCATACCAGGGTTAAGTCACGTTGGCCTGAAAAACAGAGAAAAATCTTCTCGACGTTTCGAGCGAAGGCCCTTCGTCAGGAGAAATTAGTAAACAACTCACATGTGGTCACGCGTATTTATAGCAGAGCTACAATGGGAATCACGTGAACACATGTAAGCCAATAAAAACAAAGTAAACAAATAAATTAATATGTAATATGTAATTTTAGCCTGTGTGCAGGTGCTGGCCCAATTTGTGGGTCAGGTACCTGCAAATAGGCAAAGAAACAGGTTATAAATTACTATTTAAATCATCAGAAAAAGGTTAAGGAAAAGGTGTGGAATATGGTGGTGGAGTGAGCTAAATGAAAGAGAATCGCTCATTGAGGCCGTGAGGGTGAATGGTACCAAGTTTGTAAATGAGACGCATTTCTTGTTTACGACGAGTATCGTTACAACCTGTGATGGGCTGAATGGCACAGATTTTCATGTTGGAAAAGGAGTGGTTGGCACTGTTGAAGTGCCTGGCAACAGGTTTGTTTGGCACATTGTATTTGACATCACGAAGGTGTTCAACAAACCTGTCACCTAAACGTCTTCCAATTTCTCCGATGTAAAGCATGGGACATTTACTGCAAGAGATACAGTAAATGAGGTTGGAGGAAGTGCAGGTGAAACTGTGGGTTATGTTGAACCTACATTTTGGAGCCGAAATTGAAATTGAGGAGTCTAAGTATTTACAGGTGTTGCACCTACCACGACAGCAAGAGCTGGTGCCAACATGTGATACCAAGGCTTGCTGCAGTGAGCTGTGAACAACGTTTTCCCGGATGTTTTTGCTATGCCGAAAAGATACTAGGGGTTTCTCAGAGAAAATGGAAGATGTTTCTGGGTCATTTTTAATGAGGTCGAAATTGCGGCTAATGATGTCCCTTACTTTGAAATTGAAGGGATGAAAAGTGAGAACTAGAGGTACTTTTTCATTAGAAATGGTAGCCAAAGGTTCGCTTAAGGTGTCTGAACGGGAAATGTTGGAGACCTTGTGTAAGGCAGTGTCTAAGAGGTGGGAAGAATAACCGCGATTAACAAAAAAGTTTCTCATTTCCAAACATTTGGCATTGAAATCATCATCTTCACTGCAGAGGCGGCGAAGACGAAGAAATTGAGAGAAAGGAATGGAAGTTTTGGTGTGTTTAGGATGATGAGACATACATATTACATATTAATTTATTTGTTTACTTTGTTTTTATTGGCTTACATGTGTTCACGTGATTCCCATTGTAGCTCTGCTATAAATACGCGTGACCACATGTGAGTTGTTTACTAATTTCTCCTGACGAAGGGCCTTCGCTCGAAACGTCGAGAAGATTTTTCTCTGTTTTTCAGGCCAACGTGACTTAACCCTGGTAATATTTGGATTTCAACCGTGGCCGACGCTGTCCTAGAAGCTTTTAGTGGAATCATAGTTACCGTAATGATTCGAATAAGCGCCCTCCTTCCAATAAACGCCCCCTCTCGAATAAGCGCCCTCCTTCCACTACATTTTTTGAAATAAGCGCCCCCCTCCTTCCTCTCGATAGGGAACTACTGGATGTAAGTGATTACCCAACCGATAAGAGACGCATGAACATCGGTATAAAATCAACTGTCCTTCAACATTTTATTTGTCACAAATATATGCATTGCGCATATTAGAACTTGTCATTGATTGATTGAGAACAATTAGCTACATTATAAATGTAACTTGTATTCTATCTACTAGAGCAGAGAACTAGGGTTTCAGTTTTTTTTTAAATCCTTGTTATTGTTCTTGTTAAGATTGTTATTAACGTTCTGCGTTTTTATGGAATCAGATTGCGGTGTTTGCTAAAATATTAAATAAGCGCTCCCTCCCGAATAAGCGCCCCCTCTCGAATAAGCGCCCCCCCCCCCCCCACCCATCGACCTCCTAAAATTGAATAAGCGCCCCGGGCGCTTATTCGAATCATTACGGTAATAGAACGGTTTGAAAAGTTGTCCAAAATCATTATTCTATGTTTTTGGTCAAGTTCATGGAAATTTGTGCAACTTTACGGTATTGTATTTTCTCTATAATGAAGCAGTCATCCAATAGTCATCAGCTAAATGTAAGACACTACGAATTACCAGAAAACATAATAAAATCGAGTATCCTTACAAGCTGCAAGATGCCATTTTGAACACCACAGACTGCGAATGTGACCTCTGCGTCTGGACCTCTTCCTCACGTCCTTACTTAAAATTGTGAAAAGATTGACCATAGGCCAAGGACCAACCCATTGTATTAAATCCGCGATCCTACGACGCTAGTGCAGTGCTATCAACAGCTGGCGTAGCCAGGGTTGACCAATTGGGCGGGCACGAAATGACATTTCTAAAGAAAGGGGAGCATGCCCTGGAACATTTTTGAAATTTAGGGGTTTCGAAATGCCATTTCCTGCATTTTAGGGAAAGAATTTGTAGATTTCTGAAGATTATAAAATACGAAAATTAAATATTTATATTATTTTTTTGGTGGATTGCAGCAAACATTTTAGTCAGTTTGATTATGTATGCATTGTGCATACAAGTATGTTAGTGAAAATAGCGTGCGGTATAGATTCTTTAGTTACGAGTAAACAAATCACGCATGGAAAACGCGTGGCCAAGCCACGGACTAGCGTTGGAGATTAGAAAAATAATGATGGCGTCATTGGTGCGGATTGGCCGGCCTTGAGCCGGACCTGGCCCGCCCTTGGCTACGCCACTGGCTATCACTATCATACATGCGTAAGTCTGATGAGTTACAATCCGAGAATAATTCATTGGGAAACTAAAGCATCAATATATTAGCTTCCTTCTTGCTTATTTCACTATCGTGGGATAAATAACGTTGCTTTACCCCTCCCCTCACCACCCCCCACCAATCAATGTTGATTTCCAGGGGACACTTCTGAGTCCTACGCTGTTAATTTTAAGGAGTTGATACTACTCCAAAAAAGGTACCAGTTGACTCTGTTTTGGGAGTATATTTTACTCCATCATTTTAACTCCATTTTTAGAGTACTTTCTACCTCACTAATGGAGTAATATTTACCTTTGCAGGAGTAAAAAATACTCTAGTTTAAAACTTCACTCTCATTTTGGAGTAAAAAATAACCCAAAAGTGGAGTAAATTTTATTCCTATGGGGGTTAAAAATGCTCTGATTTAATTTTACTCTCATTTTGGAGTAAAAAATATACCAAAACTGGAGTAAATTTTATTCCTTATGGGGGTGAAAACTACTCTAATTTAGAATTTTACTCTCATTTTGGAGTAAAAAATATACCAAAGGTGGAGTAAATTTTATTCCTTATGGGGGTGAAAATTACTCTAATTTAAAATTTTACTCTCATTTTGGAGTCAAAAATATACCAAAGGTGGAGTAAACTTTATTCCTTATGGGGGTGAAAATTACTCTAATTTAGAATTTTACTCTCATTTTGGAGTCAAAAATATACCAAAGGTGGAGTAAATTTTATTCCTTATGGGGGTGAAAATTACTCTAATTTAGAATTTTACTCTCATTTTGGAGTCAAAAATATACCAAAAGGGGGGTTGGTTGCAATCAAACATAACGTGAGATGCAATGTGTATTAAAGTAAAATTTTCAGGATGGTGAAGATAGTAACTTTGTTTCTGTTGAAGTTAAACTTACTTGTGGAGTAAAAATTTAGAAAAAAAATACACACTCCTTTACATCCTTTCAAAATACAAAATACATCCTTTTTTGAGTGAAAATTAAGGAGTAAATATACATTAATTACTCCGTTATGTTTATCCCTTTTCGAAAGTACATTTTACTCCTTTATGAGAGTTGTATTGACTCCCAGAAATGCATTACTCACTCCGGTATGTTTACTCCTTTTTTGGAGTGAAAATAAAGGAGTAAATATACAATAATTACTCCGATATGTCTTTTCCTTTTCAAGAGTACATTTTACTCCTTTATGAGAGTTGGATTGACTCCCAGAGTAGTAAGATTGGGGTTAAAGTTACTCCTGGAATAATAATAAAGGAGTAAAAAGTACTCTAATATTTGTACTCCTTTGCTGGAGTATATTTTATCCCTGCAGTGGAGTAATATTTACTCTTCGTAGAGTAAAAGTTTTAATATGAACTGAAGTGAAGTAGGTTTAACTCTGGTTTGGGAGTGAAATATACTCTATTTTTTTTACTCCCCAAAAGGGAGTTATTTCAACTCTTACGGTGGAGTTAAAATTACTCCCTACAATTAACAGTGTAGCAAACACAAATTCTGTCGCAACCTCGATCGGAGGGGGAAGGGGAGGGCCACATTTTAAAGATAAATCGCTTGCTTGACATACGCTGTGTCCCAATGTAATAACTCACGACCGTAGCTTTGTTGGCAAAAGAGCTCGTTTTCTTATAACCATCCCCTAATAACCCGCTGGCTGAGGTATATGCAGTCTCTGAGTGCATGCCCTCTGGTATTTCATTCATAATGTTTTCTTGTTTAATTGTTATGCTTCAGACAGCATAACTTTTCGAAAGCCTACTGCAAGTTCCGTTGAAACGAAACCTCCACTCCAGTGGCATTCATCAAAGCTGGTTGACATGCGTTGGAATACTTTTACAAGAACAGAAACAATGTTCAATCCTTGGATGAGAGTGGATTTGCTTGATACCTACTTTGTAGCCGAAGTCACTCTTGTTCTTTATCCCCTCCAAGGGTTTGCTGAATTAAACATCAGAATAGGTAAAAATACAAATTTATGTTTTTGATTAGCAGAGTGCTTAACCGTCTAGCTTGTGTCCCAGTCTGTCCTGACTTGATTGAACACGGGAAAAATTCGCCTGAGAAGGTCAGGCCCGCTTTACATTCCGGAGGCAGGGAATTGGCAAGTGAGAAAGAGGGCCTGATACAATTCTTTACCTGACCGCATTTTCCAAACCAGTTTTGGCTTTTTCGTCTGATTGGTCCATAAGACAAAAAACTCCGAAAAGCTCTATTCTGATTGGTTTATGTACATTTAATTACGATTCTTTACATAATTACCAAAGCCCAGTAAAATACAATTCAAAAAAAATCTCACTGAGAATGTCAGCTGTTTTCTTAAAACGTGACGTGACAAACGTTTTCCAATATTTCTCGTTAATATTTTCAAATAAATGTTTGATATTTGTTTTACCTTGACAGCCCGATTAATACTGTATATTTTTGCTTTGTTTCAAATGCTGGTTTTAAAGTTATTGCAGTTTATTTTGCCGACCGGTGTCTTGCTGAAGATGCCAGTTATACTGTGTAGTTTGTTAGTCTATATTATACATTCTTTTTGGACTATTAATTTTCAGATTAGGTTGCTTCAGTTCTGTCGTTGTAATATTAAATCAACATGGATTGAAACCATTTGAAAACTTGCAAGATTTCTAAACCATAAACGTTGTCTCCCACCCCCCATCAAAACATGTACATTGAAGTCATTTAAAGGCTTGCTAAAAAAATCCTTTCGAAACTTCGAATAAACAAAATCTGTTTTACAACCCGACTACCAGAGTTTATTAAATCTAAGTTTTGCTTCGACTCTTCTTTCTTCATGCAACCACCGTTATATTGTTATATAACTATTTTCGACTGGAAATTTTGCTAAAACATCGGGGGTGGGTGGGGGGTTGGGGGTGGGGGTGGGGGTGTACAAAAATACACGTCAAAGCGGGTGAGGGGTTGTTGCGTTTATGTATTTCTTGTTAAAATATTAATTCTCAAAAGTGTCTATAACAATACTAATAAAACGTCTGCACTACAAACTCAGAAAAATTGCATTGTGAGCGTCAATTCTGTTTTTGAATATTGACAGCGTGTTAGATTCACGTACATCTTCAGGTAATGAATTCCATAGTTTAGCTCCATTATAACAGAAGCCATTTTAAGATTTTCAGTTCTTGGCATAGGCAACTGCAGCGAGGTAGAGGAACCTCTGAGGTTATAATCAGTGATGTTTTTCTTACTCAAAAACAAATCTGCCAGGCAACTCGGGCCAAACTATTAAGAATTTTGTACATTTGTTTGGCTTTTGATTTAGCTCTTTGAGTTTCAAGAGATACCCAGCCTAATGCGTTTAAAGCGTGTAAGCTAAGAGGGAATATCATTACTCATATACTCATAATTGCACGTGCAGCAGCTGTGATTTTAAATCAATACTGAAACTCAAGGCGATGGCCGAGTGTGTTTTATATCTGACAAAACACATTTATTGTGTAAATAGTTACTAACTTTGACATCAAGAAACGTCCATGAAGATAAAATTTTGGAACGACAAATTAATCCCCCAGCCCGAAGGCCCGGAGCCCGGTGAGGGTGCTAATCTCGACATGCGTGTAGTCCACTTTACACGCGTGTAGAAAAAGCGAGGGAGACGAAATCTGAGAAATAGTTTATATATACATATATATATATATATATATATATATATATATATATATATATATATATATATATATATATATGGACACTGGTGACTAGCGACGAAGAAAACAAACTCTTAAACAAATAGTATTTTGCTTTCGTTTATTAAAACGAAACGAAATGGAGCACGAAGAAAAGAAGGATACAAACAACCGTTTAATATATCTTGAAGAGAAACCAGAGAACTTGAAGAAACCAAACGCCGTATGGTAAACAAAAACTCGACCTGAATTGCAGTATTTGTGGTCACTCCGTGGTCAGATCATTTTAAAGTTAACGGTAAGATTCTTGTTGTTTTCAAGTTTTCGCTTAACCTAAACAATATACTGCTTCACGTTTTCGTGCTTTCCCTTTGCTCGTCCAAAGCATAAATCAGCATAACTAAAGCTACCTTAAAACACTACCTTAGATTTTATGTGGACGTGATGTTTTTCATTGGCATGGCATGCACCTTTTATTATTAAACACTCATGGGCTTTGGCGATTTTTTTGGCTGTATTTCCATATTTTCGACTGTTTAATACTTCTTTCTACAATCCGATTCTACCGAATTGTTTTTATCTCGGACTCTATTATAAATGTAATTTTTGAGCTGTTGACTTTTAATTCTGCCTTTGCAAAACATGTATGCATAGGGAAGCCATTTAAAGCTTGTTAAAAATAATCCCTTTTGAAACCTCCAAAAAACATATTTTGTACAACCAGAATTTAACAATGAAATCTAAGTTTTGTTAAATCAGTTTAGTTATCTTATCCATAAATTATAGAATTATCTTGAGGATTATCATTTGTTTTTATATCTGTTTGTTTTTATATTGGCTGTATATCAGGTGTGCTTATTTTAATCAGGGTTTTGGATGGGTGGGGGGTGTTTCAAAAAGCATTTAATAAAAGCGGGCGAGGGGTTGTTGCATTCATGTATTTCTAGTATATTGCAAATTTACTGAGGAGAATTCAAAGATTACAAATACGTAAAATAACCACAGGTGAGATAGGCATGCACTTTCAGCATAATCATTTAGAAATACATGGTCTGGAAACTCAGTGAAAGTCTGTTCTATCTTCTTGTTCACATTTATGCAAACTTGTGCACGGTGAGCACATTGTATTTTCGGTATAATGAAGCAATCATCCAATAGCAGCGTTTGGGTTCAATCACTCAACCATGTTATTTAAATATTAACAAGAGAAAAACAAAAGGTTTGTGCACGGTGAGGACTGTTTCAACATAAAATCACAGCTCATTATGGACGCTTTGAAGTTTGTCGAGTTTCCAAACCATGTATATCTCAATTGACTATGCTTTCAGCTCACAGAACTGAAGACTATTTTCTCTGTAGGATCTTCACTGATTAATCAAGGCACAACAAATCCCTCTTGCGTAGCAAATAAAGGCATGGAGCATGGTCAATCGAAATCTTTCTCTTGCGGCTTAAAAAGACGATACGTACAACTTAGTACAACCAGAGCTGGTAGAAACCACGCTGGTGGATGCGAACTGGTCGTCAATCCGTCCCATACTGGTAGGAACTTTGAAAAGCGTTATATGGTTGTTGTTGTGTGTTTGTTGATGTCGGTGTTGTAGCCTTGTAGGGCTTGAGGGTAGAACTTGGCTGGTGCCGGACAGGCTGGTCAAAATAAGACTAGGACTTGGACTCGGACGACGTTGTCGTCATCACCGTCCTTGTTGTTGTCGTTGTTGTCGTCTTCGTCGTCACTGTTGCCGTTGTTCCCGTCGTCGTCTTCGTAGTCTTCGTCGTGTCACCGTCGTTCTCATTCGTTGTGGTCGTCGTTTTTATTGTCGCCGTCGTCGTCGTCGTCGTTGTCGTCGTCGTCTTTGTCGTCGTATGGTCGTTTCGTCATCGTTGTCGCCGTCGTCGTCGTCGTTGTCGTCGTCGTCTTTGTCGTCGTATGGTCGTTTCGTCATTGTTGTTGTCGTCGGTCGTTGCCGTTATTGTTGTTGTCGTCGTCGTCGTTGATGTCGTCTTCGTCTTCGTCGTCGTCGCTGTTGTTGTTGTCGCCGTTGTTCCCATTCGTCTTCGTCGTTGTTGTCACCGTCGTTGTCGTCGTCGATCTGGTCGTCGTCGTTGTTGTTGTCGTCGTCGTCGTCACCGTTGTTGTCGTCGTATCGCCGTTGTCATGGTCGTCGTTTTTGTCGCTGTCGTCCTCCTCATGATCGTCGTTTTCACCGTCGTCTTTGTTGTCGTTGTCGTTGCTGTTGTTGTTGTTGTCGTCGTCGTCGTCGTCGTCGTTGATGTCGTCGTCGTCGTCATCGTTGTTGTCGTCGTATCGCCGTTATTATGGTCGTCGTTTTTGTCGCTGTCGTCGTCCTTATGATCGTCGTTTTCATCGTCGTCGTTGTTACCGTTGTCGTTCTTGTCATTGTCATCGTTGTCCTCGTCCTTGTTATCGTAGTCGTCTTCTTCGTTGTTGTCGTCGTCGTCGTCACCGTCGTTGTCACCATTAATTACGACAACGACTACGGTTACGACGACGACGGAACACGACTTTTAGTTAATAGGCGAATTTCAGGGTATTGCGCGTGCATCATTTTGCAAAATAATTGACGGGCTCTTGGCGGGCTCCCCACAAAGTAAGCAATGGCAAACAGACTTGCTAGCGAGCTAACAACAGCAGAATAACAGTGTTAAACATCAAGAAAGCGTGATAATGATGATGATGATGATGATGATGATGATGATGATGATGAAGAACTTTATTTAAACACGCTATACCTTATCAACATAAGTTGGTTTCCACAAGGGGCGTGTAGTTAATATATTACAAGTAAGATTAATTAAGTTAAATATAAGGCATTAATAAAAATAGATGTCAATAAAGTCCACTTACATTAGTTCCACATATTTACAATAAAAAAAAATGTCAATGAAGTCCACAGAAAATAAAGTTCAGATATTATTTATAATTTTACATTATATATTGACCTACATTATATATCAAGAAAATTTTAATCAGAAATGTTATGAGCAGAAATTTTCCTTTTAAATGAGGATAGCGATTTGCATTCCCTCAATTCACTTGGTAAGGAGTTCCATACAATTACGCCATCATACCTGAAGCTTTTTTTCATCATATTTGTACGTGGTTGTGGTAAGCAAAGAGAAGTGTAGCTATCTTGGAGCTCATAATTAGTAATTTCACGTTTATTAGTGAAAAGATCTGTAAGTGATTTTGGTCCCAATTTCTCTATTACTCTAAACATCATGTTAGCTTTAGCATTTTTTCTTTGAACCGCAAGAGTTTCCCATCCTAAGGAACTCAAGGCTACTGTGTGTTCTACATCATTACTCATATTCATTATGATTCTAGCAGATATGTTATGAAGTTTCTGTAATCGTTTTGATTGACTCAAACCGAATACATCCCAAACTTCACGGCAATAATCAAAATGTGGTTGAATAAGCGCATAGTACACTGAAAGTAGCGTATCTTTATCGACAGAATCTCTTAAACGTCTAAGAACAGCTAGTCCTGACGTTATTTTCTTACATATATTGTTGGTATTACTTTTTCAGGATAAATTCTGGTCAACTACCACCCCAAGAGTCTTGCTTTCAGAAACCTGTTTGACTGGTTTGCGCGTATCTATGCTTTGTTATTTTAAACAGTATGGTTACTTTGAGTGGAGCTTGCTAGGTTTTTTGAAAAATGATGCGCGCGCAACACCCTGAAACTTCCCAATTATCGTTTATGTATTTTATGGTATTTATTAATTAATTTGTAAACATGAAATTTCCGGGCGCAATCTGAATATGCCTCATTAACTCAAACAATCTGTCTATTTTCTTTCCATTTAGATAACCTTGCTGAAGGACGAATCGTCACACTTCCTGGTGCTCTTTCAGGCTACGATACGTACTATTCCGCCACAGATACTTGGTTACATACAGCAATCGTTACAGACGACGTGGGCACTGGACACTGGATAAGCGTCGATCTTGACAGCTCGCTTCCGGTTGCGAAAATTTTAATCGTCAACATTGCGGTTAAAGATTACAGTGGGGAAATGGTGGGATTTGAATTGAGAGTTGGTGAGTATTAAGACTACCGTACCTCGGTACTTTAGACTACTGTCCCTTAGACTATACCATGCCTCAGACTATGTCTTAGACGACTGTGCCGCAGACTACCATGCCCTTACTATCATGCCTTAAACTACAGTACCTTAGACTACCATGCCCTACTATCATGCCTTAAACTACTGTACCTTAGACTACCATGCCTTATATTACTGTACCTTCGACTACCATGCCCTACTATCATGCCTTAAACTATTGTACCTTAGACTATCATGCCTTAGACTACTGTGCATTAGACTACCATGCCTTAAACTACTGTGTCTTAGATTACCATGCCTTAAACTACTGTACCTTAGACTACCATGCCTTAGACTACTGTGCATTAGACTACCATGCCTTAGACTACTGTGCCTTAGACTACGATGCCTTAGACTACCATGCCTTAGACTACTGTACCTTAGACTACCATGCCTTAGACTGCTGTGCATTAGACTACCATGCCTTAAACTACTGTAACTTAGACTACCATGCCTTAGACTGCTGTGCATTAGACTACCATACCTTAGACTACTGTACCTTAGACTACCATGCCTTAGACTACTGTGCATTAGACTACCATGCCTTAAACTACTGTACCTTAGACTACCAGACCTTAGACTACCATGCTTTAGACTACCATGCCTTAAACTACTGTACCTTAGACTACCATGCCTTAGACTACTGTGTCTTAGACTTCCATGCCTTAAACTACTGTGCATTAGACTACCATACCTTAGACTGCTGTGCATTAGACTACCATGCCTTAGACTACTGTACCTTAGACTATCATGCCTTAGACTACTGTACCTTAGACTACCACGCCTTAGACTACTGTGCATTAGACTACCATGCCTTAGACTACTGTACCTTAGACTACCATGCCTTAGACTACTGTACCTTAGACTACCATGCCTTAGACTACTGTGCATTAGACTACCATGCCTTAGACTACTGTACCTTAGACTACCATGCCTTAGACTATCATACCTTAGACTACTGTACCTTAGACTACCATGCCTTAGACTATCATGCCTTAGACTATCATGCCTTAGACTATCATGCCTTAGACTACTGTGCATTAGACTACCATGCCTTAGACTACTGTACCTTAGACTACCATGCCTTAGACTGTCATGCCTTAGACTACCATGCCTTAAACTACTGTACCTTAGACTACCATGCCTTAGACTGCTGTGCATTAGACTACCATGCCTTAGACTGCTGTGCATTAGACTACCATGCCTTAAACTACTGTAACTTAGACTACCATGCCTTAGACTGCTGTGCATTAGACTACCATACCTTAGACTACTGTACCTTAGACTACCATGCCTTAGACTACTGTGCATTAGACTACCATACCTTAAACTACTGTACCTTAGACTACCAGACCTTAGACTACTGTACCTTAGACTACCATGCTTTAGACTACTGTGTCTTAGACTTCCATGCCTTAAACTACTGTACCTTAGACTACCATGCCTTAAACTACTGTACCTTAGACTACCATGCCTTAGACTACTGTGTCTTAGACTTCCATGCCTTAAACTACTGTGCATTAGACTACCATGCCTTAGACTGCTGTGCATTAGACTACCATGCCTTAAACTACTGTACCTTAGACTACCACGCCTTAGACTACTGTACCTTAGACTACCATGCCTTAGACTACTGTACCTTAGACTACCATGCCTTAGACTACTGTACCTTAGACTACCATGCCTTAGACTACTGTGCATTAGACTACCATGCCTTAGACTACTGTACCTTAGACTACCATGCCTTAGACTATCATGCCTTAGACTACTGTGTCTTAGACTACTGTACCTTAGACTACAATGCCTTAAACTACTGTACCTTAGACGACCATGCCTTAGACTACCATGCCTGAGACTACCGTGCCTTAAACTACTGTGTCTTAGACTACTGTGCCTTAGACTACTGTGCCTTAGACTACTGTGCCTTATAGACTACTGTGCCTTAGACTACCAGGCCTTAGACTACCATGCCTTAAACTACTGTACCTTAGACGACCATGCCTTAGACTACCATGCCTTAGACTATCATGCCTTAGGCTATCATGCCTTAAAGTACTGTACCATATACTACCATGCCTTAGACTGCCATGCCTTAGACTACCACGCCTTAGACTACTGTGCCTTAGACTGCCATGCCTTAAACTACTGTGTCTTAGACTGCCATGCCTTAGACTACTGAATCTGTGACTACCATGCCTTAGACTACTGTGCCTTAGACTACCACGCCTTAAACTACTGTGTCTTAGACTGCCATGCCTTAAACTACTGTGTCTTAGACTGCCATGCCTTAGACTACTGAATCTGTGACTACCATGCCTTAGACTACCACGCCTTAGACTACTGTGCTTTAGACTTACGTGCCTTAGACTAGTATGCCTTAGACTAGCATGCCTTAGACTAGCATGCCTTAAACGTCTGTGCCTTAGATTACCATGCCTTAGACTACTGTGCCTTAGACTACTACGCCTTAGACTACTAGCTGTGCTTTAGACTTACATTCCTTAGACTATCATGCCTTAAACTACTGTATCATATACTACCATGCCTTAGACTGCCATGCCTTAGACCAACACGTCTTAGACTACTGTGCCTTAGACTACCATGCCTTAGACTACCATGCCTTAGACTACTGTGCCTTAGATTACCGTACCGTACCTTAGCTTAGACTACTGTACCTGCGTAGGCTGTGTTGAAATAAAAATCGAAATATAGTAAGGTTTGGGTACTGCCGAAATTATTGAACGTAGTTTTCTAACGTTTCAATGGAAGGACCTTCGTCAGAGTGGAACGTACCTTGCTACCGTACTAATTAGATTAGTAGCTAAGGTTATTGTCCACCTTTAACATGTTTATGCTGGTCTCTTATAACTTGTCGTACATAAATACTATATAGCTAATGCTGGTTATATTTTTTGCATCAGGCGATAGTTTGACTGAAAATGGAAATACCAACCCACTGTGTCTTCCTGGTGTGCAAAGTATGCTTGGTAAAATTACTGAGTCATTCTTTTGTGAGCCAAGGGTGACTGGTAGATACGTGAATGTTCTTCAGACAGCTGTTGGAAAGCGTGCTGCTTTGGCTGAGATTGCCGTTTATTCTGAGACTCCGCGTAAGTTGCAATGTTGGGTTGCAAACGCTGAACAATGTTGTGCTGCCAACTATGGACAATGTTGTGCTGCCAACTATGAACAATGTTGTGCTGCCAACTATGAACAATGTTGTGCTGCCAACTATAAACAAATACAATGTTGTGCTGCCAACGATGAACAATGTTGTGTTGCCAACTGAATGTGAACAATGTTGTGTTGCCAACTGTTTGTGAACAATGTTGTGT